>CM040243.1:193987220-194491043 GCA_022545495.1 Chrysanthemum lavandulifolium | reverse complement strand
AATTATTTGTTGATTTTGAGAAAACTTGTAAGAAAAGGATCACACCCACTGGGATAACTAAAGGGAAAGGGTTTTGAGCAAACTAAAGAATGCTATTTAAGCGAGGTCATGCCTTTCTTTAAACAATTAAAAGGTCAATTTGAGAGTCTTAAAAGGGATGGACTTAGATATTAAAGAAATGGAAAAGGAATTTGATGCGATGATTGTTGAGGTTAGTGACTATGAGCGAGAACTAAAATATAATGAGATTGAGAGGAAGAACTTGCATACCTTGAATGAGAATCTTATTTCTGAATGTATTGCTCAAGATGTGTTTTACTTTGCTACAAATTGTTCCATTAATGCTTCTCAATTTCATGAATTATCATTGCTCGAAAGTCTCCCATGATCGTGTCATTGAGCTTGAAAAACTAACTCTAAAGCGCATAATAAGGTTTAAGGATGATCATGATAACTGGTAAAACATTTTTCTAAATTGGAAGTTGAGCATCTTGCTTTGCAATTAAAATATCAACATACGAAATAAAATGTTAAAACCTCAAATTTCAAGACATCTTTGGATGTTCTACTGAATTTGATGCGTTTTGAAATTAGCAAATGTGATGAACAGATTCGAGCTCATTGTAACACGATCGAAAGTTGAAAGCCCAAATTTCTCAATTAAAGGGTGAAATGAACAATGTGGTGGCTCCCAGTGCCTCCTCCTTTAGATTCTCGAATTCTCAAAATTTTCATCTTCAAAACTTGGTCAATGCTTTACAAAAGGAAAATGAGAGTTTTCTAGAAGAAAATGAAAAGGTTAAACGTCATTTCAATGAGTTATTTGAGTCAATAAAGTCACTGCATAATAAAATAATGAACAAATAACCCGTTGCAAAAGGAAATTGAGAATCGAAGAGTCGGGTAAAAGGAAAATGCCAATGACCAATGGGAGAATGGTGCATCAAAGTTGCATGGTTGTAATAAATATACTTTATGCATGAAATATGTTCCTCCTCATCTTAGGAATAACAAACTTACCATTCAAACATATTTCTCATACCTTAAGGATAGTCTAGAATGTCTCCGTGAGATTGTAGAAGAGGATAAGTTAGAGAAACCACTTGATAATGCAATTGGCCATGCATGCTTATATGCCAAACGATCTCAAGAACTTCTAGAATGCTTAATTACAATATGCCCTAAATTCCTAGGTGAGCAAGTCAATCCTTTGATACCCTGTTCTATGCCTAATGCCTAGTATACAAGTCATTCAATGCCCAATGTTATGAATGTGAACTTTAGTAGGCCTTCAAATAGTTCAGATCCAGCACCTCCGGTGTTAAGAAAGTGAACCTCGGTGTGCCTTGAATAGTTCACATCCCGGCACATCAAAGCAGGAAAGGCAAAAGTAGCAAAACCAACTAATGTTCCGTTCCTCTACAGGGAGTAATCGGTGGCATTAAAGCGAGCATGTCAAAGTCTCAAGGCAATACAAGGAATGATAGGACCTCATAAGCTAAGAATGTGCATTGGAAGAAAGTAGAAGATCACCGTAGGGAGAATTTGAATAAAACGAATTGTGTTGATTCTAGTGTTAGCTCTAAGCATACTGTAATTAATGCGGATTCTACTACTTTTGGCAAAATATGTATTGATGATTGCGTGGTTTCTGTTACTAATCTTGAATGTGGTATGAATGATTTGTCTAAAGCTGTCAAATGCTCAATTAAAACTTTTAATGTTAAAAACCAAGCTTAGAAGGCTAAAAGGCAAAAGCGAAAGAAAGTTAGAAAATAGTGGAAACCCACAGGAAGAACATTTAGTAAGATAGGTTATCAATGGATACCTTTTGCCCATAAGGTTAATCATGCAATGCCCACTAGAAAATGGATGCCTACTGGTAGAATTATTCCCTTAAGAAGTGAACATACTTTGAATAGGTCAAATCTGGATACTATGCTCGCATCTATTTCTAATGTTTCCATTGCTTCTATTTCTAATATGGGTGTTTCTATTTACGATGTGGGAGTTCCAATCATTTATTACTAACCAAATGGAACCCATTCTTTTATGGGGATCCCAATTATCTAGTTAGCCATTCTTGTGCGTGTTCAGCCGCGGATCGTTCAAATCGATTACGTGGTACACGGACTCAGTTCATTCATCGAGTTGTTCGAACTAATCAAGCGACTTCAAGTTCGACTCAATAATACTGTCGAATTGTTCGAGCAGACAATGGCGCGAGTTTGTTAACAAAGACTTAATTCGATTTTATGAAAGTGTTGGAATCGGTCATCAAAGAAGTGTTCCACGAACTCCTCAACGAGCGGTGTAGTTGAAAGGCAATCGAACTCTTGTAGAAGCCGCAAGAACAATGCTAATTTATTCAAAGGTTCCAATGTTTCTATGGGTGAAGCCATTGCCTTTGCTTGCTACACCCAAAATCGTTCCTTATATACACCTCTCATGGAAAAACTCCATATGAACTTGTTCATAAGCAGCTTGATCTCTCCTACCTTCATGTGTTTGGTGCCTTGTGCTATCCAACTAATGACGGTCAAGACTTAGGAAAATTAAGAGCAAAAGCGGATATTGGAGTTTTTGTTGGTTATGCACCAAACAAGAAGGTTAAAGAATCTACAACAAGAGAACACGAAATATCATGGAAACAATTCAAGTTACATTCGATGGTGGCCGGTCAAATGGCTCTGGACAATCGATTCTGGACCGCACTTCAAAACAGTCCCATTGGTTCATCACTTGTACCAAATTCCTCTCAATGAACTCCATATGTACCTCAGTGAAGATGATTTGAAGAAATTGTTTGATCCGATGTTTGATGAACACTATGAGCCAAGTGCTAATGAGTGTCAATTCCTACAGTAGGTGCTCATATCCCTATGAATGAAGTCAATCCTTGATCTCAATATCACTAAGTCAAGAGCCTTCTTCGATCACTCTGTCTCATCAACAAATCATCAATCTTGAATGTACATCATGGAACTATTTCGCATCTGTTGGAATCACTCCTAAACCTTAATTCAAGGGTTTGTTACTCATATGTAATAGGTAGCTTATTATGGCCTTTATGTTTGTTTAAGGTCTAGCTTATGTAGAAGGCCCATAAGCTTAGGCCCATGTCCAATAAGGAAAGGGAAGGAGTAGGGTGTTGCCTAGCTCCTTGCCTATAAATACTATGTAATAACCCTCACTTGAGGGTTGGTTGTTCATTTTATTCACTCTCTTTACACTCTACGCCTAACCGTATTATTATGTTCGTGTGTATGTGTGTTTAATGTGTTCAACCGCCTCTATCTCTTTCTAGTAAGCTTGTGTTGTAAAACTAGTGACCTAATAGTGGTATTAATCGCCTAACTAGTTGGGTGAATCGTTATTTCTTGAAGTGGGTTTTTGGTCCTACGCGTAGAATAACGTGCTTCTTTGGTTTGCTTAAAAACTCGTTTTTTACACTTTTTAATCCAAGATTCTTGTACTTTCAACGTTTTAAGGTGTTAAAATACTTGTTTTGGCAAAAATTTCAACCTTCTGGCGTGGATCTAAGTTTTTAAGCTTGTTTTTGAGCGAGGGTGTAAACCTACAGCATGCATGTTTTAGGAGTTTTGGTTCATCAAGTTTCACACTTTTGTGTTATTTTGGTAATATTGAAGCTATCTCATCACAAAATCTGGTTTAGAAACATCTTTGGGCATAATCATTTTTACGAGTAAGATTACGTATCAAAACCCTAATCTTACACGTAACTTTATCCGTGGTTTGATCTTGATTTAAGTGGTTTACTCCGTGTTTTCTTGCTTGGATAAGCTGAAAATCGTCGACTTTGGATATCTTTTGCCTTTGTGATAGTGTAAAGATCATTTAAACAAAACCTAAACTTACGCATAAGCATAAAGCTTACGTGTAGAAATCCTACGCATAAGATTCATCTTACGCCTAAGCCTAGTCTTCATAAGGTAATCCTCACACCTAACTTTCGCTAACTTTGTGTCTCGCTAACTTTAGAGTCTTTTCCATACTTACGCGTAAGCTAAAACTACAGCGTAACTCTATTAGTTCTGCGTAACTTTGGTGTTTTACATAAGTTCTACTTGGTTTCTTGTGATTTCTCGCTAAGGACACTTCATCAACAAAGGTTCATTCGACTACAAAGATCCATTTTCCCAACACAAGTTTTCAACATATCACAACCACCATACTCTAACTATTTCCCTTACACTTATTCTCAGCGACAACAACAACTAAGTCCACAACATCAACAATGGAATCAACAACAAGCAATTTATCAACAACAATTTAATCAACAACATACTCTACAACTTGGAGCAATTCCTCCACCACAAATGGTTCAAACACATAAGTCTTCAAGTTCAACCCTACACAAATGACTTCAATCAACATCCATCAAGGAACACTATGAAGGAACCACTTGGTTTGCAAAGATGTGTGAAGCTTTAAGCGACCAACAATCAATTCATAAAATTGGATCACTTGATAGACCTCAATGCTCAATTTTGATCATTGCAAAGCAGTCAAGTCAAACAGACTTGAAACATTTCGGACACAAATACAATTAAGTCTGGAGAATAGATTGAATTCCGGGTCGTTTAGTCCCAAGGAGACTCGATGGTGTGTTAAACAATCTCGAGAAGATAGAATGATCACTAAGGATAGTGATCGTAAAGGTTATGATTAGAAATTACACTCTTGATTGATTTGGAATAGAATTGAGTCTGATTTGGAAAGCACAACAACGGATCAAAGAAAGCGTGGCGTAAGTTTTAGAAACTACGTATCACGTACAAAATAAAAAGTGAAAACTAAAAGTAAAAGGCCTAAAATATAAAATGACATTTTAGAATCCTAAAATAAAAGAAAATTATTAGAAAAGAAAATTATTTTAAAACTATTTAATTAATTACTATTAATTAAAACTAATTTAACTACTTAATAAATACTCTAAAATAAAAGAAAATAAGAAATGAGGCTAGAAAAATAAACTTATGACTTTGAAAATCTAAAATACTATAAAACTAATTTTAAAACTAAAATATATTTTTCACACTTTTTATCTAATTATTACTAATTAATTATTATTTAAAATACACTTAAATACTAGAAAATAGAAAATAAACTTGGAAAAATAAAATTTTAACTTTGAAAAATCTAAAATATGATAAAACTAATTTTAAAACAGAAAATATATTTTTTTATGCTTTTTAATTAATTATTACTAATTAATTACTATTTTTAACTAATTAAAATTATAATAAATACTAAACAGAAAAGGAAAAATATGAAACATTTTCTAAAAATACTTTATGATAACAGAAACCTAAGAAAAAGAGAAAAAACAAGATTTGCTTATTAAAAAGTTGAAAAGAAAAATCAAAAAGCTAAAAAATCTTAAATAAACGCAATCACTATTTTTATATTGATGTTTTTGTGATTTTTATTTTTGAAAACTACTTATATACTAATAATATGAAACTTTAATAAAGACAAAAAATTTACAAAACAAAAATAAGCAGATTTGATGGCTTATTAGCCCAACAGTGGCCTTAACTAGCTTATTTGGGTGAAATAAGCTCAAATAAGCTTGAACACTGAAACAAAAGCTATATTAAGATGAAAATAAGCTAGATCAACTATCTTGAAACTAAAAGACACAAACAATCCAACTGAAAAGCTTCTAATAAGCCAATAAGCACTTGACTGTTGTAGTGAAAAACAGAAAATGGGACAAACTATAAGCTCTTAGCAGCCCTAGCTAATAAGCTCAAAAGTGAAAAAACAAACTTGACAACTCAAGAGGACCAGGTTGGCTTTCCAAAGAACTAGAGAACACAAGAATTGGAGCACTAATAAGCTCTATGAAAGCTTATCAAAATGAGCTTAACCACTGTGCACAGGACAGAAATATGAAACAGATGCTCTCAATAAGCTAACTAAAAAGCACTTTAAAAGCTGATATGCAAAGAACTAGTATTTTTCTATTTTTCTTTAGCAACCAAACTATAAATCCCCAAGAGCTTATAAGTTGAATCCCTTTAATAAACCCACAGTGAAAATCTCTTTTTTATTCAAAAACGACCTAATTGACAATTTGACTTTTTGACAAAAACTAAAAGTTGACCAAAATGGATTTTGATTTGATCTTAAGCACTGATGATGTTGTTTTAAGGCATGTTAAGACTGAATAGAGCAATATTAACAACTTTTGAACACAGAATCAAGGTCTGCTATATGTAAAATCCAACAGTGAGCATCCAAGACATGTTTAACTGTAATTTTGACTTTTTGCTAATAAAGACTTGATTTTATGACTGAACTAAATTACTTAGACCTATTTGGACAGATTTCCAACAAAGCTAAGGACTAGAGCACCTTTGAACACCATAAACCAAACACACCTTTATGTTGACTGTGATGAAGCTTTTCAAACCAATTCACAATTGTAAACCACAAACTTGATTTCAGACCTTTCAATATCAATATATGAGATTAAAGGGACATAATCCAGCAGTGCTAACATCATAAAAACAAGACTTATGGTTATACAGATTTCACTGTCCAAATAAGATTTTTGCAAAATACAAATTTAAGTAAACAACCTACTGATTTTAATGATCAAACATACTAAGTTATAACTAGTAAACAATAAGAAATAGGAATTAGAGCTAATGAACAAGCAAAACAGTGAAATGCTAAAATGATCAAAAGAGCTTACAAAAGCTTCCAATGCTTAAAACTGAGAACCAAGATCAATGAGCACCCTATAAACACCAATAAGCTACTAACCCAAGGCCATCCACTATATACCTTGCTCCAAATTTGTGATCACCATTTTCAAGTGATTTTTGATTTTTGAAGTATTTAATTTGGATTTTGGTGATTTTGATTTTTAGTCTAAACTAATTTTATTGTTTCTAATAGCTTTATAAGCTATTTGGGAGCTTATGTGACCTATTCTAATCCATATAAACAATGAAAACATTATTTGAAACAACATGAGATTTTTGAATTTGAGGAAAATTGCATAAGATGAAATACAATATGATACTTGAATTAAATCTTCACCAAAGCTTTCTTATAACAAAAGACCTTGAAATACAGAGTTAGAAGATAGAAACATACACTTAAACTTGAAAATGCTTAAAAACGATAATAATAACTTAAATTACACTAGATAGATCATTTTCAATGCAACTCTCTCCCCTTTATAGACTTTTCAGCAATCCTTGATGTACTCTGAATCTTTCCCACCAAACTTGAGCCCTTGGATCACTCAAACTGATCAGAACTGTCCACCTAGCTTTTTGGCGCCAAAAATTCTTCAAAGCAGTTTTAATCAATTAATGAATTTGGTTGAGGTAATTAAAGGTTTTGGAGTGTAGAGGAGTTGGAGGGGACATGGTATGGGAGGGGAAGTTGAAAAAGTGGTGAAAACCACTCTGGTTTTGGAGATTCAGTTGGGGAAGAGGCACTGCTACAGTGCTTCTGGTATTTGAGCGCGAGGTGAGTGGGTTTGACTTTCTTTTGACCGAAGCTATATAACACGGGGGGTCATAATTGGTTTGGCTGGGGCCAAAATGAGTTGTGACCTGGGGGTCAAGGTGCAACTGGATTGGGTTTGGGCTAACAGTTGGGTTTGGATTGGATTTTGGGCCTAGTGATATTAAAGTGTCCGTTTGGTTTTAGTGGTAAACAAGGACCAAAAGTGCAATTTTGCCAAACTCCAAGGACTGAAATTGAACATTTCCAAACTTCTCACAAGGACCAATTTTGACAAACATTGATAAAACAAGGGCCCTTTTTGCATAAAATCCATTTCAAAGGTCCAAGGACTATTTTGTAATTTTCCAAAGTTTGAGGACCTTCTTGCCAATTGACCAAAAATTCATTCAAGGATCATTTTAACAACTTAGAATACTTGAGGACCTTGAATGATAATATTTCAACATTTTGGAATTCGAGGACTAGATTTGACAACTTTTAAAACTTGGGGACTAAAGCGCCAATTTTGCAAACTTTATACATTTTCATCGATTTTGATATTTTGCATTTAAAACACATAAAACACTAATTTGTGATATTTTGATCATTTTGATGTGTTTTTGAGTGTTTTCAGATGATTTTGCAGTTTAGATTATGTAAAAATGATGAGTATTTAGACACTCATCAGTTATACCAACAAATCCAACAATCGTATTCGTTCCTCATCTAACACACGAAATCAGGCTGTTGTAAACAATGGACGAGTTGAAGTTCAGAATCGTGGTTATGGTCGTCAGCTGGGCGGTGGTCAAGGGTTTAATGATGTGGGTCGGAATAACAACAGAGCTCCAATGGTGGAACATGGAAATGCTCGAATGGGTTGAATGGTCTTCGATGCTACAAGCGCAATGAGAAGGACACTGGCTAATGCATGCCCAAAGGCGAGGACTAGGGGCGTGCTTATTTCAAAGAGGCTCTTCTTTTGGCTCTTAAGGATGAAGTGGTGGATCTCTCACGGACAAAGAACGAGTTTTATGGCAAATGCGAGACTCGGATGATGATATGGAGGACTTGCGGGCCAATGCAACAATTATGTTGATGGCTAATATGCATGAGTTACACATGAGTGACACAGGCCCGGTGTATGACAACGATGGCTTGTCTCAGTGCCGAACAAACCATATTTATCTCTCGATCTAATATCTCCGCTTAACTTCTCGAATCCGGGCAAGGCTCGATTGTTCAAATTGAGTCATTTACATCTCATTCGACGATTTTCAAATAGACCACAGTAGTTACATTTGACGATCAAGATGACCTTATGGTTTCCTTTGATAATCAAATTGACTCGTGGTTATACTTGAGGATCTAAATAATGATCATGTTGTGACTTACATTGAACAAGCCAAACTTTGCCTCATCGGATCTTGCTCTTTTACTTAAAGACCAAGCAATCCCAAATTGAAACATGTTGTGCATTAAATAAGGACTTAAAAGTAAAATGCATTTGTTAACCAAGGATTTTGAATGTTTACAAAAGCAACTCAACTTTTTCAAAACTCAAGAAAGCGTGAAAAGGTTTTGAAGCGACCTTTACTAAATCTCATCGAACTAAAAATATTTAGAGACGGATGTGTGATCTAGCCGCTTGAAGAATGCTTTGTTGTCGATCATAAAAGCAAATTAACGCCTCACCTTGGAAAATCAAAAGCTAAGGTTGAGTTGTTAACTTGTCAAAACATTCTCTGCATACAAAAGCATTCCACGAACCGAATAGATAATCATCTTGAAGAAATTATCGACTTGCAACGCAAACTTAAAGAGTTTAAAATTGTTGTTTACAAACATGGTGAGTCGAGAATCGCTATTGAAAAGTTTACTTTAAAACCAAATCCAAATGGATATGGACCGAATCTTGCCGATTACAAACCTAAGCTTTCAACCAAAACATTCAAACCAAATCTGAAGTTTCCAAATATATAAAATTAATAATTACATTATGAGTGTTGTTGAATATCATCGTCAAGAGGAATTAGATGCGTAAGAGGCGAGTCAATCAAAATTAAAGCTGTTGTTTACAACAAACCTTTTAATTATTCAAAACCGGTCACTTTTGTCACACCAACGGATTCTTCTAACACACCAAGGGTTATCATCAAAACACCGAGTCTTCTAATGTTAATCCCCAACCGATTATGCACAAATTTATGGTCCTTTACCTTCCATCGGTGAAGTAAACTCAAAACCCGAAAATCGCAAAATTCTCGGATATTTTGACATTTTCATGTTTGACCTCAAAACTTTACAACATGAGATAGAATATCATTACGAAATCAAAGTTCAACATTTTCAATCGCCTCAGCACGAGAACAAAGAGACATTTTCGGAAAAATCTTTTACCAAATGTTAAGAATTTGAAAAATTGTGCATTGTCTTGGGAGCAGGACTTTCATAAGGAACTTGGAGTAATGAAGGTCGTTTTAGAAAGCGAAACATCTATTTCTAATACTAAGCGTAAAAGAAAATGTTGAGAAAAGATGTTGATCGACTCTTGAAAGATGTTATCGTCTTTGATATCCATAATGTTGTGTTATTCAATTCTTTGCCACATGCATCGATTATATCTCTGCGATAATGTTGACTCTGTGGTAGCTGTTGAGAATACCGATAATGTGCTTGGATCGAGTCTTTAAAAGTGAAATGAGCGATTACTTAACGAACTTTACAATGAAAACGTCGTCTTAATTGGTGTGAAAAGATATTCACAATCAACAACTTGGTTTTCAAAACAAATTCGCTCGATTGCGTGCAAAATCTTCTAATCCTAAACTTGAGCAATTGGATGATCAAAGCGTGTCTTTGAAAAGTCAAATCTCAAAATATGAACAAGAACTTGTAAAGTTAAGCAGAATATGGTGTCATATTTGATTTACTCAATAAGACTCGTCATGAAGCATCAAACGAACTTGATCACTATCTTGCTCACACTAGAGAAGTCATGAATTTTCACGGTAATATTCGTTACGAAAATCAAGATTTGATTCACACTATCTCTAAGTTAAGAGAAATGTTAGGAAAGTATGAACTACTTCGCCTACCATCATTAAGAGATTAGCACCGGTAACACTTAGTAATCGTGAACCTAGAATACCCACCGCCAAATCACAAGTTGCTAACGTGCTTCCTTCTCATTGAAGCAGAATAGTTGCGTCTTTTCCAAACGTCCGCACTTCACGACCTAGGGCACTCAATCGAAGAATAGGAAGTTGCGACCTAAGAAAAGATCAATAAGGAATGCTAAAGTAGAAGAACCCCCTAGGACTATGAATAAGACTCACGTTGCTTCCACTATAGATATTGCGTCTGGAAAATATAATAGAAATAGTGATGTAACGAATGCTAAACCTATAAGTACTTTTGATATTCAGTCTAATGCACCTTGTGTTATTTTTCGTAAAAGTATGAATTCTGATTGTCATGACAAATGTGTTGCTAAAGCTATAATCTCTCGTTTACGGAATCCTAAGAATCGGAATACCTCTAGGCCCAATAATCATTCTAAGTGCGTGCTTGGTAGACCGCCTTCTTTAGATTCTAAGGCAAGCATTCTGTCACAGTAGCTCAGTTTCACCTCCTATGAATGTAGTACCACCTAGTACAAAGACTAAAGCGAGCAGTGAGTTATAGATGGCGAAATGGATATATAACACATTAGGATTTAAAGGGATGCCTAAAGTTATTAATGTGTGTATGTCACTATCATCGCTCGGAACCCTCTAACATTTCGGGTTCCACATCTACTTCTATTCCATCCGTGTAAATGCGTGTGTAATGCGTGTGATATGAGATCATTCTCTTGATTGTTGATAGCGGATGTTCCCGACACATGACATGCAACCTTAAACTGTTATCAAACTTTATTGCAAAGTTCATTGGCTTTGTCGATTCGGGAATGATCACTAGCAGTATCATGGGCTACGGAGACTATATCAATGGGAACATCAAAATTAGCGTGGTTTACTCTGTGGAAGGCCTCGATTACAATCTGCTTTCGAGGTTAGTTTTGTGATGGAGATTTGGAGGTTGCTTTCGGGAGAAAACTTGTTTCATTCGTGATCTACAAGGAAATGACCTTATGTCTGGCTCGCGTAATTCTAGTCTTTACACTATCTCTATGCAAGACATGGTTGCTTCATCTCCCATCTGCTTACTTTCAAAGGCAACATCAACGAAATCCTGGCTATGGCACCGTCGTCTCTCACATCTAAACTTTCACACCATCACCAACCTTGCTCGACACAAACTAGTTGAAGGTCTCCCATGATTCCGGTATTCAAAAGATCACCTTTGCTCAGCTTGTGAACAAGGGAAAAGCACTCGTGCTCATTTTCCTTCAAAGGTTGAACACAACACTCAACATGTGCTTCAACTTCTTCACATGGATTTGTGTGGCCCGATGCGCGTGCAAACGATCAATGGCAAACGCTACATCTTAGTAATTGTTGATGACTACTCACGATGGACTTGGGTCTACTTTCTTCGAAGCAAAGACCAAGCTCCACAGATGATCATCACCTTTCTCATGAAAATCTGAGTTCGACTCAAACACCGTCGGACAAATAAGAGCAGATAAAGGCGAATTTGTTAACCAAACCTTCGTGAATTTTATGAGAATGTGGAATTCGACATCAAACATCTATTGCACGTACACCGAACAAAATGGAGTTGTTGAAAGACGAAACCGAGCGTTAGTGGGCTGCAAGAACAATGTTAATCAATGCTAAACTTCCAGTTACTTTTGGGCAAGTTGTATCTCGCATGCTATACTCAAAACCGTTCTATGATCACAAAACGCCACAACAAAACACCTTTCGAGCTTTTCACAACCATAAACCGAATCTCAAACACTTTCATGTATTTGGATCCCTTTGCTATCCGAATAATGATCGTGATGATTTTGAAAGCTCAAAGCCAAAGCCGACATTGAGTCTTTATTGGCTATTATGAGAATTCTAAAGGTTACGGATCGGAATCGTCGTACAAAGCGGTGATGGAAGCGATTCATGCTCATTTTGATGAACTCACGGAAATGGCCCACGAGTATATGACTTAGAACCGGTCACAACCGTTTAAACTTCCTCAACCCCATCATCGGTGAACAAAGCCCCCGACTTACTCGTCAACAAATGGAAAGGTTATTTGCTCCTACGTTCGGTGGCGATATTGATGAGCGTGCTCGGTGTATCCATTGTTTCCATTGCACAACGATAATACTCTTATACGATACACTGCTACAACAACTCATCGTTGAAGAAGCACCACAAGTTGACTCCACCACAACAGATTGAACAAACCGCTTCCAACAATGATGAACCGGTGATGATATTCTTAATGAAGTACCCCACCGCAGATTTTGATCCAAATCGTTCTTTAACCCATTTTCTAATGACATCGCTACACGATGTCGCGGAATCATCAACAAACCATTTGAATCCTCAAAATCGCACAATGTATACCAACATCAACCTCTACACATCGATGGACAAAAGACCATCCTCGGTAAATATTATTGGCAACCCGAATCAACCCGGTCGTTCACGAGACAACGTCTTCACACGGATGGTGAACATTGCATTTATGCACTCACTATCCGCCAATATGAGCCTAAAAACATTAAAGACGCAATGACAAGACAAGCTGGATTGAATCCATGCAAGAAGAACTCAACCAATTCAAGCGTCTTGAAGTATGGGGCGGTTGAAAGACCAACAGAGGATCTCGTCATTGGTCTCAAATGGATTTGGAAAACAAATTGGATCTTTGAAGGGCGTCATCGAAACAAGTCACGTCTAGTTGCTAAGGGTTATCGTCGGGAAGAGGAATAGACATTGAAGAATCTTTTGCTCCGGTTGCTCGTCTTGAGGTCATTGAGATATTTCGCGTTCGCGGCTCATATGAATATGATGTCTTTCGGATGGATGTCAAAACTGCGTTTCTCAGCGGACAACCGAAAAAGCGGTCTATGTCACCAACTGAAGGATTCGTTGATCACGAGTTCCCGAACCATGTCTACAAACCGAACAAAGCTCAGTATGGTCTCAAACAAGCTCCTCGGGCATGGTACGATAAGCTATCATCTTTCCTCATTGCTAATAATTTCACCAAAGGTTCGGTTGACCCTACTCTTTTTATACAATATCACGGGCACATATCTTAATTGTTCAAATTTCGTGGATGACATCATTTTGGGTCTACACATAAAAGTTTTCAATCGCTTTTGCAAAACTAATGAAGAAAATTTTGAAATGTCCATGATGGGTGAACTTCGTTCTTTCTAGGATTACAAGTTCATCAATCACCCGTGGTATTTTCTTGAGTCGATCCAAATATGCCCTTGAATTGTTAAACAAATTTGGCATGAAAACACCGTGACACTTATGCCACACCAATGACTCATACCAAGAAGCTAGAAGTCGATTTACATAGGAAATTAGTGGACCCTACCAAATACCAAGTATTATTGGGTCTCATGTATCTAATAGCTAGCAGACTGATATTGTATTTGCCGTTTATCTATGCTCCGTTATCGATCGCGACAATCGAAACCCACCTCTCTCGAGGCTAAAGAATGCTCCAGATACATCAAGGGAACCATTAACTTGGGGATCCGGTATCCAGAAGGATTCGGTTTTGAACTAATCGCCTTTTTAGAAGTCGACCACGCAAGATGCTTAGACTCGAGGAAAAGTACTTGAGAGCACTACAATTTCTTGGTGATAAACTGGTGTCTTGGCAATCAAAGAAGCGAGGATTGTACATCAGTTGTCATCAACCAAGCGAGAATATGTAGCCATGTCGTGTTGTGCTCAAGTCATATGGATGAGAACACAACTCAAAGATTATGGTTACGTATTTGATGAGAATCGATGTCTTTGCGACAATCGAGTGCCATTGCGATCTCGTGCAACTCGATTCAGACTCGAAATCAAAGCACATTGATCTTCGCTATCATTTCATCAAGGACCACGTGGAGCAGTACAATTGAATTATACCATTAGTGCGAATACCAATTGGCGAGATCTTCTCACCAAAGCCTTGCCTCCCGCTAGGTTTAATGAGTTGGTCCACCGGATTGGTATGAGGTGTTTGACTCAAGAGGAATTGGATGACCTCCTAAAACAGTCTTAAAAACCTGTGAAACACCAAAATCTTTTTTGTAAACAATTTTTTCAAAAACAAAATACAAAAATATAAAACCTGATAAAACAACAAAAATATTCTTCTACTCTATTTTTCTTTCAACATGGCAAGTACATTTCTTTCGTCAACACTTTAATCTTACAAAATTCAGTATTTTTCCGATCAAGTGTTGAGGGGAGAAAATAATCACTTAACTGTTTCAAAACATCTGTGTACTTGCATGTTATCATATCCCGGTTGTTTCTTTTATCAATGGTGGTAAATTTTTCTGGCTCAATGACACTCCTCGAACTAAAATTTATAATCTTTCATTATTTTTCTTAAGTCGAGGGGGAGTGTCGTCATGCTTCTTTCTTAAAATCTTTGATTGATAACCAAAATGGAAGTTAAAAGGCTTTGGATAAAAAAGGAAAATGTGGAGGGACCAAAACTGCCAAAAGGTTAAAGACATTTTAATAAAAACTCTTCCACCTAACATTTCACTTCACATTTATTACACTTAACCAAACTAATCCTACATAGAAATCGTTCAAGAAATCATGTTTTGATCATCAAAGTGTAAGTGTTTTCATAATCTTAACGTTATTACAAGCAAAGGTTTTGAATTTTATGCAAACCAACGGCTAAATCGTTAGATATGTGTGATTATGTGTTCTACGCATAAGCGTATGAACACACAATCATTGGTGTGTGTTTGTGGTTAAAAAGATTGTGTCAAAACATGTATTTAACATCAATGATACTAGTTTTATCCTCAAAATCCACCCAGAAACACGAATTGATGGGTTTTCAAAATTAGGGTTTATGCGTGGTTTTGGGCGTTTTCAAATGTGATTGTTTTTGGTCAAAAAGATTGTTGTGTGATGTATATATCATGTTGAATTAATGATTTCCAGACCCTATAACAACCCAGAAACACTAATTGATCAAAAATTGGAATTTAGGGTTTAATGTTCTTAAGTTTGGGTATTTTTTATTCACTGAGAATTGGGTGTTAAAACATGGTTATTAGACTCTCACAACACCTAAGACCTACCAGAAAACGTTTGGTGCAATTTCCATGGCTAGAAATGTTATGCGTAATTCTTGAACTATTAGGGTTTCTAGGCTTACGCGTAAGGTTTTCTACGCGTAACTGTTTAACATGTTTTCTTGCCATGAGTTGTTGTAAAATGAATATATGTGTTAAGATTGATGTTATGATTATTTTATTTCAAGCTTGCTACCGTAAAACTCGTAATCAAAGTCTTTGTTACTCACGCATAAGGATCACCTTACGCCAGAGCGGTTATCTTGAAGAGAAATCTTCGGCGTAACTGTACGCCGTAAGGTTCTACAATGGGACTACGCCTATCCTGTGAAGGATATGCGTAAAAAGTGACCTCTACACATAAGGTCTACTCTTACGAGTAAGCCTTACGCGTAAGGTCTTTATACGCCTACGCGTAAGCCCTACGCATAAGGTCCCCTTTTCCTACGCGTAACATTTCTTACGCGTAAGTTAGGATCCTACGCATTAGCTTTCGTCTACGCGTATATCACTCATGTTTACGCGTAACTTTGCCAAATCTACGCCTAAGCCTTGATAGACCTTCATTATGAATTGTTATATACAAACTTGTAAATAAACAAATCATATCGTCACGAAACCAATAATGTAACTAATAAACTTAATCGTTTAATATGTTGTGTTAAATATGTGATAACATAAACTTTAAAACTTAAAGTCAACTAACTCACGAAACTTATCACGACGACATTGGACTATTGAACAAACAAGGATTGTGGACTCGTAACAATCTTTGACATCGTATATTCAATAATTAGACAATAAAACCTTCGTTGACTAACATTATGTCTTTCGATATGTTGGTTCTTTTGGCTAATGTTATTTCGGATCACGACATGGTCGCTCAAATGAATGTGGATGCACCGAAGTTCTCACAATTCTCGACATCTTCCCTAATGGCTATCCTAGAAAGATTGGAAAGAACAACCTTAGGGTTGACTTTGAAACCCTCACATGCTCGTAATCTTCTTGTCTCATTCTTTGTGGATATTCTAAAGAATCATCCGTGCTGAACATGCTCTCACACTCGCTTTCTGATCGGAGATCTACATGCAACAATTCGAATTCAATGCAAAGGATCAAGGGTCAAAGTGCGATGATTGTGACTCTCAATCACAAAGAAGTCACCATCACTCATGCGAGACTTACGGGTTGTTCTTCTCATTCCCGAAATCGAGCCAACCGACTTCTTTGCCACACCTCTCGAGGAGACAGTTCTTCAATTCACGATTGATATTGGCTATGATGAAGCTTCGGAATTATCACTAAGCACTCTCATGTGGAGCTTAAGAACATTCCTCAACCGTGGAGAACCTCTACATCATCATCACCAAATCGGTCTCGGTCGTGATAGTGGCTATGAGCATCATCATCACCAAATCGGTCTCGGTCGTGATAGTGGCTATGAGCATCCCAAGCTCATGGAACTACAAATCTTCCGGTCATTAATCAACAAAAGGACATCGAAATTGAAGCCATTGTTATGGGAAGACATGATGTCATTTCACAAGAAACTTGGCTCAAAATTCCCTATGTCGATACACAAAATTGTTGATCCGAGAGCACTTGGACTTCATCCCGATATTCCACAAAGGCTCAATGACCCGGATAATCACGATATGTTGGTGAGCCTACCCTATCGATCGAGAATCAAGGAATCGTCAACAAAGAAACGGTCTTGTGTTACACGATCACTGCCGACTAACGAAATCAAGAAGCTTGAAACGCATAAAAGGTATCGGGTAGCGTAAGAGAAGGAAAAGTTGGTCATCTCGATGAAAACCTTCGGAACACCTACTCGGAGAACCGTAAGAGGAAGTCTTTGGAAGTGCGAGAAGCATGGAGAGTCAAAGGAATGTCCCAAAGAGGAAACACGCTACAAAGAAGAAAGTTCCTCTCGTGAAGTCGTTCCTATTCCTACACCGAACCACCAAGAAAGCTATTGGACTAAAGCTACAAGATACACAATCGACGAGGAGGTTCACTACTCGAATCAAGCAACCGAACCACCTCCCTCAAGAGCAAAACCTCCTAGTCCTCCGGTGACCTAGAAAGGAAGACTCTGTGCTTGTGCCATATGAAGAAAGCTCAGAAAGTGATGAAGAGCAACTGGATAAATCCTACAGGAAGAAGTTTAAAATCGTTAGACAACTTCAAAAGGCTAAGAATTTGAACAAGAACAAATGGGTGGCCTCGGAGGGTCGAGTGGTGGTGTCCACTCTTTACCAGATCCTGATGCGGTTAATCGACCCGATAAGGGAGCTGGTGCCACCACTCTTCTGCAACAACAACAACTTTTGGAGGATTCTATTGATTATGAGATTGAGGAACCAACCAAAGAAAAGACTGAGGAAATACCTGTTGATGAAACAAAGACTGATGACAAGGCTATGTCTAAGGAGGAAACTTCGACACCTCCAAAGGACTCTGAGCCTCCTCATGTATCCACATCATCAGATTCATCATCTCATTCTTCACCACCACCATCTAAAAGATCAACCAAATCAACATCCAAATCAGTGAAGAAGCCTACTCGATCTTGGATATCTCATGCTCATAAAAGAATTGGGAATCTTTGTCACAAACAAGTCGAAAGAAAGACATGCTCTCTGTGAAGATGAATTTCTATGTTGATCGATCTGATATATTCATGATGATCTTGACAAGATGCAAGATGAAAGGAGTATGTCCGAAGCTCATGAAAGATGATCTTCAAGGAAAATGGACGAAATGATCAAAGGATACTCTCACCGAGTTCCTTATGGAGGTCGTTAAACCGACAAAGGAGATGTATACCGGATAAGCGTATCCAAATCTCTTGCATCTAGCCAAACAAGCCATGAAATCAACTCCGATGAATTTAAGCATCAATCCATTGAATCTACAATCTTCTCGGATGATGAATTGGTGAAGCGGCTAGTAAGCGCAAATGTCGAAGCGCTACGCAACGTTTGCCTCACATGAAGCTAAAGCATTTGAAGCTCTCTTGGAATACCAACTCGGGTCCTCATTCCGAGAAGAAGTCGTTAGGCCCAAACATTCAAGAGATGATGAAGACAAAGATCGGGATAAGGATAAAGAGCCCAAACGCACAAAGAAGTCGATGTATCATCCTCATTCAAGACTCGATGCAACCTCCACCACAACGGACTCCGCTCAACAAAGATCTTCTCCTCCTCTTCGCAGATAAACCTCATGATTTCGAGACACCACCCCATTTGAAAACCGGTGACCATTTTGAATATACGGGTGGTGACGATGAAGAATACCATGAGCCCCAACAACAACCCACCTCGCTTCGACAAAGTATAAAACCAACATCCTCATCTAGGCCTCGAAATGAGAAGAAGAAGGCGCCCCACCGACGTCGTATCATGGCTAGATGAAGATACAACAGAGGAATTTGAATGGTTCTCTACACTTGTCAATTCCGTTCCTACCACGAAGAAGGTCAAGATCGGTAGAGCGGTAATACTTTGGAGCATGCTAAGATTACGCAAGAAAAGTTCCATGTGAAGAAGATGACGAAACCGAGTTGAGACGAATCAAGAATGAAGCTTTTCAACTGTGGAAAGATAGCTCGAGAAAGTGCCATCGAGGTCGAATATCACCTTGAAAACATTGCTCGATCTATGTCTAACAACATGGATTGGCTCAACCCGAAGCAAACATCGACTTCACCAAGCGGGACAACCCTCCATACTACACCGATCGGTCAAAACCTCTACCAACAATTGGCCAACCAAATGAACCTAGGATTCCATTCAGATATTTCTTGACAAAGACTTGAATTTCTTCTACGGTGGTGATGGATCGAAATCGCTACATCTTTGACACTTCCATTCCAAAGTGACCATATACTCAAAGCGCATAGCTATCGAGGAAAGAGCTAATCACTTGTTCTCCAACAAAGTGGAAGCATACGACCGAGATGCAATGTCTGGGATTCATCATTGGCGGAACTCAAGAATCTACTACGTGTGTCGCGAGTTCGAAGTCTCAACATGCAGTGTTCAGTACTAAGGATATCGTTACCATCAAACACGTTGATCTTTCGACCAAATGGGACTACACTTTTCTCAAGAGTATTGTGGTCAAAAGTGTTAGGAATTAGAAATTCCAGGTATTAAAGAGTCGGTCACCTCAAGTATATGTAATCATTAGAAAGCTCGTAGTCGTAGTTATATTAAGTTAAGTAGTATTTAGTTTAGTAACACCGTGGAGGGCAGACGGTCTTTACCCACTGTATGCCCGATCCACGACCGTTGTGTGGCATTTTATTGTAAGACTATAAATACTCTCTACCTTCCAAGGTAGAGAGTTGGAGCTCATAATAATATTTTCTTTCTCTCACTATAGTTCCCAACTCTCTTCCTTTCTCTCACTAGAACTTTCTCTCTCTAACATACTTATACGCCTACTTTGATCATGGTTTAGAGTGTTTGTGAAAACCAATATCTTACAATTGGTATCAAGAGCCATGGTTTGATCACTCATCTTTCATGCTCTTTGTTTTGGTGGATTTCATAAGGTTTTTGGTGTATTAAGGGTTTAGGAGAGTTTGATTCATTTGAACAAATTCTAGTGGTAAAGTTTGAATTTTGCTTGTACTTTTGTGTTTAGGATCATCATAAGTGTTTATGTTTTGAATTGGAAGGCTTAAATCATTGTGGTTTGGTTGTTTTGGATTGATAAAGTGGTTATTTGTGAAAAAAGGACTAAGCGAGTTGTGTCTCGGACTTGTGTTTCTTCAAAGCGAGTTGCTTTGTTATTTAATGCGAGTTGGTACATGCGACTTAGTTGTTTAGCGAGTTGATATTTATGCTACTTGGGTTCTAAGCGAGTTGTTTCTTTAGCGACTTGACATCTAAAGCGACTTGCTACTTAGCGAGTTGTAACGTTAGCGAGTTAACTTAAGCGACTTAGTGTTCAAGCGAGTTGATTGAGTTGCGAGTTGAGACTAAAGCGAGTTGGCTATTTAGCGACTTGATTAATTAAGCGAGTTGAGTGTGTTATGAGTTGTTGCTTATGCGAGTTGTGTGTTTAGCGACTTGTTCATTTAGACCTTTTTCTTCTTCGTGTTACATTCTTACGGTTGTTCTTTTGGTTTAGTAAAATCCCGTGAAAGAATCAATTTCCCGGTTTAATCAAAGAATTGTAAAATCCCATAGAGCTTCAAACATGTCTACAAACGTTCCTACTATCATCTCCACTATTGCCGAGGATGTTCAAGCGGTGGTTCGGATACTCGCCCACCCATGCTTGATGAATCGACTACGACTCTTGGGCTCAACGAATTAGATTGTCTTGTCTTGGAAAGGAAAATGGAGTCAACATTCTCAAATCCATTGATGAAGGACCGTATCGGGTTGAGGCGACTAGAGATGTGCCAATCTTCTTGAAGATGGAACTCGATTTACGGAATGGACGGACCAAAATGTATGATGAGCTTGATGATAAGGAGAAAAGAGATTTGATCACGAGATATCGGGGCTTCTAACATTGTTCTTCAAGGCCTTCCTAAAGACATCTACAAGTCGATCAATCACAACACCGATGCAAAGGCGGTATGGGATAATGTCAAGATGCTTCTCTCGGGTTACGAATTAACTATGGAAGACAGAGAATCACAACTTTATGACGAATTTGAACACTTCAAGATGAAACCGGATGAGAGTGTCTATGAGTACTATGTGAGATTTCATAAGTTGGTGAATGATATGAGGAACATCGAATGACTATGCCTAACATTGGTGAACTCAAAATTTGTGAACAACATGAATCCCGAATGGCACAAGTTTGTTACTACGTGAAGCTCACTAAAGGATTGAAGAATACGAATTATGAGCAACTCTATGCCTTCCTTCTTGAGAATGAGAGACATGCCATGTTTGAAAAGATGATTCTTAATCGGTTTAAAACCAACCGTGGAGAGACCTCATCTAATGACTCAAGCGCCTTCTACTCAAACATGGAATCACAACCAAAGCCTCACAAGTCATACCCATGGGTAATGGTAATCACAAACTCATTCCCGATCCGTGTTCAAACAAGGCGATCTTTGATGCACACGTGGGTAACATCATTAATCAACTAGCCCTTCGATTAGTCAAAACATGAATTTCTCCCACAAACCAACAACAACCTCGAGCGACATCTAACCACACAATCAAGCTCTTTGTTAAAGATGGGAGGATCGTGGTGCAACCGATTCGGAAAAGCATGATGATCGGGGAAGAGGTGGGTGGTAGAGGTTATGTTGGTAATCAAAATCGAGGAAGGAATGGTAATCAAGGTCAAGCTAAGCCGATCAAATGTTATAAGCGTGGTGGTGAGGACACATTGCAAGCGCACATCTCAAAACGTCCACGAATCGCCGACTTGAGAGATAAGATGTTGCTTGTACAAGCTCGGGATAATGGTGTTGCTTTGGATGAAGATGAACTGTTGTTTCTTGTCGAGGGCAATGCCAAGACCTATGATGCGGTGTGGATGAGCGGCCTATTCGGAGATAGGTCACAATCATCGAATGCCTTTCAAGTCGCCGATTGTGATGCATACGACTACGATGTGGATGATGGACCTACTACACACACAATTTTTATGGCTAGCATTTCTCCAATGGTTTCTCCCAAGGTCTCTTCTTCACCACAAGTGGCCCATCAAAGACAAACTCATCTCGGAGGTATTAAAACTATACGATGATCTTGACATGCAAAGATGCATGACAAAGTACAAGTAACTAAAACTATTGTATCAAATATTGAAAATATGGGTAATATCAATGTTGTCCCATATGATCAATATGTGGAACAAAGTGAAAGTGAAGTTGTACCAAGTAATGCATCTTCTGCGATCAACAATGACTATATCTTTGATGAATACATTGCATGTGCCCACGATGATTACGTAATTTCGAACTAAATGCCTATAAAGAGCGTGTTGCTATTTATGAACAACGTGCAAAATTTGAGTTGACCACTCGTGAGCGTGAAATGGATGACCAAGTGCGTACAATCATTAGAAATTTTCGAGAAGAAGTATTAAAACAAGAGTTAAATACCTTGCAAGAAAAGCTTTCTAAAGCGCTAAGCAAAACAAGAACTTCAAGAAAATGTGAAAATGCTTAAGCAAGAATTTAATACAAAGGAATCAAAACTCTTGAAAGATTTTTCTAATCAAAACCTTGAAAACAAACTTGAAAACAAGTTGTACATACAAGGAACACCATTGATTGCTTCACATGATCACTAAGCATAGAGTCTTAAGCGTGCTCAAGAGTTTTGCAAGAAAAGCTTTCTAAAGCGCTAAGCAAAACAAGAACTTCAAGAAAATGTGAAAATGCTTAAGCAAGAATTTAATACAAAGGAATCAAAACTCTTGAAATATTTTTCTAATCGAAAACCTTGAAAAACAAACTTGAAAACAAGTTGTACATACAAGGAACACCATTGATCGCTCACATGATCACTAAGCATAGAGTCTTAGCGATAAGCATAGCATTCCCTTATTGAGGAACCAAATCCAGAGGTTATTAAAAGGCTAGAAATGCTCATAAGGTTCTTTATGATGGCAATGAAATCCTTAAACCTAGGCGAAACCTAGTTGCATTGAGTGCAATCGAGGAAGATAAGAAATCGAGATGAAGTCACTAGGGAAAAGATGAACAAGAAATTAGGCGATCCTAAATGTAAAGAGAAGAAAATAAAGATCACACCCCATGACTACAAGAAGGAAAAGCTGGATTTCCTTGAACAAGTTTAAGCCTCGGACATTGTTGACTCCCGAACAAGTTTTTGGAAAATAGATCTAAATAAGCGAAAAGTGAAAATATGGTTGAAACAAACCCTCCCTTTGGAAAATGCCTAGAGCGTGTGTATCCTCCTAATACACCAATGCATCTTGTTCCTAGAACAATTGCCACTAAAAGCAAGACCTTAATTAGCCAATATGTTATCTTTCAACTATTTGTTGATTTTGAGAAAACTTGCAAGAAAAGGATCACAAGAAGGAGAAAGGGGTTTTGAGCAAATGAAAGAATGCTATTTAACTGAGGTCATGCCTTTCTTTAAACTTCTAAAAGATCACTTTGAGAGTCTTAAAAGGGATAGAATCCGATATTAAGGGAATGGAAAAGGAATTTGATGCAATGATAGTTGAGGTTAGTGACTATGAGCGAGCACTAAAATATAATGAGATTGAGAGGAAGAACTTGCATACACTAAATGAGAACCCGATTTACGAATGTGTTGCTCAAGATGTGTTCTACACGCTACTAAGCATTCTATTATCGCTTTCGATTCCTTGAACTATCGTTGCTTTGAAAGTCTCTCATGATCGTGTCATTGAGCTTGAAAAACTAATTACGAACTAAATAAGAAAATTGAGCTGGATGATCACGACAATTTGGTTAAACATTTTCTAAACTAGAAGTTGAGCATTTTAATTTACAACTAAAATATCAACATCTTAAAGAAAATGTCAAAACTTCAAATATCAAGACATCCTCGGATGCTCGAGTTTGATGCAGTTTTCAAATTAACAAGCGTGATGAACAAATTCAAGCTCATTGCAACACGATCGAAAGTTGAAAGCCCAAATCTCTCAATTAAAGGGTCAAGCGAACAATGTGATTGGTCCCCAAATGCCTCCTCCTTTAGATTCTCGAATTCTCAAAACTTTCATCTTCAAAACTTAGTAAATGCTTTACAAAGGAAAATGAGGTTTTCTTGAAGAAAGCGAAAAGGTTAAACGTCATTTCAATGAATTATTTGAATCTATAAAGGTCACTCGTAACAAAAATAATGAAACGGTAGCCTCGTTACAAAAGAAATTGAGAATCTAAAGAGTCGGGTAAAAGGAAGATGCCAATGACCAATGGGGAGAATAGTGTATCAAAGGTACATATACGTAATAAATATGCTTTGTACATGAAATATGTTCCTCCTCATCTTAGGAATAACAAACTTGGTATTCAAACATATTTCTCATACCTTAAGGACGACCTAGAATGTCTCGTGAGATCGTAGAAGAGGATAAGTTAGAGAAACGAGATGATAATGCAATTGGCCATGCATGCTTATATGCCAAACGATCTCAAGAACTTCTAGAATGCCTAACTACAAGATGCCCTAAAACCTTAGGTGAGCAAGTCAATCCCTTGATACCGTGTTCTATGCCTAGTGCCAAGCATGCAAGTCACTCAATGCCAAATGTTATGAATGTGAACCTAATGTGCCTTCAAGTAGTTGATTTCAAATCTGTTAGTGCTAAGAATGTGAACTCGAGTGTGCACTCTGGGTGTTCTAATCCCGACTATTCAAGTGTTAAAAAGTTAATCTTAGTGTGCTGCATGTAGCTCCGATCCCAAAGCACATCTAAGCAAGTGAAGCAAATAGTAGCCAAACCAACTAATGTTCCCATTCCTCTACAAGAGTAATCGGTGACATTAAAGCAAGCGGGTCAAAGTCTCAAGACAATACAAGGAAGGACACGACCTGCAAGCTAAGAATATGCATTGGAAGAAAGTAGAAGACCTACCTAGGAACTTTAAGTTTGAGCGAATAAAGCGAATCATGTTGATTCTAGTATTAACCATAGGCGTCTTGTAATTAATTCAATTCGATACTATTTGCAAACCTTGTATCAATGTGCGCTTGAATTACATTTCTAATCATGAATGTGGTGTTAATGTTTTGCCAATTGATGTTAATTGTCCAATTAATATTGTTAATGCTAAAAATCATGCTAAGAAGGCTAAAAGGCAAAAGCGAAAGAAAGTTAGAAAACGGTGGAAACCCACGGGAAGAACATTTAGTAAGATAGGCTATTATTAGATACATTGGTCGTAAGACTAATCGGACAATGCCCACTAGAAAATGGATGCCTCTTGGTAGATCTATTCCTTAAGAAGTGAGCACTGCTGTGAGCAGGGCTAATAAAGACACTAATCTTGCATCTATTCACAATGATTCCACCGCCTATTTTACGATATGAATGCTTCTATTTACGATGTGGGTGTTCCAACCAGTGTTACTAACCAAATGGAACCCATTCTTGCATGGGGATCCCAATTATCGATTATCCATTCTTGTACGTGTTCAACTGCGGATCGTTCAAATCGTTACGTGGTACGGACTCAGTTTGTTCCAAATATATATTGGCGACGGTCGCGGCTCATGAACTTCGTGAGCAAATTCATCGGGACGAGTTAGATTCGGAAATGATCATTTCGGTGCAATTATGGGTTATGGTGATTATGTTGTGGGTGATAGTGTCATCTCTAGAGTATACTATGTGGAAGGTCTTGGTCATAATCTGTTCTCTGTTGGTCAATTCTATGATTCTGATATAGAAGTAGCCTTCAGAAAACATACTTGTTTTGTTAGAGAACTTGATGGTAAGGAATTGTTACGAGGAACACGTGGTTCAAATCTTTACACCATCTCTATCGATGATATGATGAAGTCTTCTCCTATTTGCTTGTTGTCAAAGGCCTCGAAAACAAAGTCATGGTTATGGCATCGTCGTCTAAATCACTTGAACTTGGCACCATCAATGATCTCTCCGAAAGGACTTAGTTGTAGGTTTACCTAGACTAAAGTATGAAAAGGATCATCTTTGTTCGACATGCCAATTGGGAAAAAGCAAAAGTATACCTATAAACCTAAACCTACAAACTCAATCACAGAAGTTCTTCATACCCTTCATATGGATCTATGTGGACCAATGAGAGTGCGAGAATATCTTTAGGAAGAAATATGTGTTAGTTGTGGTTGATGATTACTCTAGATTCACAGGGTCAAGTTCTTGAGGACAAAGGATGAAACTCGATATCATCATCAAACTCATGAAACATTGCGAGTTCGACTTAACAAAACCGTCGAATTATCCGAGCAGACAATGGAACCGGGTTTGTTAACAAACAACTTAGTGAATTTTATGAAAGCATTGGAATAAGCCATCAAAGAAGTGTTCCACGAACTCCTCAACGAGCGGTGTAGTTGAAAGAGCAATCGAACTCTTGTAGAAGCCTTGAGAACAATGTTGATTTACTCAAAGGTTCCAATGTTTCTCTGGTGAAGCTATTGCCACCGCATGCTACACACAAAATCGTTCCACGATTCACCTTGTTCATGGAAAAACTCCATATGAACTTGTCCATGAGAAAACCTAATCTCTCTTTCCTTCGTGTGTTTGGTGCATTGGGTTATCCAACTAATGAGGTCAAGACTTAGGCAAACTTAGAGCTAAAGCAGACATTGGAGTTTTGTAGGGTATGCACCAAACAAAAGGGATACCGAATCTACAACAAAAGAACCCGAAATATCCCGGAAACAATTCACGTTACGTTTGATGAGGTGACCGGTCAAATGGCTCTGGACAATTCGATTCGGGACCCACACTTCAAAACAGTCCCATTGGTTCATCCCTTGTTCCAAACTCTTCTCAAGAAACTCCATATGTACCTCCATCGAAGATGATTTAAAGAAATTGTTTGATCCTATGTTTGATGAACTTTATGATCCAAGTACTAATGAGGTGTCGATTCCTTCAACAGAGGTGCTCATATTCTTGTGAATGAAGACAATCCTCGATCTCAATATCTTTAAGTCAAGAAGCGCTGCTGCGATCCTTGATCTCATCAACAAATCATCATTCTTCAAATGTACATCATGGAAATGTCTCGGCATCAATGATGAAGTTAATCCTTTGCTACTCACGAAGATGCTCCATTCGAAAACATATTTGCTCCACGAATCTTCTTGAACCATCTTCTTCAGAGACATCGACTCTGCTACTTGATCCCTCAACAACTACCACATGAACACCTCGGAAAATGGACTCACGATCATCCATTAGACAACATCATTGGAAATCCTCTCGTCTGTATCAACACGGAAACAACTTGAAACCGATGCCTTATGGTGTTTCTTCAACTCCGTACTCTCAAAGATCGAACCAAAGGATCTTAAAGCGCCATGAACGAAGGCAATTTGGTTCAATGCTATGCAAGATGAAATTCATGAGTTTGATCGACTTGATGTATGGGAGTTAGTACCGCTCCGAATGTGCCATGATTATTGCTCTAAAATGGATCTTCAAAGTGAAACTAGATGAGCATGGTGATGTATTGAAGAACAAGGCTCGATTAGTTGCTAAAGGATACCGTCAAGAGGAGGTATCGACTTTGAAGAATCTTTTGCTCGATTGCTCGAATCGAGGCAATCGAGAATCTTTTGGCTAATCTTGCTAGTAAGAACATGGTGGTCTATCGGATGGATGTGAAGGCGGCATTTACGAGCAGAGATCTTAAAGAAGTCGTCTCGTCCACCAACACTGAAGGATTTGTAAATCAAGAGCATCCTACTCACGTTTATCGTTTAAAGAAGGCTCTTTACGGTTTAAAGCAAGCTCCAAGGGCATGGTATGATACACTTGTCTAAGTTTCTTCTATCTACGGATTTAGCAAAGGAGCAGTTGATCCAACATTGTTCACCGGAAGTCGAGCAAACATTTAATTCATGTTCAAATTTATGTTGATGATATCATCTTTGCCTCGATTGACCCCAATGAGTGAGACCGTTTTCAAATGAAATGAGTTCAAAATTTCAAATGTCAATGATGGGACAAATGTCATTTTCTTGGGATTACAAATTTCACAAAGTCCGGAGGCATTTTCATAAATCAATCTAAATATGCAAGCGAGATCTTAAAGAAATTTGGATTTGATTCAAGTGACCTGTTGACACTCCCATGATTGATCGAACCAAACTAGATGAGGCCACTCGGGGATCATGATTGACCAAGCGAAATATCGTAGTATGATTGGATCCACGATGTACCTCATTGTCGATGAACCGGACATCTTGTTCATTTGTTTGCATGTGTGCTAGATACCGAGGCTAAGCCTACTAAAAAGCACCTTGAAGCGGTTAAGCGGGTCTTCGGTATCTCAAGGAACCATCAACATGGGTCTTTGGTACCGAAGGACACCGGTATGTCACTAACGACCTATCGAGATCTTGATCATGCGGTGTCAAGATACTCGTCGAAGTACATCCGGAGGCGCTCGGTTTTGGGTGATAAGCTTGTGAGTGGTCTTCAAAGAAGCAAATGAGTACTTCTATTTCCTCTCTGAGGTGAATATATAACCATGTCATCTTGTTGTGCTCAAATCTTATGGATGAGATCTCAATTATCGGCTATGGCTTTGAATTCAACAAAATCCTCTGTCTTGTGACAATAAAAGCGCTATTGCTCTCTCATGCAACAACGTTCAACACTCAAAAGCAAAGCATATCGACATTCGACATCATTTCATCGGGAACAAGTGGAAAAAGGTGTGGTGGAACTCTATTTTGTGAGGTGCGAATATCGGTTAGCGACATCTTCACCAAAGCTCTTCCAAGAGAACGTTTTGAGTTTATTCTTCCACGTCTTGGCTTGAAAAGTCTTCAACCAGAAACACTCAAACGTCTTCAGGACAAAGACGAGGAGTAAAGGTCTATCTTCATCTATCTCTCGTATATATCTATTCGAAAAAACAAAATACAAAATTATAAAACCCTCAAAAATCAAACAGAAAATTATAAAACCTTCAAAATCCTTAAAAATCTGAAAAATTCGAAAAATCTTCAAAAAAAAATATTGTCAATTTGTTATGTTTTTCTCGGTTCGATAATATCTACGGTCTTTGTGCTGTCATTCAAAGAATGACACGGGACTTTAGATGTTGTTCAATTCTTAAAAAAAAAAAAAAAAAAAAAAAATATATTTTGGGAGAAAGAGAAATCATGGTTTATTGTCATTTGAGCGATAACCGCTTTTCAAAGAAAAACGAGCCATGCTTTTTCATGTTTTCAAGATTTGATAATTTGTTTGAACATTCATCAAAAGCCTTCTTATCAACCAAATTCCATGCTCGATTCTATTAACATGTTATCTCTCGAAAACAAATTGTTTTGAAAAATAACTCGAACTCTATCTTTGATAATCATCGGACTTATTTGTCAAAATATCAATCTCTCAATCAACAACCTATGTCATTGAGTGTGGGGAGAATGATTTCAATTAAATTAAAAGTTATTTGGCATTAAATTGTTTTCAAAAGATATTCATGCATGTTTTACCAATGGAGCTTAAAGTTTTTAAAATCCGATCCTTATCAGTCAAAACGCTTTCATAATCAAGACACAATTCCCCTTAAAAGCTTTCAAAATCAATTTAAATCAATAAGAGATCACAAATTTCAAATGAGTTGATAATTGTGATCGGGGGAGAATGTGTGATTTAAATTGGATTTAAACTGATAATTCGATAAATGGTTTTATAAGGATGTACATGCTATCCTTCCCACATGTGACAAACGATTTCAAATTTTCCATGTACATGTTGAGGGGGAGCATCTATCTTAAACCTATGATTTGAAGCGTGATTACTTATCTCAATGCGGGTTCCTCTAGTATGTGCAAAACTCTTTTCAAATCTCGAGGCACATATTGAGGGGAGCAAACTTATGAAAACCTCATCCTTCCGGAAATGCTTTATCTACTTGATTCGATTAGGGAAGTGATGTTGATATCTTTAGAAAATGGTAATCAAAAAGTTAATACTTCCTCTTGCCTCCGTGTGCAAAACAATTTCAAACATTTGAAGCACATGTTGAGGGGAGCACTTGTTCTAAAATTATCAAAACAATTCGGTACAAAATGCTTTGATAATATATCACAAGTATCTGGATTGATTTTCAAATGGTTTCAATTGGTTCCAATGGCGGATGAACAATACCAAATTGACCGACCAACTTTACTTTATATGCGGTGATATAAGGATGATAAGGTTAGGTATGTGTTCCCATGATCCATGAGCCGGAGAGATCTACCCAGGACTATCCACTAGTTAATGTAGAGTCCTTAGGTATGATGATAAAAGGAGAAAAATGAGATATGGGAAGAGTGCGGACTAAGTGAGCTAATCTTGGAATAAACCCAACAAGGTTCTAGCTATGAAGTCTCGGTAAGCTTGAAGGGTTGAAGAATTAAAAGAATTGAATGAGAAAGGGTGAAAACAAAAAGCCCTCCATATTTTCAACTTTAGGCGAAACCGGGTTCAATTCATATACTACCGATGGTAACATCGGTATTGAAGACAAGGCGTCATGGACCCGGTGACGCCTGCACTTCAACTTTCAAACCACTCAAGTTCCTCATAAAAGGACTTGTTTCATTCTCATGGGAACCGACATTATCTATCGACTTTCTCTTAGAGATTGTTGATATTGAAGAAGGAGACCTCTCCTAGTCTCCCAACACAGAACCAAATTTGCACATATTGAGTCTAGAGCCACGAGATCATCAATAAATCTCATTAGGACACCTTCAATGAAGTCTCTTTGTATCACACAATGTGGAAAAGAGAGTATATCTTGAGTCCTCGCATTATCCTTGTGGTATTGCGGAACATCCGAGTGATGTGTTTACATATTCACAATGAAGATGGAAAGCCTTCGAGCCAACATCAAACAAGCTCCTAGTAGGTGGCATGTGAGATCTATTATATAGATTAACCATGTGACAACCGAAGCAGAAACAATGGGGCGATTCAATCTTTTGAATCAATCACGGTTCGAGTTATGGATTGACGGATACCTTTGAAAAACCGGTCTTTGTGCTTAATAACTCTTTTCTTTAGCACATCGACCGTGTACTAATTTTCAAACCAAAAGGTGTTTTTATGATTGATAATTGATTTTCAATAAAACCTTCGTTGTATTGCAAAAACAATTTCTATTGAGCAATACGATTGTTTTTCAAATCTCTTTTCATCAATCGTGGACTTAAATTATTGGTTCACTCACTCCGTGTTGTCTTCTTTGAGACGTTCGGTTTGAGAACACTAGAGCGGTGCGAAACCACATCAAGGAAATTCTTGAATTATACCGATCACAGTAAGACATGTCTTGATCAACGGGGAACCGTGGGCGTGTACCTCAATTCAACTAAAGTGGTCAAAGACACTTTTGTGCGCTTTATTGCTAATTGTTTTATGCGTGTACGCCCGACGTTTCTGGTGATCGAATGAAGCGGTCAATCCATAGCCGCATGCTCACACGATACATTCATCTCTCAAGAATTCATGATAAGTACATCAATGACTCGATATTTTCACTCCATGCTTACGCTTTCAACGCCGCCAATATCATGAATCAACGAAAGCTTCCGCTACTCGATGAAAAGATATCATGATCCGAATGTGAGCATGTCGGTCCGAATGTCACAACATCATATAATACCAACACTACAATGGATGTCTCGAGAATTTTTGTAGGTGATGATCTCAAAAGTGGCTCAAATTTATTATCACGTGGATCAAGAAAGACCTCCACTTGGAGTAACCAAGCATGCAATGAGAAGAATAAATGACTACAAGCTTGAGCAAAGTACTACATCAAGAATGCAAGAACAATTGTTAATGTAATATCTATTTGTATTCTATGTAATTTTAGTACATGATTGAGGTGACCTCCTTAGGGAGATTGTTAGGAATTAGAAATTCCGGTATTAAAGAGTCGGTAACCTCAAGTATATGTAATCATTAGAAAGCTCGTAGTCGTAGTTATATTAAGTTAAGTAGTATTTAGTTTAGTAACACCGTGGAGGACGGAAGGGTCTTTACCCATTGTATGCACGATCCATGACCCGTTGTGTGGCGTTTTATTGTAAGACTATAAATACTCTCTACCTTCCAAGGTAGAGAGTTGGAGCTCATAATAATATTTTCTTTCTCTCACTATAGTTCCCAACTCTCTTCCTTTCTCTCACTAGAACTTTCTCTCTCTAACATACTTATACGCCTACTTTGATCATGGTTTAGAGTGTTTGTGAAATCCAATATCTTACAAAAAGGTAAGATGAACCGGATTATGCATTCTCTGAAGCTGACTTTGAGAATTTGTCTATCAACGACATCGAAGACATGTACCTTGCCAAAGTACAGGGTCGTATGAGATAATTCTCCACCAAGTACAACGTGAATTCATCAAGTCGGTGCTCATATTCATCGGACGCATAGTCATCAAAGAACGTGTAGAAGATCTCCGGTGGTTGTTGAATCATATCGGACCGTGTTAACTTCACTCCACCTCGACTGATCTTCCGACATCAACCGGCTCTCACAATATACACTCATCAAGAAACCATTGGCGTCGTTTACCGCGGTGAACTTCAACGAAATTGCTTAATGGCGTGTAGTGATCTTCACAAGTTTGGGGATCACACTTTGAAGACGGTTAGGGATGGATTGGCTTATAGGTTGAAGGATATACGTCAAAAGATTGGGTCTCCTAAGCGATGGAATATTCGGGATCGAAGGGATGTGAGGAGGATCATCAAAATGATTGATGAAAGGTTGTATGGAAGGATCGATTCGAGAACATTGGAAAGCTTTGTTGGTGGTCGACCCAGATTAACATCACGGCTATCAACGCCTGTTTGCACTCCAGCAACATCTTGGACTTCTGGTACCCTTGAAGCGCTTCTTTCATTATAAATTTGGATGTGTGATTATTTATGTGAATGGCTTGTGCACATTCTGATGTACAACCCGTAATTGTCAAGAAAGGACCACGTGGTATGCTTGATTGCCACAATCCTTATAAAAGAAGCGAAAGCTTCTTACTTTTGAGTAAAACCTATCAAACCTTTCATTTTCAAGGTTTTGCTCAAAGGACAAGTACTTCCCGTATGATTTTCAAAACCTCAACCGTTTATATCACTTGTTGAGGGGAGTATTTGAATTAAAACTTTGTTCACAAATTGTTTATTGTGGTCATCTTCCCGCAACACTCGAAATGGTCATATTTATTCTCAACTTTTCAAAATAATATTTTAAATGCCATTTTGAGGGGAGAAAATTATGTGATAAGAAATATGTTGTGTTAATGCAAATGAATCTTTGTGTAATAGACTTAACCAACGAATTGTGGTACTAAAGCGTTAGTAACTCGAAAAGACTTGTCCGGACGAGTAATAATTTCAAGCTAGTTCTCTAGTAATGTAAGCGTGTCTCGCAGGACTTGTCCAAGTAGAAAGTACCATTCGAGAATCTCGGGTAGACATGAACTCGTGGGTATGACAACCTTTCGAGGGTTATCTACACCTTCAAGGTAGTTATTAGAGCTATTTGTCACCTAAAAGTCGACAATGTAACTCTTTAACTATTCAACGTAACCGTGTCTCATGGGGAGTGTCTATCTTGAGTTGATCAATTCAAAAGCGCGCTCTTCTCACACGGTCGATTTCCATCAAAACTCTAAAGCACATGTGGGGGGTATTTACATTAAAAGATAAAACGCTCACAGTGGTTCAAACATGTTTTTCATTTACAAACCCTTTGAGAGTTTTTCTTGAAAATTGGTTTTATGGCAACATAGGTTAGTCATGGAGTGATAAGGTGACTAAGGTTAGGAATAACGATCCTATGATCCGCCAGAGCCGGAGGGATCTACCCAAGGACATCTGTTAGGAATTAGAAATTCCAGGTATTAAAGAGTCGGTCACCTCAAGTATATGTAAACGTTAGAAAGCTCGTAGTCGTAGTTATTTTAAGTTAAGTTGTATTTAGTTTAGTAACACCGTGGAGGACGGACGGGTCTTTACTGTATGCCACGATCCATGACCCGTTGTGTGGCGTTTTATTGTAAGACTATAAATACTCTCTACCTTCCAAGGTAGAGTTGGAGCTCATAATAATATTTTCTTTCTCTCACTATAGTTCCTAACTCTTCCTTTCTCTCACTAGAACTTTCTCTCTAACATACTTATATGCCTACTTTGATCATGGTTTAGAGTGTTTGTGAAATCCAATATCTTACAATTGGTATCAAGAGCCATGGTTTGATCACTCATCTTTTATGCTCTTTGTTTTGGTGGATTTCATAAGGTTTTGGTGTATTAAGGGTTTAGGAGAGTTTGATTCATTTGGACAAATTCTAGTGGTAAAGTTTGAATTTTGCTTGTACTTTTGTGTTTAGGATCATCATATGTTTTATGTTTTGAATTGGAAGGCTTAAATCATTGTGGTTTGGTTGTTTTGGATTGATAAAGTGGTTATTTGTGAAAGAAGGACTAAGCGAGTTGAGTCTCGGACTTGTGTTTCTTCAAAGCGAGTTGCTTTGTTATTTGATGCGAGTTGGTACATGCGACTTAGCTGTTTAGCGAGTTGATATTTATGCGACTTGGGTTCTAAGCGAGTTGAGATCTAAAGCGACTTAGCTGTTTAGCGAGTTGTAACGCTAGCGAATTTCTCTAAGCGACTTAGTGTTCAAGCGAGTTGATTGTGTTGCGAGTTGATACTAAAGCGAGTTGGCTATTTAGCGACTTGATTCATTAAGCGAGTTAACTGTGTTGCGAGTTGATGCTGATGCGACTTGGCTATTAAGCGAGTTGATTACTTAAGCTAGTTGTTAATTAAGCGAGTTGTGTAGTTAGGTACTTATTCATTTAGGCTTGTTACTTCTTGGTGATACATTCTTACGGTTGTTCTTTTGGTTTAGTAAAATCCCGTGAAAGAATCAATTTCCCGGTTTAATCAAAGAATAGTAAAATCCGTAGAGCTTGAAACATGTCTACAAGCGTTCCTACTATCATCTCCATCGTTGTCGAGGATGTTCAAGCGGTGGTTCGGATAATCGTCCACCCATGCTTGATGAGCCGACTACGACTCTTGGGCTCAACGAATCGATTGTCTTGTCTTGGAAAATAAAATGGAGTCAACATTCTCAAATCCATTGATGAAGGACCATATCGGGTTGAGACGACTAGAGACTTAATTGATCGGTGAAGATGGAACAATGATCTATGGAATTGATGGACCAAATACATATGATGAGCTCGATGATAAGGATAAAAAGAGATTCGATGTCGATATCGGGGCTTCTAACATCGTACTTCAAGGTCTTCCAAAAGATATCTACAAGTCGATCAATCACAACACGAAGCAAAGGCATGGGATAATGTCAAGATGCTTCTCTCGTGTTCGAATTAACCATGGAAGACAGAGAATCACAACTCTATGATGAATTTGAACACTTCAAGATGAAACCGGATGAGAGTGTTTATGAGTACTATGTGAGATTCCACGAGCTTGTTAATGATATGAGGAACATCGAATGACTATGCCTAACATTCAATTTGAACTCTAAATTTGTGTACAACATGAATCCCGAATGGCACAAGTTTGTCACTACGTGAAGCTCACTAAAGGATGAAGAATACAAACTATGAGCAACTCTATGCCTTCCTCCTTCGAATGAGAGACATGCTATGTTTGAAAAAGGATTCTTAATCGGTTCAAAACCAACCGGAGAGACAAGCTCTTCTAATGACTCAACCGCCTTCTACTCAATCATCGGAATCACAACCAAAGCCTCACAAGTCATACCCATGGGTAATGGTAATCACAAACTCATTCCCGATCCTATGTTCAAACAAGTCGATCTTTGATGCACACGTGGAAATATCATTAATCAACTAGCTCTTCTAATTAGTCAAAACATGAATTCTCTCCCACAAACCAACAACAATCTCGAACAAACATCTAACCCACACAATCAAGCTACTTGTCGAGATGGGAGGATAGTGGTGCAACCATTCAGGAAAGACAGTATGATCGGGGAAGAGGTGGAGTGGTAGAGGTTATGTTGGTAATCGAATCGAGGAAGGAATGGAAATCAAGGTCAAGCTAAGCCGATCAAATGCTACAAGCTGTAGTGGTGAGGACACATTGCAAGGAACCGCACATCTCCAAAACGTCCACGAATCTTGATTACTTGAGAGATAAGATGTCGCTTGTACAAGCTCGGGATAATGGTCTTGCTTTGGATGAAGAGGAGTTGTTGTTTCTTCCGAGGCAATGCCAAGACCTATGATCTTGATGTGGATGAGCGACCCAATTCACGAGATAGGTCACAATCATCGAATGCCTTTCAAGTCGGCGATTGTGATGCATACGACTACGATGTGGATGATGGACCCTCGCACACACAATTTTTATGGCTAGCATTACTCCAATGGTTTCTCCCAAGGTCTCTTCTTCACCACAAGTGGCCCATCCAATGACAAACTCATCTCGGAGGTATTAAAACTATACGATGATCTCGATGTGCAAAAGATGCATGACAAAGTACAATCATCGAAACTATTGAATCAAATATTGAAAATATGGGTAATATCAATGTTGTCCAATATGATCAATATGTGAAACAAAGTGAAAGTGAAGTTGTACCAAGTGATGCATCTTTCGATCAACAATGACTATGTCTTTGATGAATTCAACGCATATGCTTCGATGATTCGTAATTTCGAACTAAATGCCTATAAAGAGCGTGTTGCTATTTATGAACAACGTGCAAAATTTGAGTTGACCACTCGTGAGCAGGAAATGGATGACCAAGTGCGTACAATCATTAGAAAAGTAATTTTAGAGAAGAAGTATTAAAACAAGAGTTAAATTCCTTGCAAGAAAAGCTTTCTAAAGCGCTAAGCAAAACAAGAACTTCAAGAAAATGTGAAAATGCTTAAGCAAGAATTTAATGCAAATGAATCAAAACTCTTGAAAGATTTTTCTAATCGAAAACTTTGAAAAACAAACTTGAAAACAAGTTGTACATACAAGGAACACCATTGATCGCTTCACATGATCACTAAGCATAGAGTCTTAGCGATAAGCATAGCATTCCCTTGTTGATGAACCAAATCCAGAGGTCATTAAAAAGGCTAGAAATGCTCATAAGGTTCTTTATGATGGCAATGAAATCCTTAAACCTAGGCGAAACCTAGTTGCGTTGAGTGCAGCGATGAAGATAAGAAATCGATGAAGTCACTAGGAAAAGATGAACAAGAAATTAGATGATCCTAAATGTAAAGAAAAGAAAATAAAGATCACACCTCATGATTACAAGAAGGAAAACTGGATTTCCTTGAACATGTTTAAGCCTCGAGACATTGTTGACTCCGAACAAGTTTTCTAGAAAATGGATTTAGATAAGTGAAAATATTGTTGAAACAAACCCTCCCTTTGGAAAATGCCTAGAGCATTGTGTATCCTCCTAATACACCAATGCATCTTCTTCCTAGAACAATTGCCACTAAAAGCAAGACCTTAATTAGTCAATATGTTATCTTTCAACTATTTGTTGATTTTGAGAAAACTTGCAAGAAAAGGATCACACCCTTGGTATAATCGAAGGAGAAAGGGTTTTGAGCAAGCGAAAGAATGTTATTTAAGCGAAGTCATGCCTTTCTTTAAAGCGCTAAAAGATCATTTTGAAAGTCTTAAAAGGGAATGAACGTAGACATTAAAGAAATGGAAAAGGAGTTTGATGCAATGATAGTTGAGGTTAATGAATATGAGCGAGCACTAAAATATAATGAGATTGAGAGAAAGAACTTGCATACATTAAATGAGACTCTTATTCTTGAATGTGTTGCTCAAGATATGTTTTTCATGCTACAAATTATTCTATTAATGCTTCCCAATTTCATGAACTATCATGTTCTGAAAGTCTCCCATGATCGTGTCATTGAGCTTGAAAAACTAATTTCGAACTAAATGAGAAAATTGAGTGGATGATCACGACAATTTGGTTAAACATTTTCTAAACTATAAGTTGAGCATTTTAATTTACAACTAAAATATCAACATCTTAAAGAAAATGTCAAAATTCAAATATCAAGACATCCTCGGATGCTCCGAGTTTGATGCAGTTTTCAAATTAACAAACGTGATGAGCAGATTCAAGCTCATTGCAACACGATCGGAAGTTGAAAGCCCAAATCTCTCGGATAAAGGGTCAAACGAACAATGCGATTTGGTCCCCAAATGCCTCCTCTTTAGATTCTCGAATTCTCAAAACTTTCATCTTCAAAACTTAGTAAATGCTTTACAAAAGGAAAATGAGGTTTTCTTGAAGAAAATGAAAAGGTTAAACGTCATTTCAATGAATTATTTGAATCTATAAAGGTCACTCAGAATAAAAATAATGAAACGGTAGCCTCGTTACAAAAGAAATTGAGAATCTAAAGAGTCGGGTAAAAGGAAAGATGCCAATGACCAATGGGAGAATGGTGTATCAAAGGTACATGCCTGTAATAAATATGCTTTATCGTGAGATATGTTCCTCCTCATCTTAGGAATAACAAACTTGCTATTCAAACATATTTCTCATACCTTAAGGACGACCTAGAATGTCTCCGTGAGATTGTAGAAGAGGATAAGTTAGAGAAACCGAAGATAATGCAATTGGCCATGCATGCTTATATGCCAAACGATCTCAAGAACTTCTAGAATGCCTAATTACAATATGCCCTAAAACCTTAGATGAGCAAGTCAATCCCTTGATACCGTGTTCTATGCCTAGTGCCAGCATGCAAGTCATTCAATGCCAAATGTTATGAATGTGAACCCTAATGTGCCTTCAAGTAGTTGATTTCAAATCATAGTGCTAAGAATGTGAACTCGAGTGTGCCCTCTAGGTGTTCAAATCCCAGCTATTCAAATGTTAAAAAGTTAATCTTAGTGTGCTGCATGTAGCTCGGATCCCAAAGACATCTAAATAGGTGAAGCAAATAGTTGCCAAACCAACTAATGTTCCCATTCCTCTACAGAGTAATCGGTGACATTAAAGCAAGCGGTCAAAGTCTCAAGACAATACAAGGAAGGACACGACCTGCAAGCTAAGAATGTGCATTGGAAAAAGTAGAAGACCTACCTAGGAACTTTAAGTTTGAGCGAATAAAACGAATCGTGTTGATTCTAGTATTAGCCATAGGCGATCTTGTAATTAATTCAATTCGATACTATTTGCAAACCTTGTATTGATGTCCGCTTGAATTACGTTTCTAATCATGAATGTGATGTTAATGTTTTGCCTAATGATGTTAATTGTCCAGTTAATATTGTTAATGCAAAAATCATGCTAAGAAGGCTAAAAGGCAAAAGCGAAAGAAAGTTAGAAAAGCGTGGAAACCCACGGAAGAACATTTAGTAAGATAGGCTATCATTGGATACTGTTGGTCACAAGACTAATCGACAATGCCCACTAGAAAATGGATGCCCTCTTGGTAGAACTATTCCCTTAAGTGAGCACACTTTGAATAGGGCTATCTGCACACTAGTACTACATCTATTCATAATGATTCCATTGTCTTAATTTCGATATGAATGCTTCTATTTCGATGTGGGTGTTCCAACCATTGTTACTAACCAAATGGAACCCATTCTTGCATGGGATCCCAATTATCCGATTATCCATTCTTGTCTCGTGTTCAACCGCAGATCGCTCATATCGTTACGTGGTACCGGACTCAGTCGTTCCAAGTATATATTTGGCGATCGGTCATGGTCATGAACTTTGTGAGCAAATTCATCGGAGACGATTAGATTCGGAATGATCATTTCGGTGCAATCATGGATTATGGAGATTATGTTGTTGGCAAAGTGTTATCTCCGTGGTTTACTATGTAGAAGGTCTTGGTCATAACTTGTTCTCTGTTGGTCATTCCGCGATTCGATCTAGAAGTAGCCTTCGAAAACATACCGCTTCGTTAGAGAACTTGATGGTAAGGAACTTTTAAGAGGTTCACGTGGTTCAAATCTATACACCATCTCTATCGAAGATATGATGAAGTCTTCTCCAATTTGCTTGCGTCAAAGGCTTCTAAAACAAAGTCATGGTTATGGCATCGTCGTCTCAATCACTTGAACTTCGGCACCATCAATGATCTCACCGAGAAAGGACTTAGTTGTAGGTTTACCTAGACTCAAGTATGAAAAGGATCATCTTTGTTCAACATGTCAATTGGGAAAAAAAGAAGTATGCCCATAAACCCAAACCTACTAACTCGTCACGAAGTTCTTCATACAATTCATATGGATTTATGTGGACCAATGAGAGTGAGAATATCTTTGGGAAGAAATATGTGTTAGTTGTGGTTGATGATTACTCTAGATTCACCGGTCAAGTTCTTAAGGACAAAGGATGAAACTCGATATCATCATCAAACTCATCAAACAATTGCAGTTCGACTTAACAAAACCGTCGTAATTATCCAAATGAGACAATGGAACCGAGTTTGTTAACAAACAACTTAGTGAATTCTATGAAAGCATTGGAATCGACCATCAAAGAAGTGTTCCACGAACTCCTCAACGAGCGGTGTAGTTGAAAGACGAAATCAAACTCTTGTAGAAGCCGCTAGAACAATCTTGATTTACTCAAAGGTTCCAATGTTTCTCGGGTGAAGCTATTGCCACTTGCATGCTACACACAAAATCGTTCCACGATTCACATTGTTCATGGAAAAACTCCATATGAACTTGTCCACAACAGAAAACCTAATCTCTTTCCTTCGTGTGTTTGGTGCATTATGTTATCCAACTAATGAGGTCAAGACTTAGGCAAACTTAGAGCTAAAGCAGACATTGGAGTTTTGTAGGTATTCACCAAACAAAAAGGGATACCGAATCTACAACAAAAGAACCCAAAATATCATGGAAACAATTCACGTTACGTTTGATGAGTCGACCGGTCAAATGGCTCTGGACAATCCATTCAGACTCGCACTTCAAAACAGTCCCATTGGTTCATCCCTTGTTCCAAACTCTTCTCAAGAAACTCCATATGTACCTCCATCTTAAGATGATTTAAAGAAATTGTTTGATCCTATGTTTGATGAACTTTATGATCCAAGTACTAATGAGGTGTCGATTCCTACAATAGAGGTTGCTCATATTCACGTGAATGAAGTCAATCCTCGGTCTCAATATCTTTAAGTCAAGAAGCGCTGCACGATCCTTGATCTCATCAACAAATCATCATTCTTCAAATGTACATCATGGAAATGTTTCGCATCAATGATGAAGTTAATCCTTTGCTACTCCGAAGATGCTCCATTTGAAAACATATTTGCTCCTAAATCTTCATCGAACCATCTTCTTCAGGAGACATCGACTGCTACTTTAGTCCCTCAACAACTACCACATGAACACCTCGGAAAATGGACTCACGATCATCCATTAGACAACATCATTGGAAATCCTTCTCGTCCGGTATCCACTGTAAACGACTTGCTAATGATGCCTTATGGTGCTTCTTTAACTCTGTACTCTCAAAGATCAAACCTAAAGATGTTAAACCGCTATGAATGAAGACAGATGGTTCAATGCCATGCAAGATGAAATTCATGAGTTTGATCGATTAGATGTATGGAATTAGTACCACTCAGTTGTGCTATGATCATTGCTCTTAAGTGGATCTTCAAAGTAAAGCTTGATGAGCATGGTGATGTTTTGAAAAATATGGCTAGGTTAGTAGCTAAAGGTTATCGTCAAGAAGAAGGTATAGACTTTGAGGAATCTTTTGCTCCAGTTACTCGTATCGGCGATCGTAATCTTCTTGGCTAATCTTGCTAGCAAGAACATGGTTGTTTATCGATGGACGTGAAAACCGCATTTCTTAATGGAGATCCGAAAGAAGTGGTTTACGCCACCACCTAGAGGGTTTTGTGAATTGAGTATCCTACTCATGTTTATCGCTTGAAAAAGGCCCTATATGGTTTGAAGCAAGCTCCTAGAGCATGGTATGATCTGTTGTCAAAGTTTCTTCTATCTACTAGATTGACAAAGGAGCAGATTGATCCTACTTTGTTCACCGAAAGTCGTGCAAACACTTAATTCATGTTCAAATTTATGTTGATGATATTATTTTGCCTCGACCGACCCAATGGAATGTGATCGTTTTCTAATGAAATGGGTTCAAAATTTAAAATGTCAATGATGGGACAAATGTCATTTTCTTGGGATTACAAATTTCACAAAGTCCGGAGGCATTTTCATAAATCAATCTAAATATGCAAATGAGATTTTAAAGAAATTTGGATTTGATTCTAGTGACCCGTTGACACTCCCATGATTGAACGAACCAAGTCGGATGAGGACCACTCGGGGATCATGGTAGATCAAACGAAATATCGTAGTATGATTGGATCCCACGATGTACCTCACGCCTAGTAGACCGGACATCTTGTTCATTTGTGTGCATGTGTGCTAGATACCGCTAAGCCTACTAAAAAGCACCTTGAAGCGGTTAAGCGGGTCTTTCAAGATCTCCAAGGAACCATCAATATGGGACTTTGGCACCAGAAGGACACCGGTATGTCTCTAATGGCCTATCGCCGATGCCGATCATGCGGTTGTCAAGATACGTCAATGCGTGCCGGAGGTGCTCAATTTTGGGTGATAAGCTTGTGAGTGGTCTTCAAAGAAGCAAATGAGTACTTCTATTTCCTCTACAGAGGTGAATACATAGCCATGTCATCTTGTTGTGCTCAAATCTTATGGATGAGATCTCAATTATCGACTATGGCTTTGAATTCAACAAAATCCCTCCATCTTGTGACAATAAAGTGCTATTGCTCTCTCATGCAACAACGTTCAACACTCAAGAGCAAAGCATATCGACATTCGACATTACTTCATCGGGAACAAGTGGAAAAGGTGTGGTGGAACTCTATTTTGTGAGGTCGAATATCGGTTAGCGACATCTTCACCAAAGCTCTTCCAAGAGAACGTTTTGAGTTTATTCTTCCACGTCTTGGCTTGAAAAGCCTTCAACCGAACGCTCAAACGTCTTCGAGGAGGAAGGCGAGGAGTAAAGGTCTATCTTCATCTATCTCTTGTATATATCTATTGAAAAACAAAATACAAAATTATAAAACCTTCAAAATCAAATAGAAAAATATAAAACCTTCAAAATCCATAAAATTTGAAAATTCAAAAAAAAAAAAAAAAAATTGTCAATTTGTTATGCTTTTTCTCGGTTCGACAATATCTACGGTCTTTGTCTTTGTCATTCAAAGAATGACACGGACTTTAGATGTTGTTCGAATTCTTAAAATAAATAAATAAATAAATAAATAAAATAAAATAAAATAAAATAAAATTGGGAGATAGAGAAACAATGGTTTATTGTCATTTCAGCAAGAACCGCTTTTCAAAGAAAGAACGAGCCATGTTTTTCATGTTTTCAAGATTTGAGAATTTGTTTGAACATTCATCAAAAGCCTTCTTATCAACCAAATTCCATGCTCGATTCTATTAACATGTTATCTGTTGAAAACAAATTGTTTTGAAAATAACTCGGACTCTATTTTTGATAATCATCTGGACTTATTTGTCAAAATATCAATCTCTCAATCAATAACCTATGTCATTGATTGAGGGGGAGAATGATTTCAATTAAATTAAAAAGTTATTTGGCATTAAATTATTTTCAAAAGATATTCATGCATGTTTTTATCAATGGAGTTTAAAGTCTTAAAATCCAATCCTTATCAGTTAAAACGCTTTCATAATCATGTCACAATTCTCCGTAAAAGCTTTCAAAATCAATTTAAATCTATAAGAGATCACAAATCTCAAATGATTTGATAATTGTGATCGGGGGAGAATGTGTGATTTAAATTGGATTTAAACTGATAATTCGGTAGATGGGTTTATAAGGATGAACATGCTCTCCTTCCCACATGTGACAAACGATTTCAAATTTTCCATGCACATGTTGAGGAGGAACATCCATCTTAAACCTATGATTTGAAACGTGATCAATTATCTCAATGTGCAGGTTCCCTCTAGTATGTGCAAAACTCTTTTCAAATCTCGAGGCACATATTGAGGGGGAGCAAACTTATGAAAACCTCATCATTCCCAAACATTGCTTTATCTACTTGTCTTGATTAGGAAGTGATGTTGATATCCTTTAAAAAATGGATTTCAAAGAAGATAAATCTTTCTCTTGCCTCCGTGTGCAAAACGATTTCAATCACTTGATGCACATGTTGAGGGGAGCTCTTTTCTAAAATATCAAAACAATTCAGTACAAAATGCTTTGATAATACATCACAAGTATCCGAATTGATTTTCAAATGGTTTTAATTGGTTTCCATGGCGTAAGAACAATACCAAATAGACCGACCAACTTTACTTATGTATGGTGATATAAGGATGATAAGGTTAGGTATTTGTTCCCATGATCCGCCGTAATCCGGAGGGATCTACCTGTGGACTATCCACTAGTTAGTGTAGAGTTCTTAGGTATGATGATAAAAGGAGAAAAATGAGATATGGGAAGTGTGCGGGATGAGTCCGAGCTAATATCGAATTAACCCAACAAGGTTCTAGCTATGAAGTCTCGTAGCAATGAAGGGTTGAAGAATGAAAAGAATTGAATAAGAAAAGGGTGAAAACAAATAGCCCTCCATATATTCAACCTTAGGGCGAAACCAGTTCAATTCATATGCTATCGATGGTATCATCGGTATTGAAGACAAGACGTCATGGACCCAAAGGACGCACCGCACTTCAACTTTCCAAACTACTCAAGTTCCTCTTAAAAGGACTTGTTTCATTCTCACGGAGAACCGACATTATCTATCGACTTTCTCTTAGAGATTGTTGATATTGAAGGAGGAGACCCTCTCCCTAGTCTCCGATATAGGATCAAAATATGCACAAATTGAGACTAGAGCCACGAGATCATCAATAAATCTCATTAGGACACTTTCAAATGAAGACTCTCTGTTTCACACAATGTGGAAAGAGAGATTATATCTTGAGTCCTATGCATTATCCTTGTGGTTTTGCTAGAACATCCGAGTGATATGTGAACATATTCACAGTGAAGATGGAAAACCTTCTGGAGCCAACATCAAACAAGCTCCGGTAGGTGGCATGTGAGATCTTTATATAGATCAACCATGTGACAACCGAAGCAGAAACAATGGGGCGATTCAATCTTTTGAATCAATCACGGTTCAGTTATGGATTGACGGATACCTTTGATAAACCGGTCTTTGTGCTCAAAAACTCTTTTCTTTGCACATCGACGGTACTAATTTTCAAATCAAAGGTGTTTTTATGATTGATAATTGATTTTCAATAAAACCTTCATTGTATTGCAAAACAATTTCTATTGAGCAATGCACGATTGTTTTCAAATCTCTTTTCATCAATCGGTGGACTTAAATTGTTGGTTCACTCACTCCGTGTTGTCTTCTTTGAGACGTTCGGTTTGAGAACGACTAGAGTAGTGCGAAACCCCGTCAAGGAAATTCTTGAATTATACCGATCACGAGCAAGACATGTCTCGATCAACGGGAACCGTGGGCGTGTACCTCAATTCAACGAAAGTGGTCAAAGACACTTTCGACGCTTTATTGCTAATTGTATGCAGCACGCCCGACGCTTGCGGTGATCGTAATGATGCGGTCAATCCTCAGCCGCATGCTCACACTACACATTCATCTCAAAAGAAATCATGATCGCGGCTTCAATTACTCGATATTTTCACTCCATGCTTACGCGCTACGCCAATATCATGAATTATCGAAAGCTTCCGCTACTCGATGAGAAGATATCATGATCCGTAATGTGAGCATGTCGGTCCGAATGTCACAACATCACAAAATTCCAACACCACAATGGATGTCTCGTAGATTTTCATAGCCGATGATCTCAAAAGTCGGCTCAAAATTATTATCACGTGGATCGGTAAAGACCTCCACGTGGATTAACCAAACATGCATTGAGAAGAATCAATGACTACGAGCTTGAGCAAAGTACTACATCATGAATGCAAGAACAATCTTTAATGTAATATCGGTTTGTATTCTATGTAATTTTAGTGCATGATTGAGGTGACCTCCTTAGGGGAGATTGTTAGGAATTAGAAATTCCGTGTATTAAAAGTCGGTCACCTCAAGTATATGTAAACGTTAGAAAGCTCGTAGTCGTAGTTATTTTAAGTTAAGTAGTATTTCGTTTAGTAACACCGTGGAGGACGGACGGGTCTTTACCCACTGTATGCCCCGATCCATGCCCGTTGTGTGGCGTTTTATTGTAAGACTATAAATACTCTTTACCTTCCAAGGTAGAGAGTTGGAGCTCATAATAATATTTTCTTTCTCTCACTGTAGTTCCCAACTCTCTTCCTTTCTCTCACTAGAACTTTCTCTCTCTAACATACTCATACGCCTACTTTGATCATGGTTTAGAGTGTTTGTGAAATCCAATATCTTACAACATCACAAATAGTTAGTACTTAGAAGTCCTTAGGTACGATTATAAAAAGGAGAAAATGAGAATCGGAGAAAGAAGGAGTTGAAGAATTAAAAGGAAATCCAAAGAAAAGGGTGAAAAGAAATAGCCCTCCAAATTATTCAACTTAGAAATGGACACTGTGTTCAATTCATATACTCTTGGTTGTCACTTAGTGACGCCTGGTATTGAAGATTAAAAGTCGTCATGGACCCAATGGACGCATGCACTATACCTTCTTAGCCACTCAAGTTTCTCTCAAAAGAAGCTTGTTTCATTCTCACAGGGAACCCTACGTAAACTATTGGCTTTCTCTTAGATATAGCTAGTATTGAAGAAGGAGACCATCTCCCTAGTCTCCGCTCATGAAAACCAAAACGCACTATTGAGTCTAGAGCCACGAGATTCATCAAAAGATCTCTTAGGTACACTTGACATTTCATCACCTGATGTTCAACAATAAGAACATCAGTGGTACATTATCGAGTCCTTCACAGATCTTAGCAATCTATCGAGAACATTTATGAGAGGTTCACAACCGTGATCCTCGGTGATTGAATGGAAACTCCGCCGGTCAACATCAAACAGCCACGACAAGCAGTCACCGGTAACTCCCGTGGATTACGCTTAGTGTGTCTCAAACGGTCTACGGTCGTGAGGTGATGCTTCGTGTACCTCGACTCATCTCGAATTGTAGATGTACTGTACATCGCGTTATCTCACTTGTGGGACTCCGGTTCAGAGCGGCTTTTGTGAGAATTAGAGTTGTGTTTTCACACTATTTGTTAACACTCTCAAGTTCAAACTTGTAAGTGCGGAACCGCTTATTACTAACCGCTTTAAGTGTTTTCTTCTTATGGAAGCTCCGAGCGGGATGATCGTGCGATTCTTCTCATGCTCACGCCAACATCATCACTAATGGAAGTTCTATCCAAAAGCAAACAACAATCGAGAATGATTCTTCGTCAAATCAAAGAATCTACAAAGTTAAAGACTTAAAGAACTTCATCAAGATCTGAATTCCAACGTCAAAGAACGTGTGAGCATGTTGAAGAATGACGTGAGACACCATGTGGCGAAGCCGAACGAAGCGAACTTGATGTAGACAACAACATACTATCACTTTCACCACAAAGAACAATGATCAAAGAACAAAGTTAAAGATGACGTCAAAGCATAAGCTGCTCAAAGAAAAATTATCTCTCTACACTCGGGAGATTGTTCGAATCAAGGCATTCCTTCTAACAAGAAAGAAGAATGTCAGAAGACGTCAAAGCTTCTATTACATCAACGCCTTCACCGTTTTTCATCACCAAAACTTGAGGGGGAGATTGTTGGAATCACTCCTAAACCTTAATTCAAGTGTTTGTTACTCATATGTAATAGGTAGCTTATTATGGCCTTTATGTTTGTTTAAGGTCTAGCTTATGTAGAAGGCTCATAAGCTTAGGCCCATGTCCAATAAGGAAAAGGGAAGGAGTAGGAGTGTTGCCCTAGCTCCTTGCCTATAAATACTATGTAATAACCCTCACTTGAGGGTTGGTTGTTCATTTTATTCACTCTCTTTACACTCTACGCCTAACCGTATTATTATGTTCATGTGTGTGTGTGTTTAACGTGTTCAACCGCCTCTATCTCTTTCTAGTAAGCTTGTGTTGTAAAACTAGTGACCTAACAGCAACAATGATGAAGTTAATCCCTTTGCTACTCCTGAAGATGCTTTATTTGAAAACATATTTGCTCCTGAATCATGATCAGAACCATCTTCTTCAGGAGACATCGACTCTGCTACTTCAGTTCCACAACAACTACCACATGAACACCTTAGAAAATGGACACATGATCACCCATTGGACAACATAATTGGAAACCCTTCTCGTCCTGTATCCACTCGTAAACAACTTGCTACTGATGCCTTATGGTGCTTCTTCAATTCCATACTCTCTAAGATCGAACCTAAAGATGCTAAAACTGCGATGAATGAAGACAGCTGGTTCAATGCCATGCAAGAAGAAATTTGTGAGTTTGATCGATTAGATGTATGGGAATTAGTACCTGCTCCAGACAGTGCTATGATCATTGCTCTAAAGTGGATCTTCAAAGTGAAGCTTCATGAGCATGGTGATGTGTTGAAAAATAAGGCTAGGTTAGTGGCTAAAGGTAATCGTCAAGAAGAAGGTATTGACTTTGAGGAATCTTTTGCTCCAGTTGCTCGTATCGAGGCTATCAGAATCTTCTTGGCTAATGCTGCTAGCAAGAACATGGTTGTCTATCAGATGGATGTGAAAACAACCTTTCTTAATGGAGATCCGAAAGAAGTGGTTTATGTCACCACCGGAGGGTTTTGTGAATCCGAGCATCCTACTCATATTTATCGCTTGAAAAGGCCTTTTATGGTTTGAAGCAAGCTCCTAGAGCATGGTAAAATACACTATCAAAGTTTCTTCTATCTCTTGGATTCAAGAACGAGCATTGATCCTACATTGTTCACCGTAAAGTCGGGCAAACATTTAATTCACGCTCAAATTTATGTTGATGATATCATCTTTGCCTCGATCGACCACAATGAGTGTGATCGTTTTCAAATGAAATGAGTTCTAAATTTCAAATGTTAATGATGGGACAAATGTCATTTTCTTGGGTCTACAAATTTCACAAAGTCCGGAGGCATTTTATAAATCAATCTAAATATGCAAATGAGATTTTAAAGAAATTTGGATTTGATTCTAGTGACCTGTTGAAACTCCCATGATTGAACGTACTAAACTAGATGAGGATCACTCGGGGATCATGGTAGACCAAACGAAATATCGTAGTATGATTGGATCCCGATGTACCTCATAGCTAGTAGACCGACATCTTGTTCGTTGTTTGCATGTGTGCTAGATACCGTGCTAAGCCTACTAAAACGCACCTTGAAGCGGTTAAGCGGGTCTTCGGTATCTCCAAGGAACCATCAATATGGGACTTTGGTACCAAGGACACCGGTATGTCACTAACGACCTATGTAGATGCCGATCATGCAGATGTCAAGATACTCGTCAAATACGCCCGGAGGTGCTCGGTTTTGGGTGATAAGCTTGTAAGTGGTTTTCAAAGAAGCAAATGAGTACTTTATTTCCTCTGAGGTGAATACATAGCCATGTCATCTTGTTGTGCTCAAATCCTATGGATGAGATCCCAATTATCGACTATGGCTTTGAATTCAACAAAATCCCTCATCTTGTGATAATAAAGTGCTATTGCTCTCTCATGCAACAACGTACAAAACTCAAGAGCAAAGCACATCGACATTCGACATCATTTCATCAGGGAGCAAGTTGAAAACGGTGTGGTGAAACTATACTTTTTGAGGACTGAATACCAGTTAGCAGATTTCTTCAGCAAAGCTCTTCCTAGAGAACATTTTGAGTTTATCCTTCCACGACTTGGTCTTAAAAGCCTTCAACCAGAAACACTCAAACGTCTTCAAGAGGAAGAAGAGGAGTAAAAGGTCTTTCTTCATCTATCTCTTGTAAATATTTATTCGAAAAACAAAATACAAAATTATAAAACCTTCAAAAATCAAATAGAAAAATATAAAAATCTCAAAATCCATAAAAATTTGAAAAATTCGAAAAAAATCTTCAAAAAATATTGTCATTTTGTCATGTTTTTCTCGATTCGATAAATATCTACGGTCTTGATGCCGTTATTCAAAGAATGACACGGGACTTTAGATGTTGTTCGAATTTTCTTAAAAAAAATAAATAAATAAATAAAAATAATAATAATAATAATTTTGGAGAAAGAGAAAAAATGGTTTATTGTCATTTCAGGCAGTAACCCGCTTTTCAAAGAAAGAACAGAGCCATGCCTTATCTTGGTTTTTCAAATCTCATGCTCTGATTCTTTAAACAAATCCTTACTATCTAATGAAAACTAATTGCTTTGAAAAATAACTCGGACTCTATTTTTGGAAATCATTTGGACTTAAAGTGTGTCAAAATATCTATCTCTCAATCAACAACTTAGGTCATTGATTGAGGGGGAGAATGATTTCAATTAAATTAAAAAGTTATGTTTTATTCAATTGTTTTCAAAAGATTGTCATGCATGTTTAATCAATGGAGTCCAAAGTCTCAAAATCTGATCCTTATCAGTTAAAACGCTTTCATAATCAAGTCACAATTCTCCTTAAAAGCTTTCCAAATCAATTTAAATCTACAGAGATCAAAAATCTCAAATGATTTGATAATTGTGATCGGGGGAGAACTTGTGATTTAAATTGGATTTAATCTGATAATTTGGTAAATGGTTTTATAAGGATGTACAAGCTCTCCTTCCCACATGTGCCAAACTATTTCAAATTTTCCATGCACAGGTTGAGGGGGAGCATCTATCTTAAACCACAAAAATCTAAAATGTGATCAATTTGTTTCAATGTGCAGTCTGTTCCCTCTTGTATGTGCAAAACTCTTTCAAACCTCAAGGCACATATTGAGGGGGAGCAAGCTTATGAAAACCTCATCCTCCCTAATATGATTTATCTACTTGTTTTGATCAGGGAAGTAACGTTGATATCTTTTAGTTAATGGTAATCAAAGAAGTTAATTCTTTCTCTTGCCTCCGTGTGCAAAACGATTTCAATACTTGATGCACATATTGAGGGGGAGCTCTTGTTCTAAAAATATCAAAAACAATTCAGGTACAAAATGCTTTGATAATATATCATAAGTATCTGGATTGATTTTCAAATGGTTTTCAATTGGTTCCAATGGCAGATGAACAATACCAAATAGACCGACCAACTTTACTTTATGTATGGTGATATAAGGATGATAAGGTTAGGTATTTGTTCCCATGATCCGCTGAACCGGAGGGATCTACCAGGACAATCCACTAGATAGTGTAGAAGTCCTTAGGTATATTGAAGAAAAAGGAGAAAAATGAGATGTGGGAAGAGTGCGGACTAAGACCGAACTAGTACTTGAATAAACCCAACAAGTTTCTAGTTATGAAGTCTCGGTAAGCAATCAAGGGGTTGAAGAATGAAAAGAATTGAATGTGAAAAGGGTGAAAAGAAATAGCCTCCATTTATTCAACCTTAGGGCGTAAACCGGGTTCAATTCATATGCTACCGATGGTTACCAAGGTAACATCGGTATTGAAGACAAGACGTCATGGACCCGAAGGACGATCGCACTACATCTTCCCAAACTACTCAAGTTCCTCTTAAAAGGACTTGTTTCATTCTCACGGGAACCGACATTATCTATCGACTTTCTCTTAGAGTTTGTTGATATTGAAGAAGGAGACCCTCTCCTAGTCTCCGGCATAGGAACCAAATATGCACAATTGAGTCTAGAGCCACGAGATCATCAATAAATCTCTTTAGGACACTTTCAATGAAACTCTGTTTCACACAATGTGGAAAGAGAGATTATATCTTATGAGTCCCACGATTATCCTTGTGGTATTGCGGAACATCCGAGTGATATGTAAAATATTCACAATGAAGATGGAAAGCCTTCGAGCCAACATCAAACAAGCTCCCGGTAGGTGGCATGTGAGATATTTTCAATAGATCGACCATGTAACAACCGAGCAGAAACAATGGGGCGATTCAATCTTTTGAATCAATCACGGTTCGTGATATGGATTGACGGATACCTTTGAAAACCGGTCGTTGCGCTTTAAAACTCCTTTCTCTAGCACATCATTGTGTACAAATATTTCAAATCAAAAGGTGTTTATGATTGATAATTGATTTTCATTAAAACCTTCGTTGTATTGCAAAACAATTTCTATTGAGCGATACATGATTGTTTTTCAAATCTCTTTTCATCAATCGGTGAATCTCAATTATTTGGTTCACTCACTCCGTGTTGTCTTCTTTGAAACGTTCGGTTTGAGAACGGCTAGAACATTGCGAAACCCTGTCAAGGAAAATCTTGAATTATACCGATCATAGGCGTGACTTGTCTCGATCAACGGGAACCGTGGGCGTGTACTTTAATTCAACAAAAGTGATCAAAGACACTCTTGTGTGCTTTATTGCTAATCTGTTTTATGCATGAACACTCTACGTTTGCGGTGATTAGAATGGAGCGGTCAATCCATAGCCGCATGCTCACACAACACATTCATTTCCAAAGAAATCATGATTAGTGCATCAATGACTCGATATTATCACTCCATGCTTCCGCTATGTCCGCCAATATCATGAATCAACAAAATGCTTCCGCTACTCGATAAGAATATATCATGATCTAGAATGTGAGCATGTCGGTCCAAATGTCACAACATCACATAATACCAACACCACAATGGATGAGTCGAGATTTCTTGTGGTGATGATCTCAAAGTCGGCTCAAACTCAGTATCACGTAGATCAGTTAAAGACCTCCACTCAGATTATCCAAACATGCAATAATGAAGAATCAAAGACTACGAGCTATAGAACAAACAACATGAACAAGAATTCAAGAACTATCTCAATGAAATATCTGTTTGAATTGTATGTAATTTTAATGTGTGTTTGAGGTGACCTCCCTTATGGGGAGATTGTTAGGATTTGGAAAATCCAGTAGTTAAAGTGTCGGTCACCTCAATTATATGTATTCGTTAGAAAGCTCGTAGTCGTAGTTATTTAATGTTAAGTAGTATTTAGTTAAGTAACACCATGGAGGACGGACGGGTCTTTACCCACTGTATGCCTGATCCACAGCCCGTCAGGTGGCGTTTATTGTAAGACTATAAATACTCTCTACCTCCCAAGGTAGAGAGTTGGAGCTCATAATAAGATTTTTCTTTCTCTCACTAAAGTTCCCTAAACCTCTAACTTTCTCTCTCTAGAAATCATCTTGTACGCCTCTTGTGTTAGTGATATGATGTGTTTGTGAAATCCAATATGTTACATTAAGTTACGGAATGACTCGCAATTTAAGTTACGTCGTAACTGTGATCGGGCCTATAAATACAAGCCCTAAAATCTGCATTTTACATCATTCACTCACAACTCAAAGGCGGAGAACGTGAAGAGGGTTCCAAAGGCATATCACACGGAGCATACGGAGCCATCTCCAATGGAGGAATTACACCATATCGACAAGATTAAGCGATCATTTCTATCTTTTACTTTAATTCATGTCTTTCATTATGTTAAACATTGAAATTATTGTATCTTTTAATATGATCGGCTAAGCACCTTTGGTGCTAGCCTAGTTATGATTCCTTGAATGTATTGTTTGTGTTTTCATGCTTCCATATAATTGTTTCTAGTGTATGCGTGCATAGTTCGATGGTAGTTACCATAGCTTCGGTAGTTTTGAAATATGGTTGTATCTAGTTGCTTAGGAGAATTGACCAACTAACCCTAAGTAAGTAGGTAGAATAGGGAATGGTAAGAATTGACCAACTTACGACCTATACCCTCTTGTGTGAACTTACCAAATGATCACCGTTCGTATCGACGAACTTAAGAACATAGGGATGAGTGTATAAGATGCTAGCGCCCGGGCACTCATTATTTCGAATCTTGTATGTAGGGTACTTAATGACTTGGCTTAGGTAACTTAAGACCCTCGACTCCCCAAAGGTTTGGCTTTTGACGTCGGGTAGGAGCCTTTGTTGATAGGTTAGGATGAATTGACCAATGTTGTCCTAGCGACTTAAACCCCCACTTGAATTAAATGGAAGTAATTTAGAAAACATATATGATTAATTAGGTTAGCACACTTTCTCTCCACTGTTCACAACCTTTATTTAATTTGCGCATTTCATTTCTTGTCTTTAGTTTAATTAATCATTTCAACCTTAAAACCAGTTAAAACAAGTGACACGTAGACTTAATAGGATCCTCATATACATAGCTCTTGGGAACAACCTCGACTTTACCACCTTCTATACTACGCACGATTAGGTTCACTGCTCATTAGTGCATTAGGTAGACCTTAGGTATACGAGAATTATAAATATTAAATCTTGGTCGGAATACCTGTATCAAAATTTTGGCGCCGCTGCCGGGGAGCTATATTAGGATTTTTAATAAATCTGTTTTTATTTTCTTTTCTTTTTCTTTTGTCATATCAGGATTCAAAACTAGAAGCTCCAATCCATTCTTGGCCACTCCATTCGACAATCTTGAAAGACAATTTCGGACAAGAAAAGACTACTCTCCTATTCCAATCCATAATATCTTCTCGTTTTACGAGTCTGATCAGTCTGATGTTGAACCCGAAGCAATTGAGGAGGTTAGTATTGACGGGCTATCAATGGAACAATATCTGGAAAAAACAAACACGAACTGTCAAAGGGCTTTCACACAAAACTCTGAAATCGGGGAATTCTCTATTCCGGACCAGTTCATCCAAGAAATGCATGAGTTACAGTTTTCAGGAGACATGAATGAAGATGTGCAGGAACATGTTGAGGAAGTGCTTTATTTGTCTTCTCTTTTTGGCATCCGGAATATTTCTAGGTACTAGGTTATGGTAAAGATCTTCCCTATGACTCTCACTGGAACAACTAAAAAGTGGTTTAATAAACTCCCTGCCGAATGTAAGGGAACATGGATCGATTCAAAAAAGAGTTTGTACAACAATTCTGCCCTCTTTCGAAAATTATCAAGCTTCTCGGTGATATCTATACGTTCATTCAATAAAGGGAATAAACACTATATCAAGCATGAGAAAGATACAATGAGCTTCTCTATAGTTGTCCTACTCATGACCTTAATAAGCATCAAACTGTCTACGTTATTTTTAGAGGCATTAACGTCAAAACCCGTCAGATTCTTGATTCACATAGTCCTATTCCGGGCATGACGCCTGACCAAGCTTTGGAATCTATTCGACGGATAGCTGATCACTGCTACAAATGGCATGTGGAAACAGTTTATGGACCCAAGGACAACTTCCAGCACAAGGTCATGAAAACTATGACCAAAAAGGAGATGATTACGGGACAAAAATTTAGAAAAGGAGACTAGAGAAGGCTAAAGAAGATGAAGCTTTTAGGATGGAAGATGTTGGAATCACTCCTAAACCTTAATCAAGTGTTAGTGATTCATATGTAATAGTTAGCTTAATTATGGCCTTTATGTTTGTTATTAGCCTTAAGCTTATGTAGAAGGCCCATGAGCTTAGGCCCAAGCCCATAGGAGAAAGGAAGGGACTAGGAAGTGTTGCCCTAGCTTCCCTCCTATAAATACTCTTGTATAACCCTCACTTGAGGGTTGGTTGTTCAATTTATCCTTTCACTCACATCTCTACGCCTAACCGTCTAAGTCTTACGTGTGTGTGTGTTTGTTTATTGTTCAATCGCCTTTATCTCTTTCTATTAAGCTTGTGCTGTAAACCTAGTGACCTAACAGTGGTATCAATCGCCTAATAGCTGGGTGAACGTTTGTTTGGTCTACGCGTAGAACATACGCTTCGACCTTGATACTTTGGTTCGCTTAAAAACACGTTTTTTACACTTTTTAATCCAAGATTCTTGTACTTTCAATGTTTTAAGGTGTTAAAATACTTGTTTTTGGCAAAATGTTTCAAACTTTAGGCGTGGATCTACGTTTTAGAAGTTTTTGGCAAAAAGTTTCAAACTGAACTGTTAGTAACGGTTTTAGAAGTTTTGGATCATCAAGTTTCACACTTTTGTGTTATTTTGGTGATATTGAAGCTATCTCATCACAAAAATCTGGTTTAGAAACATCTTTGGGCAAAATCATTTTTACGAGTAAAGCTACGCGTATCAAAACCCTAGTTTTTAACTTTAACTTTATCCTTGGTCTTGATTTAGTGGTTTACTCCGTGTTTTCTTGCTTGGATAAGCCCGAAAATACGTGGACTTTGGATATCTTTTGCCTTTGTGATAGTGTAAAAGATCACTTGGGATAAAACCCTAAACTTACGCATAAGCATAAAGCTTACGCGTAGAAAATCCTACGCATAAGATTCATCTTACGCCTAAGCCTAGTCTTACGCATAAGGTAATCCTATGCCTAACTTTGTGTCTACGCATAACTTTAGTGTATTTTTCCTACTTACGCGTAAGCTAAACCTACGTGTAACTCTTGATTGTTACGCGTAACTTTGGTGTTTTTACGCATAAGTGCTACTTGGCTATTGTGATTTCTACGCCTAAGGATACTTCATCAACAAAGGTTCATTCGACTACAAAGATCCATTTTTACCAACACAAGTTTTCAACATGTCACAACCACCATACTCTAACTATTTCCCTTACACTTATTCTCAATGACAACAACAACTAAGTCCACAACATCAACAATGGAATCAACAACAAGCAATTTATCAACAACAATTTAATCAACAACATACTCCACAACTTGGAGGAATTCCTCCACCACAAATGGTTCAAACACCACCAAGTCTTCAAGTTCAACCCTACACAAATGAATTCAATCAACATCCATCACGGAACACTATGTTCTCCAACAAAGTGGAAGCATACGACCGAGATGCAATGTACGGGATTCATCATTGGCGAACGTCAAGAATCTACTACGTGTCGCCGTGTTGAAGTCTCAACATGCGGTGTTCAAGATTAAGGATATCGTTGCCATCAAACACGTTGATGGACTACACTTTCTCAAGAAGATTGTGGTCAAAAGGCAAGATGAGCGGATTATGCATTCTCTGAAGTCGACTTTGAGAATTTGTCTATCAACGACATTGAAGACATGTACCTTGCCAAAGTGCGTGGTCGCATGAGGCAATTTTCAAGCAAGTACAACGTGAATTCATCAAGTCATCGCTCATCTTCATCGACGATAGTCATCAAAGAAGCGTGTAGAAGATCTCCGACTGCGTTAAATCTTATCGGACCGTGTCAACTTCACTCCACCACGGCTTGATCTTCCCGACATCAACCGCTTCCACAATACCGCCGTCGACAAACCGTTCGATTGTCGTTTATCGCGGTGAACTTCAACGCAATTGCTTGATGGTGTGCAACGATCTTCACAAGTTTAGGGATCACACTTTGAAGATGGTTAGGGACGGATTGGCTTATCGGTTGAAGGATATACATCTAAAGATTGGGTCTCTAGCGATGGAATTCTCGGGATCGAAGGGATGTGAGAAGGATCATCGAATGATTGATGAAAGGTTGTATCGGCGGGATCGATTGTAACACCGGAAAGCTTTGTTGGTGGTCGACCGGGATGAACATCACCGGCTATCAACGCCCGATTCGCACTCCACGAAACATCATGGACTTCGGTACCCTTGAACCGCTTCTTTCATAATAAATTTGGATGTGTGATTATATATGTCAATGGCTTGTGCACACATATCGATGTACAACCCGTTCTTGTCAAGAAAGGACCACGTGGTACGCTTGATTGCCACAATCCTTATAAAAGGAGCGAAAGCTTCTTACTTTTGAGTAAAACCTATCAAACCTTTCATTTTTCAAGGTTTTGCTCAAAAGGACAAGTACTTCCGTATGATTTTCAAAACCTCAACCATTTATATCACTTGTTGAGGGGAGTACTTGAGTTAAAACCTTGTTCACAAATTGTTCATAGTGGCCATCTTCCCCAACACTCGAAATGGTCATATTTATTCTCAACTTTTCAAAATAACATTTTATATGCCATTTTTAGGGGAGAAAATTATGTGATAAGAAATATGTTGTGTAAATGCAAATGAATCTTTGTGTAATAGACTTAACCAACGAATTGACGGTACTAAACTGTTAGTAACTCGAAAAGATTTGTCCGGACGGTAATAATTTCAAGCTAGTTCGCTAGTAATGTAAACGTGTCTCGCAAAGGACTTGTCCAAGTAGAAAGTACCATTCGAGAAACTCTTGGTAGACATGAACTCGACGGGTATGACAACCTTTCGAGGCTTGTCTACACCTTCAAGGTAGTTATTAGAGCTAGTTGTCACCTAAAAGTCGACAATGTAACTCTTTAACTATGCAACGTAACCGTGTCTCATGGAGGATTGTCTATCTTGAGTTGATCAATTCATAAAGTGCGCGCTCTTTCCTCATTGTGCGATTTCAAAAAAACTCTTAAGGACATGTGGAGGGGAGTATTTCGAAAATCTAAAACTCTTGAAGTGTTCAAACATGTTTTCATTCACAAACACTTTGAGAGATTTTCTTGAAAATTGGTTTTATGGCAACATAGGTTAGTCATGGAGTTATAAGGTGACTAAGGTTAGGAATAACTGTCCTATGATCCGCCAGAGGAGGGATCTATCCAAGGACATCACAAATAGTTAGTACTTAGAAGTCCTTAGGTATGATTATAAAAGGAGAAAATGAGAATCGGAGAAAGAAGGAGTTGAAGAATTAAAACAAATGCAAAGAAAAGGGTGAAAAGAAATAGCCTCCAAATTATTCAACTTAGGGCGATAATCGGGTTCAATTCATATGTTCTTTGGTTGTCACTTAGTGGCCCGGTATTGAAGATTAAAAGTCGTCATGGACCCGATGGACGCATGCACTAAACCTTCTTAGCCACTCAAGTTTCTCTCTGAAGCTTGTTTCATTCTCACAGGAACCCTACGTAAACTATTGGCTTTCTCTTAGAGATCGTTTGGTATTGAAGAAGGAGACCCTCTCCTAGTCTCCGCTCAGAAAACCAAAACGCACTATTGAGTCTAGAGCCACGAGATTCATTAAAAGATGTCTTAGGTACACTTGACATTTCATCACTCTATGTTCAACAATAAGAACATCGGTGGTGCGTTATCGAGTCCTTCACGATCTTAGCAATGTCGAGAACATTTATGAGAGGTTCACAACCGTGATCCTCGGTGATTGAATGGAAACTCTGCCGTGGTCAACATCAAACAAACCACGAAAGCAGTCACTCAAGATAACTCCCGTGGATTACGCTTAGTGTGTCTCAAACGGTCTCGATCGTGAGGTGATGCTTCGTGTACCTCAACGACTCATCTAAACCGTAGGTGTACTTGGTACATCGCGTTATCTCACTTGTGGGACTCCGGTTCAGAACGGCCTTTGTGAGAATTAGAGTTGTGTTTTCACACTATGTTGTTAACACTCTCAAGTTCGAACACGTAAGTGCGGAATCCGCTTATTACTAACCGTTTTAAATGTTTTCTTCTTATGGAAGCTCCGGAGTGGGATGATCGTGCAGATTCTTCTCATGCTCACGCCAACATCATCGCTAATGTAAGTTCTATCCAAAAGCAACACAGATCGAATGATTCTTCGTCAAATCAAAGAATCAACAAAGTTAAAGACTTAAAGAACTCCATCAAGATGAATTCCAACGTCAAAGAGCGTGTGAGCATGTTGAAGAATGACGTGGACACCTTTGTAGCAAACAAGGCACTGATGCGAGACTTGATGCGCATAACAACATACTATCACTTTCATCACAAAGAACAATGATCAAAGAACAAAGTTAAAGATGACGCCAAAGCATAACTGTTCAAAGAAAACTATCTCTACACTGGGAGATTGTTCGAATCAAGGCATTTCTTCTCACAAGAAAGAAGAATGTCAGAAGACGTCAAAGCTACTATTACATCAACGCCTTCACCGTTTTTCATCCCCAACACTTGAGGGGGAGATTGTTGGAATCACTCCTAAACCTTAATTCAAGTGTTAGTTACTCATATTTAATAGGTAGCTTATTATGGCCTTTATGTTTGTTTAAGGTCAAGCTTATGTAGAAGCCCATAAGCTTAGGCCCATGTCCAATAAGGAAAAGGGAAGGAGTGGGAGTGTTGCCCTAGCTCCTTGCCTATAAATAGTCTTGTATAACCCTCACTTGAGGGTTGGTTGTTCAATTTATTTCCTTTCACATACATCTACGCATAACCGGTCATTGTATTTCGTGTTTGTGTGTTTGGTTTATTGTTCAATCGCCTTTATCTCTTTCTATTAATCTTGTGTTGTAAAACTAGTGACCTAACAAAAACGGACTAAATTGGACGAAAACCTGTAACAACGTAAGAAAATGTATGAAACGTTTTAAAATGTACATTTATATGTAAAACTGATGAAAACATATGCAAACGGACGAAAACGTACAAAAACTTTTACAAACGGACTAAAAGATGAAAAAACTAGCGAAAGCGTGTAAACACGGACGAAAACTTGTAAACAAAAACGGAAACGTATAAAAAGTAGAATTAAAGGGACAAAGACGTACGAAAATGGACGAAAACGTATTAAAACAGACAAAAACGTGTATAAACGTACGAATGTGTGTAAAAGTGTAAGAAAACGGGCGAAAAAATCTTATAAACATATGAAAATGGGTAAAAACGGATGAAAACGGAGTAAATCAGACAAAAACGTGTAACAACGTAAGAAAACGTATGAAACGTTTGAAAATGTACGTTAATATGTAAAACAGGTGAAAACGTATTCAAAAGGACGAAAACATGAAAAAACCAGCGAAAACGTGTAAACACGGACGAAAACCTGTAAACAAAAACGGAAACGTATAAAAAGCAGAATAAAAGGGACAAAGGCGTACGAAAACGGACGAAAACGTATTAAAACGGACGAAAACGTATTAAAACAGATGAAATCGTGTAAAAACGTATTAATATCTGTAAATGTGTAAGAAAACGTAAGTAAACGGGCAAAAAAAGTATTGAAAAAAGTAAACAACCCCTAACTCATATAGTATGGCTAAACATATGTGTCAGCATCCTATTGGGGACAGCAGGAGGACCCACTTCTTCACATCTATACTACATATAAAGACAACATAATCCAAAATATAAAATAATTAAACACACTAATTAATATTATTTTAAAACAGCCTAAAATGAAAAGTATATATTATTATACACATTATACAAATTGATAAAACACACAAAGCTTCATACAAGCTAGCAAGTTGATAGTATGTATAGTTTTGAAAACCGGACCGGACCAACAGATTCAACCTAAAAAGTAAAAAGTGACACGGTTTAATTTGACCCATTTTCGATCCAACCCATCGGGTTGACCCGGTTTAAATCAATCCGTTTTTTGACCGGAACGGTTCAACCGGTTGAACCACCGGGTCGAACAGGTTTCAAAACATTATGTTTAATCCCAAATCTTCAAACTTCTATTATTTTTTGTTTATAACCCATAAACCCTTTTTTATCTCTAAACAATTTCTCAATATAAAATCTCGTTGCTATGCACGGGTACTCGTCTAGTATATATATGTATTCTTTTTGCTTAATTTTTTTTGAGAAGTTGGAGGGAATGACGTTTTCATTTTTACTACCATTTTTCATAATTGTCAAATGTCCAGGGTTGGTTATGTTATATTGCCAAATTCATGTATACATTTGTAAATTGTTTTATCAATACTGGAAGTGTTTTATGTGTTACTACAAAGCTTCTATTCTCCAAGAAGTATTTGTTATTTTTTCTTGGGAAAACTAAAAATGTGGATTAATAGTCTAATTAACATTTGCAATGATGAAACCTACTGGGTTCCTAAGCAGTTTAGTTAGAGTGTGGTTTAATTACATTTATTTACAATATATACTTCATTCTTATCTCTTAAATCCAATATCAACCGTCAAACTTTCAACCACCACCAATAATTACAATGGCGAACACTCCATTCATCAATGAGTTGAAAGACATGTGCGGATCAGAAAAACTACATCAAAGTTTCAAGTTCCTTTTCATTCAAGATCACACAGAAGATGAAGCGTTTCTGAGGTTTCTTGGGGAGCGATGCAATGAGTTACAGAGGAAGATACTAGTGCAGACTGAAAGGATGGCTGAGGTAACCATGATGATGAAGAAGCTGGTGGGGATGTCTATGAGTGCTTGAGGTTGCAGATGATCAGGATGCGCAGGAGGCTGGAGGTTTGAGGGGCTTGTTCGTTGAAGTTCGTGCATGTTTGCATGAGAAGGAGGAGCATATGTACATCTTGGATTTTTATGATTAGGTCATATGTTTATGTATGTGTTTTGTGTTTTGTCATCTTGGTGATCTGTGTATGGTTGTCTTTTGGGGGTAGATGGTGCATATGGTTTATGCCGGTGATGTTAGATTGATGTAGGTATTAACAATGACAATGGTACTGATGCTAATTATATATAATAGTTTAGCATATGTTAATATGCTTTTATTTATGCAATTTTTCCTTTTATAGTTTAAACTATATAATGATATTTAGTTTTCTCTCACACACACATGGGTCAAACACACAGTCCTGAAAACTTGCAAAAACAAAATATGGTTTTCAGAAAAAATTAGGGGTTTCTAATATACAACATATTTATCAAATTAAAACCTATATTTAAGACATCTTGTGTTTGTGTATTCAAATTGATGATTCAATTTTGATGAAATGATCATATATAGTTGATCATCGTATGGTTGTATTGGGGTTGAAAGCGATGAATACATGTTCATCAAAGAATTATAAAGGTATATATCTGATTTTTATGTTTCATTTTGATAAATTGATAATTCTTTGAGCAATATTTGATGTTTTAATGACGACCTACTTGTCAAAATATAAGCTTGTTGCAATTTGGGAATTAGGTTCTTGATTATGATGAAAGAATGACCCATTTAGGAAATGTGTTATATGATGATTTTATCGTGATTTGGTGAAGGTTATGTGATTAGATGGACAATTAGTTTGCACATCTTGACTTTGGTTCAGTTTTAATGTTAAAATTGATTATTTTCTTTTTGCTTTAAGCGCGGTCAGAGGCGGAGCCAATGGGGTGGCTAGCAGGTGCTCAGCCACCCCCAACCGGCCCAACTAGCTTAACTTTTAGCTAGGTTTCTAGCAAACGTTTTACTAAAAGTCTTCAATCTATCCCATATCTAAACACACACTCAGCGTCATTGAGCTCTTTAGACAATACTTGTTTGCTGCAATCGCTGTCTAATAAGTTTTTCAGTCGTTTCAAATTTATTTGGGTGTGTGAAAATGGCTTTAAATTATTAATTCGTCTGAAAGGGTAAGATAGGATGCAAGTTTCGTAGGGATGAAGAAGAAGATAGAAAATATTAATATATAATATTTATTAACTTTATGTCAGATTGCTTTGGACAAATAGAAATCATTTATTACTGTTTGCTACTTTTTTATTTTAGTTTTAGTATTCTCTTTTATTCATTGGATAATGTGGAGAAAATTAGCAAATATAACTTGTTAATTGATGTCATAGTATCATGTTAATGTTAGTGTAGTATTTTGTTGATGCTTTAAGGTCATACATGTACGATAAGTTAAATCCCAATTATAATTTCATTTGTGTTTAAGGTTGATCAAGTTGCATGAAGCATTGAATCGATAAAGTAATTTATCTACGAGTTGTATGTTACTTCTTTATTTGCAAAATAAATGTTCAATTTCATGTGGTACAAAGTTTTAAGAAAATTCTAAATAATGAGATGCTCTCCATCAATCAAATATTATCATTGCCCACTCAAATTCCTTATAATTGGATGAAACCTAGAGAGAATAATTCAAATTGTCTACGGCCCCTCCTAAGACAAATTCACGGCCCGCCCGAGCGTGTAAGATTACCAACAAAATCAAGGCTATGATGAATTCGACGGGTATTTTACAAAATGATAATGCCCATATATTGGCTTGGCAAAGATGTTAAGGTTGCGACCATGGTGGGCAATCCAATTTTCAAACTACTACCCTATCTCGAGCTCAGATTTTGTGACTAAGGGATTATCGTATGTTGCTTACCATGACCATCAACGCTTTGATCAATTATGATGGGTAGTTTTAAACTTGAGATTGCCCATATCTTGACTTGGTTTATAGCAATGTATAGACGATTATGTCGCATGTTTGTGACCGTTTTATTTTATATGCATAATATTATCACAACCTTGTACTTTAATGAAGCGGTAAATTTCTTCGGTCAATCATGTTTCATTGTGGTGGCGTCCGTTGGCGTCACGTATATATATAGTTTCGTTAGAAGCTATATATAATCATTGGTCCCTATCATACACCCGTCCCAATGAATCATGATTGGCTCAAGATGTTAAGCATCGTGTATATAGTCGTAGTAGAATGGGCTGGAATTTGACATCGAATAATAATACTTTGATTGAAAGTGCCACAAAGTTGCAATTATTTTATGCTTGGTCCAATCGGATATTGCACCTAAGCAGCATTGTAAGTGCAATGGTGCAAAGACACATTTTCTAGACAGATGAACAAATAGTTTTTGTTACTTTGAAAATTTAGATTCAGATATGGAAATTTTACTCATCCGTGTTAATTGCGACAGAATAGTAAACAGACTCCATAAAGGGAGGCATTTCAATGATTAATCACGAACCAAATGATGAGGATGTTGTTTCGCATGGATCGTGGAATGCAAACACAAGAAAAGGTAAGCATCGTAAAATTAGTTAACACAAACACCGGCTTTTATTTGATAAAATATCTTACAACCACCGCCAAAGGCTAAAACCAAATATTACAACAACATTCAAAATAAAATTCAAGACAAGTACATAAGCGCAAATGCAAAGACCAAAGATAAACAAGACATCATGACCAACAACGACTTCCCCGCCTATGCAAACACACTTACCAATCCATTAAGCCCTTAAGTTTCGAATGAACACATCATGATTGCAAAATTTAGCTCCAATCCAATGCTAAAATGCGCATTTGCATGAGCTTTTCTTCATCTCTTGCACGAACTTCTCTTAGATATTCTGCGGCAGTCGGGCATAAATGTTCCCAACTGTTTCTAACTCTTGAATAAAAGTAAGCTTCTCATTTAGTAACACTCACAAGCTAGCGCATAGGACATTCATTTGTTGTGACATTTGAATGTCCCGACCTCTGACTTAGCGACATTACAACACTAGCATCTCGGACCGCTTATTCGAATTGGCTTCGCTCTGGTCGATCACACTTAGGGCGCCTAGATATTGTTTTTCTTCCTTCTTTATTACAAGTTATGAAAAGTAAGGCTATACGTTTTGCATAGTGATAGACCCTCTTAAATAGGAAAAGTAAGGCTATATGTTTTGCATAGTGGTAGGCACATGTATAACATATAATTACACATTGAATACCATTTGCATGAAAACAAAATACACAGAATCACTAATGTTTCTGCAGATTTCATATTGATTCGCTTGGAAGGTATCTAACACAAATAGCATGCAAGTAAAAGCCAAATTTATTACTATTTGCATACGTCCTTTTAGTTCATTCCAAACACTGCACTATGTTTCCATGTATCTTTACATATATTCATTTTTTGTTTCTTACTACTGTTGCAGTAACTCAAACAGTCATACATGTGTCGTTATGGGTAGTGTTAAGTTAGTACTGGTAGTGCTAAGTTAATACTGCGAGTGCTAAGTTAGTACTGGTAGTGCTAAGTTAGTACTGGTAGTGCTAAGTTGAATGACCCTTTACGTTATGGGCTTTTTCTACTTTGTTGGTCAAACACTTACATTTACTATATTTAACTAACTGCCTCTCTAAAACTGATTGTCCCGTTCTTTGTTGTCACATTCAAGTTGAAGTTTCCATTTGAATGACCCTTTACATTTAAACTAAAATTTCAATTATCATATCGATAAAACCTTTAAGAGTTTTTTTGGTTCTTATACACTAACAGTTACCTTTTGTAACAGGTATCGCATTAACCTAGCACTAAGTCAACCACTTATGGAACAACAACACCATCATACCAACCTGGCATACTACAACATATATGAAAACACAGGTATGTTCCAACAAGATTAATTAGACATCATGAATCTAAAATTCATTTACTGCTAAAACATAAATAGAAACGAGCATATATTAAAAGATCCATACACATAACCATTACTAAGTCTTAGCCAACATATTCCCACAACCCCACCCATTTACAACATACCTTAAACCCAAAATATATTTCACAAACACCAAAATAAACCAGATCAGTACACCATAGACTTCAACTTCTCAATGAATGATAGAAACTCCCCTGCTCGCTTCTGCTTCTTCATGACATTCACCAAAATCGTTGCAGCTTCTGTCAAGTCTTCGTTTTGTAAATTATTCAACTGTGAAATGCTTTGCACACAAGAATCAAAAGTAAACAAAAGCTCCAACTCTCCAATCACACAATCCCTCTCAGCAACACGAGCCCTTAAATCTTGGGCTTTTTCCATTAATTCTGCTTCATTCAACCTGGTGACAGTAACCTCCCTCTGAAATCGGACAACCATCATATCCCTAACCAAACTAGAACCAGCAGCAGCAACTAACTCAGTGCAAAAAGAAAATGGTGTAGTCATCTTTTTTTTTTTTTGTGTGTTTGGTTTTTAGAACACCTAATTTCTGGTATGTGTGTGTGTTTAAAGTGAAAATTATTTGTTGGTTATGATTTGATAAACACTAATTATATATGACTTATAAGCCATTTGATTTGATTGCTACCCTAGCGTTGCCTTCCCCATAAAGAATCATTAATTATCCAACCTCACATACTTGGCCTTTTTTTCAAGTGTACTCCCCAAAACAAACATATGATGTTATTAAAAAGTATGTTTCTTATTTAAAAAGTACCTACAATTATATACTTTATTGCAACGTTTAACTTTTTTTTTACTTGGATTCCACAGGTTTTTTATCATCACAGTGAACGTGACATTCAAGGAAGGGAAGCATCGTATAAAAACATTGCAAACGTTGATGCACTGGCAGTAATTCAATAGCTACATTGTATATTCGATTAACCAATATTGTATTCGACATATGTATTTATTTGCGAGAATACTAGTTACGGTTTACACAATAATGTATTAGGTCTTTGTCTTTAAAGTGTTGATTACGCTTTGATTTATTAAATGGGTAACTTGTATATTTATACGTGTCTTAAAATTTATATTTATGTTTGGGATTGTTTAAAGGAGATACATTGTTATGTCAATATTACGTTGTTATTCAAATTACCAGTTACGACATCGCGTATGGTTGTGATTTAGGTTACACATTGATACAAGTTACGACATCGCGTATGTTAATGTAATATTTTTTATTTGTATGTTAAGGTACTTAATTTTTAAGGTGATTCTACCAAATATTTTGTATGTATATAATCAAGGGTTTAGGTCATAAAATAGCTGCAGACTTTTTCAAATGTACCGCTTTGTAACGTAATTGTTCCACTAAAACTTACATATTTTCATATATACCCAAAACATGCTTAAGTTGCATTGTACATCATGCATTAAAAACTTGTATTATGGAGAAATATGCAACTTTTTGAGTTTTAGTGGGTATATATGCAATGCTCCCATAATACAAGCTAAAAAATAAAACAAAAAATCCTTCTCTTAATTAATAGTAATCATTGCAGTTTTGAGAACCGTGATATATTACGGCTACACTTAATCACATAGTCTACGCAAAATATTCAAGTGTATCTTCTTCAACACAACAACCGCATCATCAGGTAATGTTACACATTGGTTTTTCATTCTTTTTTTTTTTTAACCATGAACTGCAAATGTAAAGTAATTGATATGCATGTTTCTGATATGTTGATGGTTACAAATGCATGTTTGGTATTTTTTTTTGCAATGTTTAACATATCCTAAAGAATATAGTATCCTTTGATCATAATGTAACAGCCGTTTCATTAGAAATATATGCAATTTGATTCTTTAGAATATTGTGTGACATGTAAATATAGGATGATTTGAATAAAAAGAATCATGGATATATGTGGATTGTGGAATACGTAGCAGCTATTTGTTAAATAGCTAATTAGACAACTTGTAAACATATGTTTAATCTAGGTTAGTATAGTTTTATATGATTTGGTTAAGCACTACACCTTATGTAATTAACTATCTGAGCTTAGGTTTAAACATTGGATGAAGCAATGGCGTATGGTATGTTAGGTAGATTATGGATTTGTTACTAGATTTTAACAAACGTATGGGGTAAGATGATTAAACGTAAAAAAATACAGATTTTTACTCTAAAAAGACTATATGATTATTGATTTTTGAAACATAGTTAAATATGTAGTAATACATCTTCAATCATTTTTTGTTTGACACCTTAATGATAAAGATGTATTGATCATCTAAGACTTGTATTAGTTGGTGGAAATGTTATGCATATGTGATAACCTTATTGACCATTAAGACGATTTTGGTTTTAAAATAGAATGAGCATCCAATTGTTGGTGGAGGCAAACCACACAAACATTAGGACATTGTAGGTAAGTTGTACTTAAAATACTTACTTAAGGTTATAAATTTATTAATGTAACCATCAAATTGATATACGTGCTTACTTTTTAAATTTAAGATGCTTCCTGCTTTGTTTACTGAAACATTGTACCCCAAGAAGCGTTGGATATACCTAATCCACAATAGGGGAACCAAACATAAGGTTTACTGGAAATTGGTTCGTGGTCGCATTACTTTGCATGGGTCCGAGTGGCGAGCTTTTATTGATCACAGCCAATACATCAATGTGGCCACATTCCATTTAATTCGTCAGGAAGAAGATCATTATTATGTAACGGTACAACGATGCGAGCCACGAATGCCCCGGATACGATCTCGCTCTTCTAGGTTACAGACAAGGTAGATGCTCGTTACGTTGGATGAATATCCCGCCCAACCTCGGTAAGATAAAATGTTAATCAATACATTGTATAAGTTTGTTGAAAATGGGATTATTTTAATTGTTTGACCCGCTAATGTTTTCTTTAAACTAAAGCATTACGTAGGTCATTCCTTGCAATTTTCGGACAATATCGACAATAACCAATTTGACGTTCTTGTTCTTTGGCATACCGTAGCGACTATCACTCACCGTCAAATTGAAATCTCGAGGAAAACAGACATGTGCATGAGTTTGGTGGGCACGGATGGAATGTATTGGTTCACGATGAAAACTCGTTTGTCGGCACAAGAGTTGTTTTCACAAATCTCCTAAAAATACTCTTTCCTTGATGCCATTTGTTGAAAATGGATTGATGATGCGTTCGAACTTGTGCAACGATGGAGTGAATCGCATAATACCGCTCATGAGAAACCCCATAGATGAAGGTATGTTAATCAAAGTGTAGACATAATCTATGATTTTATTTTAAAAATAAACCTTTCCATATAATAGCTTTTAAATTATTTACCGCTTTTATTAAATTCCAATTGCGATGAGCGTATGAAACACATATGTGCATGGAACGAATGTACGAGCATGAAAGTGAAAGGATTGTTTTACACGCCCATCCTTGCATATGTCACATGTGAGTCGTTTGGTAAGTAATGATACAAATCGGACCATTTCGGTCATTATCCGCTTTTGCAAAACTAATATATGCTTCGACACATGGACATACTTTTGTTGAGCATACTACATTGTTCTTTTAATGCAAAACATACCACATAAGTTTACGGGCGAAATCACATGTGGAAGTACCATAACGCACCGAGATACCGGAAGAAATGGAGTTTTATGTCAACATGAATATTGAACACCACAACGATATAGAAGGTGAACCACGTTACCATAAACGCGGATGAGAGAGATTGTTGAGGAGTGTCGGTGGGAACGAAACAAAATGGTCGATTCAATCTTGTTGACTTTGTCACGACGACCAAGCTTCGTGTCTTCCGCACTCGCTTATAATTCCAAGATTTAGCATGTGTTAAAACGTAATTCAGTGCGTTATCGGTTGTTATTGGTAGACATGTTTATAAACAGTTTCATGGATTGTGTAGGATTTGGTTGGCTTCATTTAGGGTGTGTGTTCCCAAGTAGTTGAAGCCATTCATGAGATGGAATGTAAACTACTTGGTATAGCCCTATCTGGACATGTATGGTTCCTAGTGGTGCATTAAAGGTGTTCTTTGTGATGGTTTTGTGTTGGTTGTCATCCGTCCATGGTTGTATGATATGGGCAGTTTGTTTTTGTTATCAGACTTATAAGAACAGTTATATCAGATATTGAATAGAGTTGCCTTGTATGCAACTTGATATGGGACTTGTCCATATCAGTGTGTGTTGCTTTTTTCATTGTACAAAGTTTCCTTAATGAATACAAGTTCAACTTTGCACCAAAAAATATATATATATTTTGTGTTGTGGTCTGCTTATAAATAGAAAAGTTTAGTGGTTAAAGCTGCCAGTACAAAGTTAAGTATGGTAGGTTAGTTTTAGTGGTTAAGGCTGCCAGTACAAAGTTAAGTCTGCCAGACCTAAGTTAAGTCTGTTTAGTATTCGTAGTTAGTTCTGTTTATGAAAAACAGAATAGTTTTTTGTGTGACTATTGATAATCCAATGGCCACATCAAATTTATGTTTGTGTGGCCCTTTCTAACATTTAGTCACACAAATCATGTTTCTTTTGGGTATTTAGTCACATACAGTTAAGCATAAAGTGGCCAAAAGTGTTAATAAGTGTGACCATATGGTGTTTAAAGTGAAGAAATATGTCTTTTGTGTGACTATTGATCATCCAATGGCCACTAAAATTTTATGTTTGTGTGGCCTTTTGTAACATTTAGTCACGCAAAGTATGTTTGTTTTGTGTATTTAGTCACATACAATTAAGCATAAAGTGGCCAAAAGTGTTAATAAGTGTGACCATATGGTGTTTCAAGTGAAGAAATATGTATTTTGTGTGACTATTGATCATCCAATGGCCACATTAAATTTATGTTTTTGTGGCCTTTTCTAACATTTAGTCACACAAAGCATTTTTGTTTTGGGTATTTAGTCACATACAATTGATCATAAAGTGGCTAAAAGTGTTAATAAGTGTGACCATATGGTGTTTAAAGTGAAGAAATGTGTATTTTGTGTGACTATTGATCATCCAATGGCCACATCAAATTTATGTTTGTGTGGCATTTTCTAACATTTAGTCACACAAAGAATGTTTGTTTTGGGTATTTAGTCACATACAATTAATTATAAAGTGGCTAAAAGTGTGACCATATGGTGTTTCAAGTGAAGAAACATGTATTTTGTGTGACTATTGATCATCCAATGGCCACATGATTTTTATGTTTGAGTGGCCTTTTCTAACATTTAGTCACACAAAGAATGTTTGTTTTGGGTATTTAGTCACATACAATTAACCATAAAGTGGCTAAAAGTGTTAATAAGTGTGACCATATGGTGTTTAAAGTGAAGAAACGTGTATTTTGAGTGACTATTGATCATCCAATGGCCACATTTTAAGTTACGTGACCATATGTACTGGATTTTGGCTACACTTAAATAATATGTGTGACAAAACGTTTAGTGTGACCATATATGGCATTTGGTCACAGTGTTAGTAGTAAATGTGACTATATAGATTAGCTTTTGGCAAGCTAACACAAACTAAACTTTAAACACACATATTAACTTACGTGAACATATGTACTGGATTTTGGCTACACATAACGAATGTGTGACAAAACATTTAGTGTGACCATATATGGCATTTGGTCACAGTGTTCAAGTGTGTGACATATATTTGTCACTGTTTATATGTATATCGTGACTAATGCTCCAACCTTACTTTTCATTTGTCACTCGTTATAATTTCAGATGTGGCTAAAGAGTTGGCAAAACATATCAGTCACCCTTAAATAATGTGTGACAAAACTTGACTCTATGATTTAGACACACACAAAATTACTTCATGTGACTAACGCATTAAGGTTACTTGTATTTGTCACGCGTTCCAAATTCATATGTGGCTAAATGATCAGAAACAAAATCACCAGATACCTTTAGCCACACAATGTTCAATTGTGTGGCAACACAGTTCTAATGGTCACACAATCAAAATTTTCATGTGTGACTAATTAGTAAATATTGTCAATTTTTTTACCTTCAGCCACACAAATATGCGAATGTGTGGCCGTTCCATTTCGACCATGTGTGACCAAATCCCGTTTTTGTACTAGTGTTTACAAAGACAGCGAATACACAAAGTATATAACAAACGTTATGTATAAAAAATATTATTTAGTCTATTAATAAGTACCATCTAATTTAGTTGTTCTCATATATTTTCATTTTTATTTTTATATATAATACATGAACATTTTTATTTTTGTGTTCGAATTTATGTATCTAAAATATTTGTCGTCATTCAATATTTATTTACGTCCAATTAATATACGTCACGTAATCTTATGAAGCTAACCCGCCGGGGCGGGCTATGAAGCTAATATATTCAGGGGCAAGTTTTGAAAATCACCCCCCCCCTCCGCCAAAAAAAAATTTTTTTCCCGCCAAAAATTTATAACTGTGATGCACCTTCTTTTTTTTTTGTGCATCTGAGTTATAAAAATTGGTGCATCATAGTTATAACTACTTTTTTTAACTGTGATTCACTAAAATAAAAATGTGCATCAGATCGCATATGTTATTAACTTATTCCGAAAAAGTTTTGAATTAGAACCATCAACCTTTGTGTATAAAAGAGATTTTCAAGCGATTCAACACGCTTATTTTATTAATCACATGGTTAAATATACAATGAAATCAATTATCCTAACATGTTTCAAAGTCATTTTATTAATCACATGGTTAACTTACTTTTCATCAATTCACGATTGTTAATATATGTCCTAGCGTTATCCCAATGACAAAGCATGCGACGCTACCATGGATACCATAGCTCCGTCTCTTGTTGTATAACTAATGCCCCTTAAAGAGCATAGTATACTAAGTTTTTGCAATGTTATTGAAACATATAAGGTAACAATCGTTGGGTGCATCTCGGTTATAAATTTTGGTGCATGTTATAACTAATTTTTATAACTGTGATGCACCAAAATAAAAAGGTGCATCACAGTTATAAAAATTTGGCGGGATCATTTAAAAAGTTGATCTCAAGAGAAAAGTGAGAAAAGTAATCTCAACCATTGGATCACCCCCTCTTCCCCTCCCTTTTTTAACACCAAACTACAGGGACCTAATTGTATTTTCCTTCATTCTTTAAGGAAGTTTTGTAAATTCACCTACCCGCCCCCAAAAAAATCCCTAAAAAAAATTTTCTAGGGCCAAAAATTTTTTTTTTTTTGCCAAAATTTCCGCCAAATTTTTATAACTGTGATGCACCTTTTTATTTTGGTGCATCACAGTTATAAAAATTAGTTATAACTATGATGCACCAAATTTTATAACCGAGATGCACCCAACGATTGTTACCTTATATGTTTCAATAACATTACAAAAACTTATTATACTATGCTCTTTAAGGGACATTAGTTATACAACAAGAGACGGAGCTATGGTATCCATGGTAGCGTCGCATGCTTTGTCATTGGGATAACGCTAGGGCATATATTAACAATCGTGAATTGATGAAAAGTAAGTTAACCATGTGATTAATAAAATGACTTTGAAACATGTTAGGATAATTGATTTCATTGTATATTTAACCATGTGATTAATAAAATAAGCATGTTGAATCAGTTTAAAAATCTCTCTTTTATACATAAAGGTTGACGGTTCTAAATTTTTGGCGGGAAAAAAAATTTTAGCGGGGAAGGGGGTGGGGTGGTTTTCAAAACTTGCCCCTGAAGTTTGAGATGTTTCAAACTAAACCCTATAACTTTTTTTCTCACTTTTCTCTACAGTTATACTTTTCTCTAGAACCGCACGGATTTTTTTAATTAATTTTCGAAAATTCACCTAAGCGATATTTTTTTAATTTAATTAGATATTATGTAAATTTCGGATTTTTTTTAATTAATTTTCGAAAATTGTTTTAAAAAAGGAGCCTTGCAAGGATTGAACCTTGGTTATTTGGTTGAATAACATGAGTGTTTACCACTAAGGCAACACAACTTTTTGGAATATATGTTGCAAGTCCAAAATTATAAATCTATGCAACCAATTATGTAGGAGAATCCCTACAACTTAGGTAACCCTAAACAAAACTTATATACGGTTCATTATATTTTTTTCTCAAAAACCCTAATATCTTTTTTTCCTCACAATCTCTTCTAATGTTCGGTTTACTGTTTTTTGTGTTTTCTTCATCACAGGTTTGCAACCATGGACGCTTAACATGTCGTGTAATGTTTCTTCTAATTAAAATTATGCTTGATATGTTTTTGTGTAATGGACGCTTGACATGAGGTTTATCTTCAAGAAATTGTTCTTATATTGGAAATTGTTCATAATGTTTCATGTAATATTTGTGCAGGATAGGCTATGAACAAGAGTTCTTTAATGAGAAAACCATGGTGAAAACATCAAACCGTGAGTATCTATTTTTACTATTTCCAGTCATGATTGTTTTAAAGGAAATATCAGAGTTTATTTCGGGTGCGACTAGGACGATTGGACTTTCAAAGTGTCGTGGAGAACATTGAAGAAGGAACAATAGTTATTAATACACGTGCAAATAATTCAACTATGAAGCAAGGCGAACCGACATGAATAACAGGTAACATGAATACATGGGACTTTATTTGTACGTATATTTTACTTTTAATCCAATACTATGCAGATTATGATGAGATTATATCAACATCTTTTGTCTTTATTGAGTTAAACACATCTATTAATTTAAAGGTGCTAAGATAGGTGGATGGAATAACTAGAAAACTTTTTGCAAACAAAACACATATCACTGTATTATTCATCATTGTAGTTGTTTCACAAAGTCAGTTTGATGCAAGGTCGGGAAAGGATGGTTTTTCGAGAACATAGTTAGCCATGCATTATTTTCTATTAATACATAAGAATTATATTTTGATTACTGATATTTTGTTATCAAATTTTTTGCAGGTATATGGCAACACGTTTGGTAGATTTTTACATGAATATTGTTGTTACATAAAGGTATCAATGTTTATTATTTTTATGTTTTGAAACTTATCATGTGTGACCTGATTTTGTATCTAGAAGCTTGCATTTGCTGTGGAACTCACATCATAAATCATGCTTCACTCTCATCACATAAATTTTGCAAAACACATTCAAGTTACAGTGTTATATGTTTTCATCTCCTTTTTATATGTTAGTTGTTCGCAGTAGTTTATGTACGTGTAAGTCACAGTAGTTTTTGGAATTAGTGATAAAGATTGTCAACCATTGCATTTGTTTGTATTTCTATTTACAATTTTTTTTAATTTACTATGCATTGCAGCAGCTCACAACGTTATCGCGTATATACTTTTGTTCATTTAGTTGAAGCTAATGACTTGACTAATACAAAATTTAATTTGTAATTTTTGCAGGCTTGGCGCATGGTCTGCAAAAAACGTCACAGAACCTTCAATAGGACTATTTTTAACATAACTCTTAAGTATTTATCTTCACTGATTTCACTGATGTGCAGTTTCAACCTCATGAACATTCTGTGGTCAAGAAAGCTATCAAACATTTCTTGCATGTATGGTTTAAATGGTATACGATATTTCCATAGTTGTCTGTCTATCTATTTATTTTGCTTTAACCTCCCCGGATCATCTATTATTTTTCTATAATGATTCAGTTCATACTATAAGTCACATCAATCTGATTAAGACATATAAATTAGATGTGTAAATGTTGGAAATTATGCTTTGGAAATGAATAGATGTTTTGCATACTTTTGAGATGCGATATACTACCATGATACTAATACTAACTGTGGGTGATCATGGACGATCTACGTCTTCTTCTTCCTTTGCGTTCGTGATCTCACATCTTCGTGATTCAACGCCTTTAGTTAAATCATGTGTGTATCTACAGTTGCGCTGAATATCTCATTCGTTTTTATATTTTTGTATTCGACCTGTTCTAGGGTTTGTTCTTGAGACCCTTTTTGTTTCGACAGCTGCTACAAGTTCTTCTATGCAGTATTGTTTAAGTGGCGGTCTCACATTTAAAGGTTTAATGATTTGACTTTTGCCATTTTATGAAGATTCAGCGGGTGCTATGAAACGAATTGGTGATGAAACAAACTTGCAGTGGATGCTATTTTAGTATATCTTACATGAGGCTTTTAGTAGCGAGGATTTTTGTCATTCAATACTATCGACATATTACAAAAGGTTAATGTCTCCCAAGATGTCAATAATGACCGCAATCGTTCGGCCTTTTGAGGTAAATGTGGTCTTGAGTTTTTTTGTTAGTAGATCATTGCAAGCAGGAAATACTTAATGTTTTATATTTTATTAATCCTTTCTGGACTGTTGGTGTTATAGGTCTCAGTCAAGGACCAAATATAGGTGCTACCTATTTGCATTGGAATGTTGAAGTTACTGACGCTATCAATGAATTTGACAGTGTGACTAAGGTGGTAATTGATCTATCGTCCTTATTCTATTAATATTTTTTGGGTTTTGAATAAAAATTTTTGTTGTCTATAAAGGTGCCGCAGTGGGCTGGTAGGGTAAGGTCAATATGGAGACGGGCAGGTTGGTTGATTTGAAAACTCTTTTCGTCCAAATTTTTATACTTTTGAAATAGATCTGATCAAGCTATATCGTTGTTGTAGTTGTACTGTTTATATATGTTTGATTATCCATGAGCATTTTTTTAAGGTTATTTGTTAAAACATTAGTATGTTCATTGTATTTGAATGAAATAAGTATAGTGAAATGTTAGCCTTACTTGGTTGTTATAAAGATCAGTTACGTCGTACTATTCCTAATCATCTTATTATTAGATAAAGAAATCTGTTATAGCAACATATCATGCATGGTGTTTGGAGGTGCGTTTAATCTGATTATAACTATGATATTTTGAATATATGTGATCCAAATAATCAGATTTGTAGGAAAAAAATATTCAGGTAAAGAGTCTTTGCAAGAAAAATGATATTGAGATAAGTCTAAAATAATATACCATCCGTAACCGTAACCGTTTGATTCTGACTATCTAAATCTGATTCTTCAAGCTGCAATATATTTTCAAATCAGATGTATGTATGAGCTTATTGAGTATGCTAATCTTCGCAGGATCCCGATTCATTACTTTTGGATGAACCTAATAATCATCTTGATCCGGACACGACTGAGTGGCTTGAAGGATTAGTTAATTAGCAAGATGTTCCAATGGTGATCATTTCTCATGAAAAAGCTTTTTTTGATTAGTTATGCACAAAAGTAGTGGAGACCCACATGAGTGTTTCGAGAACATTCATTGAAAACTATTCTGATTGCATAATTGGTAAGGAACATGGATTGAAGCTCAGTTTACAGTTTGGGAGAAGCAATGAAGGAAATCAAGCATACAAGAGGCTTAATTAGCGGGTTAAGTGCGAGCAAATTGAGGCTGCATCTTCCGTTGGCGATGACTGGTGTAGGATGGAAGTTGCAGCTTTTGGTGGTATTTCAACAAGCATGAGGGAGTCCAAGAATAGGTAACTTTGCTTGACAAATATTTTGTTTCTCAGATAGTTCTTTCAAATTGAGGATCTAATGCTTGAGCTTTGTAGATTCATTTTTTTTAAAATTATTTATAATTTGTGTATTCTCATTGTAATTAATCGTCTTACTCAAATGAGTTTCTTTTTCAGATGTCGTACTGATGAACTTCGTCTTCGAATAGAAAAAATTTATAGATCAACAAGTACTCAAGGAAAACTGACCGTTAGTGATTGGTTATCAAAAATAGTTACATAATAGATGAGTTTAGTAGATTTGCGCAAACCTATAGTACACGTCAAGAAAAAAATTGTGTATACCAGTTTGAATTATTGGGTTCTTCGGGATTATTATTGTCTAGCCGAGTTTGTTAATTCTTTCGAGCGGAAAATTCATAAGCTTTCGATAATGAGGTACTTATTCTCAAGTATGGTGTTTATTATTATTATATTAATTTATTTATCTTCTTTATAGAGTTAGCTGATTGTTTGCCACAACAACTACAACCACCTAGGCTAAAACTACAACCATGTTTCCAGTTTATGATTTCTGTAGTTGCATGCTGCGAAAACCTTCTCCGTTTTGCAACAACAGTTGCTAGATTCGATAAGGATCCTGGCAAATGTCGTGCTAGCGGATTGAGGTGCTGGAATAGTTACGTATGCCAAATCTAAACATAACGCTTTGAATTACAACTCATTGTTGTGGAGTCCGTTCTGAAATTTATGTCAAACATCGCCAAACAAGATACTGCAAGAGTGTACACCCAACTCTGCAATCTTTTTTGAATTCAGAACCATCAAATCGAGCTGGTAGTTTGCTTACGAACTTAACAACATCTTTGACTGCGAATTATATTACGAATATCAAAGATAACAGCTCAAACTGTGGTTGGATTTGAGGCATATATTCGAATTGTACCAAAGGTTATTTAATGTGCTATACAATTCGTATAACCCATGAGAACTTTATATAATGTCAGGGTATCCCTGAGGCAGCCGAACTTCCTCCACCAGCTGGAGCTTCACCTGCGGTGTGCATGTCAGAACCCCCTCAGCTCCCACAAGTCGCACAACCAGAGCCTGTGCCTTCAATTGGACCGAATGCTAACCCATTGGATCTCTTTCCTCGTGTAATCTTTTAAGTCTTAAAAGCCTGTTTCATCTCAATATGTAATAAATTTCTTACACTTGGTCTATAGGGTCTTCCGATATGGGAGCGAATGCTCCCGCTGGTGCTCGAGCAACCTCGATTTAGCCTTAAAAGGTTTAGGCTCAAATATCCCGACATCGTTAGAGAATCGGTGTGGAAGGGGTCCTTCGAGGGTTGCACTCACCATGATGGTTGTTTGCCTTTATGGAAATCTTTTATAGAAGAGTTATTCCAAAGAGGATCGATTAAAATTGTCTTTGCTATCGATACACTTGTCTTTGAATCAACATGCCCGCACGGACGATCGTGATTTCATCTCTCGACAAAAAGGAGTGAAGTTGGTCATACTTTCTTAAGCACCAACGAACTGCTTCAAATGGCGGGTCGTGTTGGACGTAGAGGGATCGATAAAGAGGGTCATGCTTTTGTTGTGTAGACTCCCTATGAAGGGGTTGAAAAGTGCTACAAACTTCTCTTTGCTGGGCTAGGTTTCTTTTAATCTATCTTTTAATGACTAAGTACTAGAAGATGAATCAAGCGCCTAAAAATTTTCATTAGAGCATCTTTAAACTTCTATACATGCTGTTTATTATAAGTTTGTAATTAAAACTGGAATTAGTGTTTTTGCGCAGCTGGATCGTGTATGTGCTATTACGAGTCAGTTATGTGGGAATAATCCAATGCAAGCACATGGATAGGGTCATTTACCTCCATTGATGACCTCCAACCTGAATTTGGATATGAACATGTATCCAACACCATATGATCAAAAGGGCATGCCGAACTGCAATGATCACATGATGCAAATCAATCCTTTAATGGTACCTGAAGGCCACAATTTTGCTGCTGCCAATGACCTAATCATCATGGACGAGGAAAAGCCAATTGCAGCCGATTATGCACTATCATTCATGGATGAAGTTGTTAAGATGTGCAGGCTTGGTGAGCCACTTTGGATCCCCGTTAATGATGCTGGCAAAGAAGTGCTTAATATTGAAGAGCATGCTAAGATGTTTCCAAGTCCGCTTACCCGGAAAAGTGATCTTAATGGGTTGAGTTTTGAAGCTTCTCGTGCGAGCACAGTCGTCATTATTAATAGTATCACCCTGGTTGTTGCTTTTCTTGATGCAGTATGTCACTTTATCATGTTAATTAATTTTTTTTTTTTTTTGGGTTGAAGTTCAAAGAGATTTTGTACTGGTTAAGTCATATAATTTCGTGATTCGGGTATTTCAGGCTAAATGGATGGAGTTCTTTCCCTCAATCATCTCTTGAGCGAAACACTTCAAGTCATCACTTCTGGTGTTGACGGAACTGCAGACAAGGTGTAAGGTATTTATACTATTTTAAACACCAAAGCAGTTAAAAGTGTCAGCCAATACAAAGTGCAATGGTGGAGGTAGGCAAATATCATATATCAACATGAAGGAAAGCAATAACAAGGTTGCCTAAAGTCTTGATGGTAGAACTACGCTACTGTTTAACTGAATCAGAAGAAGGAATACACCAATGTGACCTGTAGTAGTTCAGAGAACATATGACTCGGCTGATTCAGTGTAGTTAATGCTCGATGTCTGAGCTACGTAGACACAAGAGCAAAGAAGCAGTATACACCAAGCATACACAGAGAACTGTTTAAACATCTACTTAACTCATGTAGCAGATATGTCTTAAGGTTAAAATCCACTTGGAGAACAATAAATGTAGATGTAACTCCTTTCATTGAACTAGAATGATGAGTGACATATAAACCTTGAAATAAATGGCCAAAGAAGCATTACTTATAGGAGACCAGAAGCAGATGTGATATTGACCTTCATCATGGACAAACTCTATGCAAGAAACCCGCATGGGTATACTAATCATGCCCGCTCTTCCCGTTAGGGCAACAATATAAGGGGTCATTAGAGGGCTCATTAAGCCATTCCAAAAGTCATCAACAGCCTCTTAGCTAACATTTATGCTCATAACAAGGAATCATAAATACATATCAATCTTTTTCGCAAGTCATCAACAGACTATTATTAACCATTCGGCACATGTTTCAAGTTCAGATATTTGCTCAACAACACCCTACACCCTATTAAGTTGATGAAGATTCAAGCACCAACACAGGATGACTACCGAATAGGCTAGGGTTTGATACATTTAGCGAAATGATTACACAGAAACAAAACCCACGGTAGGACTCTACAAAGTTCCAGATAACTTTGGAACACTTATTATCCTTACTCAAATGTCTATCTGCCATCAAGAGCCTAAAAAGATAAAAAGTACAACTACTTCCACTTGAAATGAGAAAAGAGACTGTAATACAGTGACCCAAAGGTCCAACCATTACTTTTCTTGCTTTTTGGATTTCACTTTCTCAACGGTGAAGACCATCTGCCCATTACAGAGATTAAACTTCCTTGTCAGATTTCGCACGAAGTTTACAAATGTATACTAGAAGGTTTGTCTTTTGGTTTTTTATTTATTTTTTGTGAGTTCGACTAGGTCCGTTTATGAAGTCAGTAGTGACAACTTCTAGCTGTTTTTTACAGGACTGCCTGGTGTCGTCTTTGTGCTACCGGATTCATATGTGGATGCTGAAAACCAAGATCATGGAGGTATGGATATTGCGCTGACCAAAAATTTTAGCTTAACTGCATATATGGTTTCGTCATTGTTATCAGGTTACTAATTTGGGTGGTTAGAGAGGTATATATTCTTATTCTGCCTGATCATGTGTATATATATCAAGCATTAGAAGCTGGTGTACAGTATGTCTATTGCAGAGATATTCGGTACTGATTATTTAGTAGTACATAATCAGTTTCTAAATGCACATCGAAACGCATCATGTCTCATCTTGCTAATTACCAATGCTCTTATGCAGGTACAACCTGGTGTACAAGATGTGAAGGATAAGCACGAAATACTTGAAACTTAGCTACAACTTTCACAATTACAAATTTCAAAGCCTGAGCAGAAACCGCAATCCCAACCCCCAAATGGTTGTTGCATCTGCTCCATCGCAATCTCACCAATAGTTTCCTCCTGCCGCTATTCCACAGCCACCCCCGCCTACTCTTCCCAATGCTCCACCGCCACCTCCTCCAGTCCAGCATATTAACGAAAATTATTTCGAGCATGCCAATGCAAATCTCCCATCACGATTGTTACTACCTACCACCTGTTCAAACCACTTAACCACCACCACAACAGTAGCAGATGTTGCCACCTCAACAACCTTAGCAACCTCAGCCTCTTAAAATGTCACCACCGTCACCACAGCCACAGTATCCACCGCCTAGCCTAGAAAGATTTTTTATATAATGAAATGAGAACTAATATAGTAACCCAACTGTAACTTAGGAAAATAAATAAATATTCATAGCATAAATAGCAGCAAAGAAGGGAGTAGTTCTTACGAGGATACTTGAGGTTTCCTCATAATACAAGACGGAGAGATAAAAGGTTCCTTCAGGGGCAAGATAATAAAAGGGGTAACTAAATTATAAAAGAGGCATAGTGATGGCCCATCGAAGAGCCAAGACAATTTTTACATAGTGAATGACTAGAACATAAAAAATAAGGTACATTTTCGATATTCTATTTCGCTTCTTTTTGTGTAATTATTTAACTTCGTTTACTTTTTCTGTGAATTTGATGAATTGCTTTATTGCTCAGTTGTATATTTTTATTGAATTTGCTTTCTTTATTGTAAATCACATGATGAACCACATGTTGTTCATGTTGTTTTAATGAGTTTAATTAGACAACGGTGTGCATATTGGTCATGAATCATGATAATGCTAATTGGAAACAACATATATATTCATGTGTTGGCGTGTGCCTTTGTGGAACAAGTTTGATAGAACTTAGAGGGATAAGCAAGTCTTTATAGGAATACTCAAAGACCCTATATGATGAACAACGCTAAACATTTATTATATGGGACACATGAGTAAATTGGAAAAAATGATATTATAATTGAATGATAAATTGATGTTAGAGGTTTCGATAGGATCCTATGTAAGCAACCCTAAGTTTGGACCAAGGGCTGAGCTTAAGAATGCCGATGAGTACACATAAATGTCGAAAGACACGAGGTTGGGCCTTGACGTTTTGAAGGAGGAACTTTTAAGTACCCTCATCCGAAGCCTACATTTTAGAGGTAGAAAATCAAAAGCATGCAAAGCAATCTAAATTTTGTATGTACATGTAAGTTTCAATCATGGTAGTCTAGATCAAGGTACATTGAATTAGTAAGTTCTTATTCCATTATTAAAAGCTTGGTAGACTTTGATTTCAGATTGGACGAAATTGTGGAAGACTTCTTTGATGGTTCTACACTACACTTATAAGGCTAACCACTATCTCCTATGAATAGCAGGTGTGGCTTCAATTTTTGTAAGCTACACTATCAATATATTTTGTGAGATAATTTTTAGACAACATTGAAATCACCATCATTAACATGAACGAAAAGGATCATAAAGTATGGTTGCAGTTTGAAAAAAAAGGGGATTGTATGCATAATCTTTTATATAACTCATCTCTCTTTTTCTCTTCATTATCTAATATATTTCTAATCATTTCATTCTTTAACATCTGCATTAATACTTGCAGATTGAGAACCTTAAAACTATAGCACCTGCTTGACTTAAAAGGCATGTATGTTGGACTCTTAATCTTTTAAAATGGCCATGGGTCATGAGCTTATGTCGACCAGTCTTCATCCTCTTTTGTTTTTTTATCTTTCTGCTCCATTCTCTGTCCAGAGCATAAGGAAATTCCACAATTGAAACTTTTTGTTAAAGTGTAGTTTGTTTTGTTTTGCATATATAAATTTTGTTCATGACAATTTTGAAATATGCAGTTTATTTTTTTTCTTTGGATCATCATTTTGTAGTCCCTTTTAAAGACTCAAATGGTTGCTTTAGCCGTAATAGCCGATGTTCTTCAAGGTGTATAACATACATACCATGCCGCTACATTGAAAAGGTTGTAGATGGGAGTTTATAAGTACGGGTTAGAGGGTGTAATAGCAATTCAACAGAGGAAGGTATACTATGTAGTCTACTCCTTGGGTTATCTTTACTTCAAATTTGATATGCGAGGCTAACATATAGTTCCTACTAACGCTAAAGAAGGCAAGGAGTGAACTAAAGGTAAAGCTAACCACAAGGTTAGTGCTTATATGGGTTTTTGTGATTGCTAAGGTAAAGCTAACCACAAGGTTAGTGCTTATATGGGTTTTTGTGATTGCTAACTGCAATAACCAACTTTAAAGGTTGTTTGTTTTATATATTATTAAAATACTTAAAGTGGTTGTTTGGACTTGCTTATTCGAACAACAATTTTTATGGGCCGTTTGAGATTTCTTATTAAAACTGTTGTATGGGCTGTTTGGTACCGTTTGATATTACTTATTAGAATAACTCATTATAGGGGTTAAATCGTATGTCTTAGTTATTCACCTTTTTAGTTTATTGATGATAGTGAGGATTTTATCTGCTACTTGATTTAGACATGAAAATCTTAAATGTGTGACCTATAGAATGTTACACGCTGTTGGTCAAAAGAGCTCTAGCCACCTTAATTGGTACAGACTACCGAGATAATTTCTTGAAAGACTCATAGGAATGAGTTGATTAGTAATACCGACTTAATCTATTTCAATACAGTAGGCCTCCATTGCAAAGTATAGTTTGATTTAGTTTAAGTAGCATCATAGGAAATTCACATACTCCTCAACTATCTATCAAATTATTGAAAGAGGTTAGTTTTATTAAATTAGTGTAGAAGATGACGTTACCCATTATTATACTATGTATCAATAGGCATGCCATTGTGAATGATAGAATAATATGTATAATAACATGTAAAGAATTAGTGTGATATAAGGTACTGAAATCATATAAAAAGTAATTACTATACCACATGAAAACTTCAATAGCTCATTGAGAATTTATTCAAGAAGATTTAAAATGCAACTGTAGCCACACTTGCATAAATTATGCTTTAATTCTAGCCCGGAACCTCTACAAATACTTAGAGTAAATAACAAACAATAACATAAGACTACAATATGCTACTTTACTCCTTTTGAATTTAGTTATTTTTCTTATATTAGATGACTAAATAACAAACAATAACATAAGACTACAATATGCTACTTTATTCCTTTTGAATTTCGTTCTTTTTCTTATATTAGATGACTCTTGCAAATGTGATTATTAAGCCAATACAAGAAGCATATGCTACATATAAATCCTACATCTTGATTAACCCCATTGAGTCTATGAATGAATGTTTCTGCCAATTGTAACACTGTATTATTTCCCTTTTAAATCAAGCACATATCTCAGGGCCTCGAGTAGGTGGTATAGTGGCAGAATGGGAGAATGGGCTATGGGTCAAAATAGGATGGGGCCAAGTCAAAAAAAAGTAAATGAATAGGCGGAATAGGTTGGTTGACATGTTTTAGTTTATTGATTATATAAAAGACTGGACGCCTGCAATATCTGCTGCTGCTGAAGATCATGGCTCAAATATAATGTTTGAGACTGAATACAAGGCTGCTGATAATGTGCAGACATCTTTGGGCGATTGGGCCAATGCACAAATGGATCAACAGGTGAAAACTTCACCTTTTTGGACAATTTTATTCTTTACTAACTGATATTCTGATTTTCCGTCCTCATCCACTGGAGGCGTTTCTGGTATCACAAATTCGAGTACAATTTCTAGCCATTTCTTTAAATATTTTCCTATAGGTCTTATATATCGCCATCATCGGCGACATAAGCACATTTATGTCGTTATGCATTTACAGCAGCTTAGGCGAATGGAACACCAGCTTTTACTAACACAGCTTTGCGGGCGAGGGCGACTCGAACTGATGCCTTCACATCTGCCAATTCAGGTTAGTCATTGAGTTTGCCTTTGTGCCAGCGGGTTATAATTTAAATTATATTTTGTCACACTTTTCTGGAATATTGTTATATGTGTTTCAGATGCTTATATACTACATGAATTTAACGCCTTTTTTGGGGTTGATATACACGAACAGCGGGTGCTCCACGAGGCCTTAACGAGTTGACAAATTGGAGGAGGCATGCGAGAAATGTCAGGAATACTGCCTCTAATTTCTAGCCATTTCTTTAAATATATTCCTATAGGTCTTATATATCGCCATAATCGACGACATAAGCACATTTCTTTCGTTATGCATTTACAGCAGCTCAGGCGAATGGAACACCAACTTTTACCAACACAGCTTCGCGGGCGAGTGCGACTCGAGCTGATGCCTTCACATCTACCAATTCAGGTTAGTGATTGAGTTTGCGTTTGTGCCAGCGGGTTATAATTTAAATTATATTTTGTCACAATTTCCTAGAATATTGTTATATGTGTTTCAGATGCTTATATGCTACAGAAATTTAATGCCTTTTCACGAGTGTGCTTACCTAAGTTTCACTCGCAATTTATGATTTTAGGCCCGCCGAGAGAGTATGTCAGTTTTGGTGGGTGCAACAAGGTTTGTTGTCATTGTAGGGCCACATTTTGGCTCGAAGAAAAGCTTGTAGCCTCAAGAGCGGAGGTTCAGTACCATCGACGCTTCCAGGGGGCCGTGTTGTGGTGCCTATTGTGTTTGCCTACCCACAATATGTGCAACAGCTATACTCCGATAGGCATTTTGTCAACAACATCCGTGTGTATAATCAAATGTTCTCGATGACATCATAGGGAGCTCAGTTGGATGAATCTAATAACACATTGGATTGGAGGCCTTTGTCCCGCTAAATTACAGAACCCAAGATTCTTGCAACTCTACATTTACGACACCCAAAACGATTTCAACAACATGCTTTCGTACTTTGATGGAAGCTTATTGAACGTGGAATTATTGATAGAGTAAGTTTCTATTATCTGTATTCATTCATTTTAAATTTATTATAAAAATATAACGATTTTTTTCAACATGTCCACTTTTCCAGCCATTTTTAACCAACATTTTTCATTATAGAAAAACATGTCAACGATAATTATAAGACATGCCCGCCCATTGGGCGGGCTTTGATGTTATTTGTACTCAAAATTTACTTCATGTCTATAGAAAACTCTATATATATTTGGCTCTCAAACATTATCACAAGCTGGGTACAAAGACCGGACAACTTCATGTTGGTCTTTCAAGAGTTGAGACAAAAAAAGGTTTTAAGATTCTTTGTTGTGACAAAGACGATTAATACACGAACTTTGCAACAAATGTCGTGTACAAAGAAATTTTATTTTGTATATGAATAAAATGATCATCCATTTTTTTATTTTGCTATGACGATTAATAAAAGTTAAGGCCAAACATTGTCCCATATTGGTTTGTTTCTACAAAAGCCGGTATACTTATATTATTTAATTGTTTCATTATCGTTTATATGTATTACACTAAACTTAGTTACTTATAGTTTGTATGTTTTTATAATTTACATCCACACAAACCATACAATTATTTATAATTCTAAACAAAAAAAAAGTAAAACCAACAACTAAAAACCAAAGAACAATTGTTTTATAATATTGTTTGACAATTCTAAAAAATGTATTCCAGTTAACAAAAAACAACAAACTAATAATTAGAAGTCTTGCCCGCCCATTGGGCGTGCTTCGAAAACTAGTATATATATATATATACTAGCTAAAAGACCCGTGAAATTCATGGGTATTTTAAAAAAAGCAAAGAGATAGATAATTATTAATATATTACACAATTACGTAATAAGTCGTTAGTAAGAAACACATGAGTATACGCAATTGAAAATAAGAAATTTTGAACAAATGAAACATAGTACTATAAGAAATGGTTAAAAAAAACAAAAAAAACAAATGCATTATCAATTTTGTAGATTTTTTTGTTGATAAAGTTGAACTTGTTGCTGAAAACTAATACATGCTAATTTCCTTGTCAACCCTTTTTCATTGTAAAATGTTATTGTACTCGTAATCAAAGTCATCATCCCCCAATTAGAACATTTGTTTTATTGGGGTGGTGTTATCCGTAACCCGACCCTCGTATTATTTGCACCTTCCTAACGTGTTAAAAAATATCATTATTTTACTTTTTTATTTTTTTCTCATACAACTGTTAATTGTACCCCTTCTAATTAATACCATAATTGTGTAGAAATATTTATTTCTGAAACAAACTGACAGAAAAATATATTCAATGTATGTTATTTTGAGAAAAAAAAATTCAATAAAAAAATCAAAACAGCATTATGGGAGGTGTAATGTGAAAAACGGAAGATACAAATGAGTTTCCCTTTTTTCTTAATAGGGATAATTCCATATTTGCCTAATCTAAACATGAAAATGTTATATATACTCAAAATACAGCTTTTGAATGCATGATGTACAATGCATTTAAAGCATGTTTTGGGTAAATATGACATTATCATGTTTAAGTTGGGTAAATATGGAATTGCCCCTTCTTAATACACGACTTAAATTTTACAATATTGTTGCACATAATATGCTAAAATATTACTCGTGTCATTTGTTTCGAGTTGTACATGCAGGAATATATCCTTCTTCAACATGGAACTTTAATTTAAATAACTCATTGATACATACCCATTTTAATCGTTCTTTTTTACAAACATTCTTCTGATCTAGCTAAAAAAAGAGAAAACCAACATGCTCACGCCATTATAACATGTTTTAGTCACTATAAGTCTTTTGGATAATAAATGTCGTACATAACGTTATGTTCTCGAGTTTATTGGCGGAGAGAAAGGGAAAGATTTGAGATGGTAATAAACAAATTCGTGTTCCAAAGATTTTTAGGAGGTGAGAGGAAAGTAAAAGATAGTAAATTACACCAAAATTACTCTCTTAATCTTCTTGCCAAATTGGGATCAAATGGAGTAACGACGAATTTAAAGTTTTTTTTTGCTTTCAGTCTCATTCTTTTCTTTTTAACTCAGTAACACAAGATTAAAAATCAATTTTTGTCCTCTCCTCTTCTTTTCTCTCTTTTTTCTCTTCTTCATTTCTCTTCTTTCCATATAAATTCATTTATTTCAACTACAAAGACTATGATCAAAGCCCCCTAAAATCAACCCGTGAATCATTTCAGGAACCAAAAACACCTACAAAGACCATGATCAAAGATCCCTAGAATCAAGTAACAATAATGAAACTTTACTGGGTAAATTAATTAAGTAAATGTGAATCGTTTCTCATTTTTCTCACATCAAAACATTTCACTCAATCCTGATTCGTATAAATATACTTTGTTTAGTTACAAAATTGAATGAAAGTCGGTATAAGAAATAACGATCATGCACTCGTGAACTAACAATTAACGTGTTAAAAGCCATTTACAATTGTCAATCTACTGAGTATATCTCAATAATTCATCTGAGTGTAATTCTAAAGAGATACTTGAAATGTATCATACCATATCTTCTTGTTTACATACAAATTGTAATGAAAGCCACATAATAAAATCAGATAATAATATTGATAACAAATAAGAAGCTTCATGTTTAATGAATTGCTAAAATTTAATTGGATGATTTTCAAAGTATCAGTAATCCACCTAACCAAAATCCATTGCCAAACAGATGAGTGGCTGCAAAGAGCATTCATACGAAAAATACATCATTAATCTATATGAAAACAATAACCAATTAAAAGAACTATAAGGTGACATTTCTTCATTATATAATACAACTTATTTAAATGTCGATGAAATACGTTTAGAACTGTGGTATTCGATCATTTTCTAGGAATTCTTTTGGGAACATTTCATAAACTGAAAGTAACTAAAGAATATGGACACAAACAATAGCATAACTTATTTGGTTTTATAGCTCATTTTTTTAAAGCAACCAACACATTGAAAGATTGATTTCAAACCCCAAAAATGATATTACCTTGAAGGTTACACGGTGTGTTGTTCATGGCATGGTGCGAGCGTCCATGGAAAAAGTTATTACGATAGATTGACAACATTTTTGTTGAGATTTCAAGATTGCATGCATTACGGAGGCGAAAACATATTTGCTATAATCTCAACAGAGATGAAGAAATATATGAAGAAGAATTGGCTATGAATGACAAAGTCAAAAGGGTTTATAAAGCAGGATATGTAATTTTGAACATAATTGGCTTATAATTTATACATCTATATAAAGTGTTTAGTACATTCTAAATATAGAAGTATTTAAATTTTTAAGACGAAAAACATTTCTAATAAAAATAACCCATTAAACTTGTAACTAAAAGTATAATTAATATAGCACTTGGTACAAAACAATAATGTATAAATCATCTAACTTGTAACATTCGTATATATTAATGTCAGAATTAATAATATCATTAAAATAATCTCACTCAAAAGTACAATTAATATAGCACTTATACAAAACAATAATAAATAAATCATGTAATTTTTCTTTTTCATTTTAACACTCACTAATGAAATTTACAAAAATCATTAATAATATAATTAAAATACCCCATCACTTAAAAGCAATGTTGCAAAAATCGTGAATCGGTAGTCGGGCGGTCGACCACCTTGCAGCGAGTAATCGGTCAAGTCGGGATTAATCGGTGATTAATCGGATTGACATTTCCTGCAATTTTTTGGTATTTCTGGAGACCAAACTAAAAATCTTAACCGATTCTAAGCTTGCTATGTTTCCAAACCTCAATAAAATATTCAAATTCTAATTATGATGCCCATTGTGCATTATAAATGAAATGTACGATCCCCAAATTAAGTAGAATGCCTAAATTATCATTTTTTTTTAAATGACCGATTTGCCCGATTCGGCCGATTTTTTACAGATTCGGCCGATTTTTTACCGATTCGGCCGATTTTTTGACTGCTTAGTGTCGATTTTTTCCTATGACGATTTTTCGATCGATTTTCAAAAATTGACAAGGTACTCGGCCGAGTTGACCGATTTTTGCAACATTGCTTAAAAGTACAATTAATATATCAAATGATACAAAACAATAATGCATAAATCATTTTATCATTTATATCTTTCAAACATCCACTAAATAATGATACTATTAAAATACTCTTCACTCAAAAGTACACTTAATATATTATATGGTATAATACAATAACGCATAAATAATCTTATCGTATATTTCTTTTTTAAAACACTCACTAAATAAAATTTACAAATCATTAGGCGGATCATAAAACACATTGTATGTTTAAATGATATATAATATTACACGTCCTAACGAATAGCTATATCATTGACCATCGTTTTCGTATCGTCGTTGCATCGTGATGCAAGTCTGCCATTTTTTAAAGCAACACTATGCGGTAAAATTGTTCCATTAAGTTATTGTCATGTGTTAAGCAACACTATGCGGTAAAATTGTTCCATTAAAATGATCATCCATTTTTTTATTTTGCTATGACGATTAATAAAAGTTAAGGCCAAACATTGTCCCATATTGGTTTGTTTCTACAAAAGCCGGTATACTTATATTATTTAATTGTTTCATTATCGTTTATATGTATTATACTAAACTTAGTTACTTATAGTTTGTATGTTTTTATAATTTACATCCACACAAACCATACAATTATTTATAATTCTAAACAAAAAAAAAGTAAAACCAACAACTAAAAACCAAAGAACAATTGTTTTATAATATTGTTTGACAATTCTAAAAAATGTATTTCAGTTAACAAAAAACAACAAACTAATAATTAAGTCATGCTCACCATTGGGCGTGCTTCAAAACTAGTATATATATATATATATATATATATATATATATATATATATATATATATATATGTGAAGTTATTTTCGTAACCAAATAAATCATGAGAATCATGAGAACCAATCTAGACCGTAGGATATTTGATCAATGGATATAAAGGATTGTGGCATAAATGTAAATAATTAAAAGTCAAGGGAGGGCATTAATGTAATTTGCAGTAATCTCCTAAATAAAACCGTCCCACATCTATTACCAATTATTTATCTGATTTTTTATTTTTAGGGTTTCAACTTCTCTCATTCACCCCTAAATCTGCAGCCTCTCTCTCTTTGCAGTAATCTCCTAAATAAAATTATGCCGACACCACAGAATCAAATACAATAACGGATGATACAATAACGGATGATACCTGAATTCTTCGCTCATGTTTAGATCGGGTGTTTTTCGAATCTAATCTAGATGTTTCAACAATTGGATCGTGGCTTCCATTAATAAAAAAAGGTACACGATTATGCATGATTCTTTGGTGAATTAATTAGAGGAAATTGCTTGATCTACTTTTTTTCGATGATTGGTCTTTTTTTTTCTCCTTTTCTTTTGTTCAAGCGTGATTTAAATTGAATGGTAAAGTCCTAATTGCTTTGTGTTTAGCATATGGCTTTGATTTTGTTTTTTTCAATTATTATTATTTTTTTTATCATTTTTTTTTTTTTTTTTTGTCCACGGCAACTTTTTAAGAGTAGAAAATGAAATCTACAATTTGATATTGGTGTTTCATTTTGCCTATTATATTTGTTTTAAAATCATGGGTTTTTATCTATTTTTTTTAGGTTGGTTAAAAACGACATCTGTTTTATTTTTTAGGTTGGTCTCGTAAATCTGTTCAAGTATTCAAGTTTTATTTTTTTAGGATGGTTTGTGTTTATTTATGATTTAAGGGTGCATTCGTGTTTTTGTGTTTTAAGGTTGTATTACTTTCTCAATGAAGTCATAAATACATTGTGCATATGTGTTTTGTTAGTTATTATGATTGAATTATTTGTTTGTAATTGATTGGCATATATACGTGTGTCGTACACTAGGTGGTTTCGTATGTTGTATTAATGTTTGTTAAACTGTACGAATATGTTTAGATTACGAACATAGTGAATGCACATGTGTTGATGTGGTGAATGATAATTGTTGGTGGCAGGTTATTTGATGTTGTTGATGCTGGTACAGACTTGTCTTAGTTAAGATGAGCGAGATGATAAAACACAAGTGCACAAGGATCAAAAACACATGTGCAGACTTCATGGGTTCTTGAAACAGGCGACGAATACATGTGCGTAGACTTGTATCAATTAAGATTAACGAGATGATAAAAACACATGTGCACAAGAATAAAAAAACACATGTGCAGATTTCATGGGTTTTCGAGCCAGACGACGAATACATGTGCACGCTTAAAAGATGAACCAAGTGTTGAAGACTTAGGATTATGCATATGTGCATGCTTTATATATTTGTAATAAAATTGAATACAATTTGTAAATTTGGAAATTGCAAAAATCTATTGTTAAAGTTTTGTTGTTTGTGTTTATGTTTATGTAATATTTCTCAAAAATACATGTGTATTTACAAAACACATATGCATAAACGAAAAGTAAAATTGTCATAATGTACTTAGTAGTTAACATTTTTTTAACAAAACACATGTGCACATACTGTATTTGCAAACATGTAAAAAAAAAAATCCTAAACCTTAGGAACTAAAAACCGTTTATTAAAAAAAAAAAAAAAAAAAGTAATTTTACCATTATACCCTTTTGAATTAAATAATAAAACTTAATATAAGAAAAAATCGATTGGTTGATGTTGGTTCTCGCAGCTTCTCGATTTTATTTGGTTCGAAAATAGCCTTTCCATATATATATATATATATATATATATATATATATATATATATATATATATATATATATATATATATATATATATATATAGAGGATAAAGATCAAATAAAAAGACAAAAATCAGAAAAGATTTAAAAAATTAAAGTTCTCGAAAAATTCCCAAAAAATTCCACAAGATCGGGTATGATGGTGCATGAAAAGTTGTGAATTTTTTTTTCTAAAAGTGGATATTTTTCCGAAAAAAAAATATGAAAAAATACGTTTGCGCATTAAATCGTTTATTTGTGCATAAAAAATTGGTATTTGCACCCTACTTCTTTTGACTTTATTCATCAAAATAACATTGCGCATCTAACTAAAACAAGTTGAAAATTTTGTGCATCAAAATTTTTTGCGCATCAAAATTCTTTATTTTGCATTAAAAAAAAACGTATCAAAACTCAGATTTATAAAAAAAGTTTTCACAAAAGTTTTATGCACCAACATACCCGATCTTTTAGAATTTTTTTGGAATTTTTGGAAAATTAAAAAAAAAATCTTTTTATTCTTTTTACGGATATTTGTTTTTTTATTTTAACTTTACTATATATATATATATATATATATATATATATATATATATATATATATATATATATATATATATATATATAGAATATATTACTATAATTTATCAGAACCAATTGGCCACAAGTTTGTCTTTATATAATGCGGTCCTCGATTTTTAGTGGGTCCCGGTTTTTTCGTGGGTCTCGATTTCGCTACAGTATTTTTATGAAGGATTGTAGCCAATTGGCTACAAAAATTGTATCCAAGCTATCCCCTAAAAAGTAATTAAAAGTTATGAATAAGATATCGATCGTTATGAATAAGATATCGATCGTTATGTGTTTGAAGTTAAGAATTGGCCGTATACATAGTGTAAAATTAGATCAATATGCGTTTTAAAAACCTTAGCTACATAATTTACTTTCCTAAATTTACTAAATCTCTACATTATATATAAAACGGGAAAAAGGAAATATGTGTTTTTATAATTTACTTTCCTAAATTTACAAAATCTCTACATAACAATCGATACGCGTTTTTTTATAATTCTATAAGTTAGTTTTTTATTAATTTTTATCTACATAATTTACTTTCATAAATTTAAAAAATCTCTACATAAATATGAGTTTTTATGCATTTTTTATTTTTCTGTTAGTTAGTTTTATTAATTTTTATCCACATAATTTATTTTTCTAAATTTACAAAATCTCTACATAAATATGTGTATAAGTTAGTTTTTTTTATTATTATTAATTTTTATATGTGGCACATAATTTACTTTCCTAAATTTACAAAATCTCTACATAAATATGTGTACATAAAGGACATGGAATAAATGATGATTTGGCTTTATGGCGTGACATTATGGGAAGCCAAGTAGAATTATATATGGCATGCCTCCTCTATATATATATATATATATATATATATATATATATATATATATATATATATATATAGTTGCTCTAACCGAGAAATGCTTGCCGCCAAACACGCCATATTGTTTAATTAACTTTTTTAAGTGGCTTAGCCATATATAATTCGCTGAGTTTATAATTGTAGCTCATTGGATTCAATAGCTTATCAAGTCTTTGAAAGCCTTGATATGAGAAATATCTAAGAGCTTAAAAGTATTCATCAGAAACCAAGCAAGATTAAGCATGTTTGAAAGAGTTCAACCTGAACGTCCAGTTCTACTATTGACTAAGGGTGTGTTTGTCTAAGCTTGTAAGTGGGCTCATGAGCTTATTTGAGTTCGACTTATGTTATATAAGCCCTAATTTTCCATCTTATTTTGAGACTTATTGGCTTATATAAGTTTATCATATCATAATAAACTTATATAAGCCCAAAAGTCTCAAAATAAGCAAGAGAATTAGGCTTATGAAATATAAGTCGAAACACAAATAAGCTTATAAACCACATATAAGCTTAAACCAACACCCCCTAAAGGTGAGGTCTGGCATTTTTACACTCCCGAGCAAACACTATGGCCCTATTTGGCTAAGCTTATGAATTGGGCTTAAGCTTATGTTAGATAAGCACTTTATGGCTTATATATCATGAGCTAATAAACCCTTGCTAAGTGTTTGGTTTAGCTTATCATAACTAATATGCTAAAATGACTAAAAAAATACATAGACATTAAATGGTGTAGTTATTAAATAAGATAATAAAAGTCATTTTGTTATATAAGCCTAACTCCACTTAAAAAAGACACACTTTTGTGGCTTATCAAAAAACCCTTATAAAAGCTCAAAAGCCCACTCATATAAGCTTAACCAAACACTTAGTTTGGGATTATATGACACATATAAGCTAATAAGCTCATAAGCCCATCATATAAGCTTAGCCAAACACCACATATGGGTATGTTTGGCATGGAGCTCTTGAAGCGGTGAGCAATGAGTATTTTGGTTTTTAGTAGTCGTTTGGTAAGGGAGCGGTGAGTTTGCTATTTTTATTAAAAATTGCTCATTTTTTCAATGTTTCTTTAATAAGCTGTGAGTGGTAAGCTGTGGCTATTGCTCGCCGCTACTTTTAACAAACAGAGCTCTATGGCTGTGTTTAGCTAAGAGGCATATGGGGCTTAAATTTCAAAAGCCCCCCTATAAGCCTCGTTTAGCGTAGAGACTTATGGGGGCTTTTGAAATTATAAGCCCAAGCCCTAGCCTAAAAGATGAGGCTAAAATTTTTGTAAGCCTCATAGTACCAAATTACTTAATTACCCACAAAAATATCTAATATATTCATATGTTAATTTAGTTATGTTTTTTTTAGTAATTTTTACAATAATTTCCTCCAACTTAAACTAAATTGTCAAACAAGTTTATAAAGATAAAAATTGTAGTTTCGGTTTATAATATAAGCCCCAGCCCCGCCGCCGCCCAAACATACCCTGTGTATCTAAAATTGACTCATTTACAGCAATAACTAAGTATACGTGTTGTACAAAGGGTCAGGTGTGCTTTTGACTTATCAATATTCAAGGTGTATTTGCATAGCCACATCATAACGCCATGTGAGTCCTAATCACACAATATATGTGAAATAGGTGTGGAAGTTTTACCCATTTGGCGCTCTATAAAAAATTGTGGTACTGCAAAATAACTAATGATTCAGAGGAGAATACTTGAACCATAAGAGCTCAATTTTACCAAGAAACAAAGAAGAGAGACACGAGTGTAACTTTATTGCAAGGCACATGTTAGGAAAAAGAAACACAACCGCCATTGGACCAAAGTCAAATACAATAAGATAAAAGTGTCCCAAACAAGATAAAGAGTCCCAAACATGCTTGCAAAATAGACAACAAATTCAACCCCAAACACAAAACTCGATCCTCAAAAGTCGGAAAACCAAAATACAGGAGGTAAAAGGTAAAACCATTGTATCTACGAAATGTCCGATCGCACTTGACACAAAGCTATCGATCGCATGATATCTCTTGTTCTTTTACTATTTTCCCAAAACAATTTTTCAACGAAGGCCCGCCAAACACTTCCACACAAGAAAAGAAAAGAAACAAGCCACAATAAACCTAAAATGCAAACATGTCAAAGAGTCACATTTCATTGAGTGTTGATATGTATACTATAAATTCATATTTATCACGCCATATACCTTATGCAAAAAAAATCTTGCTACCGTCAGTCGCATTCCTTATCAATGAGAAAGCGACATGAGCGTGCTTTCTAACACATACCTGAATGTACAGAGACGAAAATTAATATCAGTCTCGGAATAACAAACACTTGAATTGCAATAGTTATTGTATCATCGACAAATAGAAAAAATCATTTCCATACGGTCACCACACATATACACTTGATACTGATAAAGTAAGTTATTGCACTCATAATCACCATACCCATGGGCCATGACATGACTCAGATTCCTCATCTGTATTACATAAAGGAGATTAAATCCAACAAAGCCTTAGTAAAGTTAATTACGCTTTTGATGCATTTACTTGAAAATGTAAAATCCATGTAACCAGCAGCGTTAACAACAAGCTCACATGTTTTTAGATGACTAAAATAAAAGAATTAATGTAGTAACAAGATGAATTCCCCCTTCACACGCATAAGTGTAGTTTTCGGTTTCAGCTTGCAATCCTAATGAGCATAATAATGTAATTCACAACAACAACAGCAACAACAACAACAACAACAACAACAACAACAACAACAAGATGATGAGAAGCTAGAAACAACACATGCTCTGATTCTGCTCCCCGAGGTCTTTCACGGAAAACAAAATTTCGAACTTTCATGTGAACCCTTAAGTAACAAGTTTATTCAAAAGTAACAATTTGCAAGATATTTATAAATCCAAAACCTCATTCTGTCTAAATTTTATATTCCCCAACAATATATCGTAAAAATCATTATAACTATCGAACACATATAGCCAGAACACCATTGGTTCTTAGTTCAGGTCTACGATAGTTACTTTAATAAACTCAAGCAATTAAATTTAGATGCCACACAATTGGACACAGATAAGGAAACTTATTATCGCTTGAAACCATGAAGTCATAACAAGAACACACATGATGTAAACCCGAACATGATAAAAAAAAATTATACATGGTTGAGTACCTTAAATGAATCGGGAATACTACAACCGTCCAAAGTGCTCCAGGGTAAATTGAGATCACAGACGGCCTAAGGCCCTGCAGACCACAAGTATCACTCGAATTTCGTAACATCGTGCATTCATTGAAAACTCATCTTTATCGATAATTTGAATAGGTTTGACCTATTTAATACTTCACTTATCAAAATTCATTGGGCTATAAGGCCGCTCATCTAAGCCGCCCGATGGGCGGCCATGACTTATTATTATCGTTGACATATTTTACTATAGCAAAGTAGGCGGGTAAAAAATGACAAGATTGAGATAATTTAAACCAATAGTTGCAACATTTACGTAAATTGAAATGAAATATTTCTATTAAGACATGAAATTCGATAATGATAGTTTTTTAGTTAATATTAGTCTTATAACATTGATTATCTTTATGAAAACCTTTGCGTATTGTAGGTGCGTCATTAGCCGAGACTTTTAAACACACTATAAAAAGTAAACAAATACTATATTAACATTCATTTTAAAAACTTTAAATGCAACATATAATTAGCACGAGTACCTTTTAATAATGGCAGTCGTGGTGTGAAGGTTGTACGTGAAACCGATCTGATCGAACGATCGTCACCCATTTTGCCACATTCCAATTGTTGTTCCAGTGATGATACTCAAACCATCTTGTTTTTTGACAAACACGCTTTCTATGCCTTTCCAGTGAAGTGCAAGTCTTGTGGTGAAGCGGTAAATCCCAACCCTCTTACATTGCAGGAGTTTCACTTGTTGAGGCTGAAAATGCATTTTGAGTTCAATAGTAATAGGATAAACATGCATGCTTATTAAACTTAAGAGGTTTGGTTTGAGATTATTTTTTTGCGCATGTGGTTTAAGCCTATTTTTCTAGGTTTTAGGCTATCGAACTTTTGGGAAGCTAATTAGCTCAAATTTTAATCACTAAACTCAAGTTAATAAGCTAATAAGCCCAAAAAGGTAAGCCTATTAGCTCAAATGGCTAATAAAATGACTCTTTATGAGGTATTGAGTTGCTTACCTACTTTGTTGAGTTTTAATTCTGCCAAAAAGTGTAGTGCAATCCATGGTTTGATATCACCTCATTATTGTGTAGATTCATCAAAGATTGTTGGGACTTTTGAGCTTACGATCACATGTTTATGCACAAAGCTAAAAACATGCAAAGCTCGCTTTTTTCAAAATGTGAAATTGTGAAAACACAACAATACTAAAAAGACCGATTAGGATTTGAGACCGAATGCAAAATATCTTACAAAGATTGCTATATAGTTTATACCGTAAAAGAAACGACTTAAATATATTGAGATATATCAAGAGAGAAGACGTGGATAGTAAAACTTTACACCAAAATGACCCATTTCAACCCACACGTTGTTATCTCATTTTACCCTTAAAAGTGGGTGTTTTATATCCGTAAAATGGTCAAAGTAGACGATACAAAACAAGTGCTCTTTGATCGCTTACGGCCGATTTAAACAGCTTCTACCCAAATAATGTATTTTCAACTTTCCATAAACGTGTTTAGTATCATAGACTTTATTAACAGCATATTTAGTTATGTCGAAGTTTCTAAATATCATTATAAGTAACTCATCAAAAGTTTATTAGTAGCCTAGACTTTATTAATTTGAAACAAGTTAAAGGGGTATTCTAGTCTGCTTCTTATGTTCCACTAAGCTTTTTTCTCCTCGTGCCTTTGTTTCCTTCTCAGATATTGGATTTCACAGATCATGTATGGATAGAGTGCTATTCAATGTTCTTGGGAAGGTAATTAGACGCCAAAATCACCAAATCTTTGTATATTGTTCACATTAAGTTGTTTTCTGTGTATGTTTGCGGATGGATGCATCTTGATCCCTGTGAAGGAATATATGATACCCCATTACTCTATGAAAAGGGGTATCTTCTCCACTACATTGATTTTAGTATACAAATTAGTAGAGGTGGCAAGATAGGCTGGTCTATCCGGCTAGGTAACAGGTCAAATCGGGCCGGGTTGAAACAGGTCATTTTTGGTACTGGCTTAATTGTTTTTTTGGGTAAAAAGGGTTAATTCACCCCGGTAAAATTCAACTGGCTTAATTATTTAAACGGGCTGGTCTGAGTTTACCAGCAAAAGGTTTTTTCTGAATTTGCATTTCGTTTAAAAATACTAAATGAGTTTGACAATGGTTACGAAAACAAATTTATTGGTCATTACTTTATTAACAATGAGTTAGGAGGCATGCATGCATGCATGAACAATAATAAATTTCAGTTTTTCGAATTGTTTGGCCCATTCAACCCATGTGACCCAATTCCTTTAAAGTAAGTTTGCAGGGTTGACTTTTTTTTAAACAAAAACAGTTAAAAATCAGGATATACATAAATAAATAATGCTCGAATTTGCCACCTCAACAAATCCATGGGCATCCTCTACATAGTATTTTTTGTTATGATCAACATACTATTTTTGTAACAATATAAATGAAAACTGACCTGTGCAAGGGCATCCTCTACATAGTATCAATTTATGTTGAGATCATTTCCAGACCCTCGTGTGGGCTCGTACGATAGACCCTCTTAATACGATCCTGAAACAGTATAATTTTTAAGTTTTTGCATCTTCTAATAATTTTCTAAAGCAGTAAGGAAATGCCACCATTTAGCATCATTAAGCTGGCCATTTAGCGCCATTTATTAAATAAGATAACTCGTCAAATCAAAATAAGCTTTGGTGGAAATTCTAAAACATCTAAAAATAACAAAAAAAGAAATATACAAATATAATAGGTCCATTGGGCACACACGGTAAAACTTCTGATCAGAAACTTTGCTTAATCTGCAAATGGATGAAACACTATAAAATCACTCCTAAATATATAATATATGTACACTACTCACTATATACTTGAGAAAGTAACATTTTTGTTGTCCCAGGCTTACAGTGTAAGCAATCAAACTCAATAATTAATATACATAAAGTAGTTATATTAACCATAAGACCCACCAAACACTAATATAGTGGTTGTGGATAACATGTACGAACCCGAATCAAACAATTAATTTATTTATGATGATAGGGTTGCAGGCTTGTAACAACATTGGTTCAATTTAAACCATTAAGATCCAAATATCATCATAATTAAAGACAACATTTAAAGGTGGCAAGATTCATGCGAGTTGCACCATTGGTTTTAGAGGACATAAAGTAATACCTTTTGTACTGCTCTACTAACTTGAGTTGCAGCATCACTTACTGCATAAATTGTGTTACTTATAAGACTAGTAGACTCTTGTGACATGCCTGTGATTAGTCCAGCGGGGCTTTACAAAAAAATGTTGTTAATATAAAAGATCGAGTTGGAATCCATTGGATAATAAGAGTTATAGGACATGAAATATAGAACATGGCTACCTTCATCCATGCAAGCCTGTTTTCGGTAACCTTGAGAAACATAGAATTTCTAATGCAAGGCAAGGTCATAACAGACTTGAACCGGTTTTACAAAAATAATAACCATTTTAAACATTAAACCTTACATGTTTGCATAATACGAGTACAAAAGTATATTAGATATGAAATTTTCATTACCTTATGCTGTGAGTATTTCTCTCATATAGGTTTCGACGATGAGCCCCTTGTCCATGCTTAAACTTGGAAGCCTTATGTCGAGCAAGTTCAGAAAACACCAGACTATTGCTCTCTAATGCTCTGCATAAGCATCTACTTGAGATCATAAAACACATTAGTATCATCAAGATTCAAGAAAGTAGTATTTTTTCTTGTCTTCCATGCATATTGTTCAATGTTGTGAGGCATAATATAATTTACTACTAAGTTGCAATTGAGGAATGTTCTTCAACAAAGGATTTATAATGACAACATCCAACAGAAGTGATTCCAATAATGAAGTGATTCCAATGTAAAATTGAGTCCATAACGATTCAAATGACTTACCTTCACCTTCCATCTTTTAACGTATTGTTCCTCATGATGTAGACCTGCTTGTTATCTCAATATCGGGTACTTCTAAAATCAAAACTAAACTAACATAAGAATATCATTCTTAAGATAAAGAATCGTGAAAGGATTAAAATTACATACCCTAAGAGCTAGATGTTGGAACACCACGGCCTGTGTGTCCACCTAGAGTTCGACCTTGTGGAATCCTTCCCCGGCCCCAAGAAACAAGGGGTAATGGTTGATTACCGGCCAATATTTGCTAAGACCTTAGCTTAGCTCTTTCATTCAAGTTAATGGTCATCGAAACCGTATCTGCAACTGGATCTTCTGGTTTTACTTATGTTGGCCCTGATGTAGAGACAATACTAACAGCAAAAAAACATATGTCGAAGTAGTTTCGATCATGAGAAATATATAGCATGGTGAAAAGTACCTCTTTGTCCTAACCGTTTCTACAGCAACTCCAAATTCAGATATTGGTTTGTACCACAGTTTCTGTCAACATGCCTATCCATATACCATGCAAATTTCACAATGTCAATATACGAATCAAATGGACGTCTCATATAAATCAAACACATTATACAATCAAGAAGGAACAATGTAGTACATAAATGAGTAAGGTGCATACCTTTACACCCCAATTAGTTGCAAAACCAATAAGAAGTCCTAAAGGAACACCAAAGATGTAGTAACATGCAATACTTATATTTGCAATTGATGCTTGCTATCCTACCCCAATTACTTTTGCATACAGTCATATCATATAGCATAAAAGCTAATATATCAAGATACACAAAATAGACTAACCCTTCCCCATGCCGTAACGATAACCATAATAGTCATGCATCGTCACACCCCAAATTACTGTTTTGCGTGAATGGAATTCACGGGATTGATGTCATAGCATCACAATCACAAGTTATATTGAACGACCTAAAGTGTCGTTTGGAAAATACATCGTTTGATTTAATAAAACAATCGAGTTTACAAAGTAGGTCCCAAATGTAAATTAACGTGCGGAAATAAGTTTGTACAATTCAAACGATGTTTTAAAGTATGTAAAACCCAAGTGTGACGCGTCGTCATCGCGACTCCATGATGTGTCCAAATGCATGCCATGACGTGAAAGCCTTAGATACCGAGATAAAACATGCTAAAAGTGTCAACACAAATGTTGAGTGAGTTCATAGAGTTTGTTTTGAAATGTAAAGCCTTTAGAAATCGTTTATGCAAAGAAAGGCATTATGAATCCACTCGGTTCAAGTCCCGCCCATACAAAACTTGCAACTGTGTGTTCACAACCCATTGCCAAGATATGTATAGTCAATGCTAATCCCAAGACATTCAAAGACAATGATAATCCCAAGACATTCAAAGACAATGATAATCCCAAGACATTCAAAGACAATGATAATCCCAAGACATTCATTCAATGATAATCCCAAGACATTCAAAGACAATGATAATCCCAAGACATTCGGTCAATGATAATGATCTGAGGATATGACTAAACATTAAGTTCGATTAAGCATGTAGTTTGCAAATAGATATGAATGTCATAAAAGATGATGAGCATGTATCTCCCCCAAAACAGTTAGGAAAACAAGTAAAAGTAGGGGCTATGGAAACTCACTTGGTGGAATGATGCGAAGACAAAAGTGAGTACACCGAGATGTAATGTGATCGTTAATCTTGACCTATTGTGAAGGATATGATACGTCATGTGTTGCAATGTAATGTTATGCATGCACCACGTATGTTATTTATACCATTTACGGGTTTTGAAAATATTACTCGTCGTCGAAAAATACTCTTTTGACGCCTTGACCCTTCAAAATGACTTTACATGTTTTACGTCAAAATGTCATCCTACAATGGTTTTATAATGATTTTGGTGAAATTACCATTTTCGTCGCAAAACAATGTCGTCGGAAATTTCTTGAAATCAACAAAATGGCTCGGGAAAATAGTCGTAGAAGCGGTGTCGTCGATCGTTAGAGAACGAACTCGACGGTTTTGGAAAGTTTGTATCGATATCTAGAAGTTTCAGTTCAGGAGTTTTCGTCCAAAAGGTCTCGATCATAAAGATATTAAAGGTTAAAGATGGTGGTTTTGCTAATTGTGTGCGAAAATGAGTTTCGCCAAGTTTGAACATCCGTAAATAATTTACTATGACTCCGCTTGACAAACGGCTTTTGTTTTGAAAAATATGGCGGTGAACTTGATTTTACTAGAAGACAATTTGTTCCAAAAGTTTTGCATCATAGTTAAAAGCGCATAAACATAGCCCTTACACTAATGAAATACTTGAATCGTAGAAATAATATAATTTTTCGTAAAATAATAGTTACGGCAACTTTATAAAAACGTGCATATATTTGTCGTTTCAAATCCGTTTTCACGTAAAATATGTCCTTAGCTTCGTATCAAGTAAACTAATATATTTTGAGAAGTCGAAATAATTTGTGAAGCTTAAGGCTAGTTTTGACCGAAAATACTAAAAGCGAGAAGTGAAAATCCACGAAAATAATACGTTTCGTCGTCAAACTTTAAAAATTCACCACGGCTTTCGTTATAACTCCGTTTCATCCGTTCAAAAGGCCACGGATTCGTTTTAAAGTATATTTTCTAAATATCAAGGCCAAAACTTACGTACTAACCGTCGGATTTTCCGTAAATTCGAATTAAGGACAGAACCAAATATATAGTTATCGAAAATAGTTTTTCTCGGACAAAACCTATTCTAATCCCTTCAAATCAACTCCAAAACTAATCTAATCCTACCATACACCTTCTTAGGGTGTCATGGGTTCCTAATCACCATCAAGACCAAAGATTACCATGGGAATATTTATAGGATGACCATATTGTATATATAACTCAAAAATCATAAGAAAAATGGTATAAATCACATAACATGCATATAAGCTCCAAAAATGAAAAGAAACTTATGAAAATGAAAAGGAAACTTGAAGATGATAAAAACATGCTTACTAGTGATAATGAAGAGGTGTAGGTAACAAGGATTAACTTAAATATCCTTGGTTTTTATTTCAAAACCATAAAAAGGATATAACTAGGTTGTTTAAAACACTTGGACTTGAGAAAATCTTTGATCCCTTTGAGCTCCTTTGAAGGCCGGTTTTGAAGATGATGAAACAAGAGAGAAGAATAATTTTTCTACTTGATGAATTTTTATGAATGAATAAAAAATGAATGAACTTTTCTTGGAGTGTGAATATATACAATCAAGGGACAAATTTTCCAACATTTAATGCAACCTCCCCTTGGCGGTTTTAGGGGAGGTGTTTGTCAAATATATTTTTTTTTTCAAACAATTACTTGTATAATTTTGTGTATAATTTGTATAAGTTGTAAAGAAAAGGTAAGTAAATTGTAGATAATTGTGACTTTTTGGTACAAGTAAGTTTTTAGTAAATCAAAATAGATTGTAATGAGATGATAAAAATTGTAAAAATACTTTCCTTGTGAAAATTGAGTGATAAAATAATTATCGTAAAATTTTTAAGAAAACGACGTAATAATTAAACTTTAACGATTAAAATACCAAATAAATTTGAAACACTAGGAAAACTAAAAATATAGTTTTTTTTTTTTATAAACTAAATGTAAGTTTAAAAATACTTGGGATCATTTTGAAAGTAACGGGTTAAATATACAAAATAAAACTCACGCGATAAAGTTTATTAAATATAAAATTACGCGTTGAAGGTGAAATGAAATGTCATGAATGTACTAATGAGATGCACATGATGTCAATGAAATGTAGACTAATCATAGTCCATATGAAATGTACGTGATGTCATGATCATGAATTCGCCGCTAAACCTCCAAGGTTACGCGAATTTGAAACAAGTAAACCAAGTTTACTATAAATGTTGAAATAATGAGACATGAACGTGTCGAGAAATGACCGAAGTACGGGTTGTCACATTCGCCCATCAAAAAGGAATTCAGTCCACGAATTCAATCGTTGTTAGGTCTAACGGGTTTAGGGTTTGATGTAGCAAACTTTCCCATTCCCGAGCAAAACCCTCAAAGACTTTTTGGTAACCGATTTTACTTAATCTCACAACTCATCAAACAAGAACTGTCATGAGATTAGGCTAAATCGGTTTAGGTAACGACTTGTTTCTAGCTCGATCTTTGCAACTCATCAAACAAGAACATCACGCGGATCAAACCGGAAACAAGTGGTTTGAAGAAAATCTTTGAAAATTTGGCTCGATTACGGAATTGCTTACTCATATAAGACTACTACTCCCTTCATTGCATGATTCTTCTGAATTAGACATAGGTGATCGGGCTATGTATAATTTAGGAGTAACTATGCAATGCTTGGACTAATCGACTCATATGTTGTTTGGTGTTGAGTCAACTGATGTTAAAATTGTGATGAACATCGAGGAGAGAAGACATGGAGAAGTGTCGTTAAAATGATAGTTGAAGTAAAAAGAATTAAAATCCTCGTAAATGATAACAAATCGGAAAGAAAATAAAGTACGATAGATGAGAATATTTTACAATGAGAGGTTTAGCAAAAGTAGTACCTCTTAAGTTATAAAGATTCGGATACGATGGAAAACATAAACTTAGTACAACATGGTACATAAAGAAAAAAAAACAAGATCAGTTAGTTTCGAACTTCTTGGTCTTAGCGTCATTGAAATCCTTTTGAGCTTCTCCTCCTTCTAACATGTATGCTTTCTCATGAGCACCTTCAACTTGTTGACCTTGGTTGAGAGGACATTGATTCCTATAGTGTCCTTGCTCCCCACATCCGAAGCATGTGACTACGGCTTTACCTTTACAATCCTTGCTAGATGTCCCGGTTTTGGCATTCGCGGCACTTGGCGGGCAAAGACCAGTGATGGAAATTACATCGATTACATAGTGGTTGAGTTCCAACATATCCTTTTCCTTTGCGGTCCTTAGCAAGGTGTCCCACTTTTGACAGATAAAGCATATACCATGGGACCATCATGATGTAGCGTGCATTGATGACATCGTGGTAAGTTTCGAGATAAATTCTTTCCTTTGTTGGTGCGACAACATAAACCACCGCGGCTTCTTGTCTTCTATTACATTGTTGGTGATGGTTAGTGCTACTGACTTTGGTTGTTGTTGTGGTAATCTCCTTGGTCATTTTCCCATTTCCTTTTGTTGTGGTTGATTTGGTTATCGTCGTTGTAGTTGTTGTTTTGGTTATTGTGGTAGTTGGTGCGGTTGTTATTGTTGTTGATGGTGTGATTGTTGTTATTGTTGTGGTGGTTATTGTTGATAATGTTTTCCTTTTCACAACTTGAGCCATGAGTATTTGAGTATCTGGTAGATTCTTCAATTGTTTGTGGATCGAAAGAAGTTACGTCTCCTTGGATATTTTGTGAAAGTCCTCCAATGAAATTTTCAATAGTTTCTCCTTGTCCGAAACCATAGCCGGACAAAGAACGATCAACTCTTGAAACCTTTTGATGTAAGCCGCCTCGCAGTTTCAGAAGAAGATTGCGGCCTCGATAATAGCAGACTATTGTCGTTCGTTCTTTTCAATCCTTAATGCCTCGCTACACTATCCCTTACCAACTTTTGAATAGTCGCTGAGTCATTTCGGTGTAGCTTTCTTGATGCCATATCTTCTTCAAAACAAGAGGAAATGTGAGACGAGCAAAGTCCGATGTTCATAATAAACGCTCCAAAGAAATGTGATAAGAATGATAAGTTTGAGGTTATTTTTCAAAATGATCGACGGTTTCCGAAAAGATGGGTTATGAGGTGTTGTAAGTGCTTCAAATGTACGATGGTTTAGTGACTTAATGTGTGAATAAAGTGTAACTCAACATGTTAGTGGTGAAACAAGAGAGTGAGCGTGACTTCGCCCTATTTAAAGGTTCATCTCGGCATTCGACGTTATCGGTGATGAGTCGATTGATGTGGAAATTGTGATAGGGACTGACAAGGAATTCTCCACATTAGAGTATGAAGAAAGAATAATGGAATGGGCATCCATGTGACAATTGATGTGAAATGAAAGTGAATAACTCGAAAATGTGCGTAAAACCGCATGTAAAGTGAACATGCACTTGTGATGAAATGATGAGATGCTATGATAATGTAGTTATAGTCTAGGGTCAATGATGCAACCTAGTTCTCTATAATCAAGCTCGATGCCAATCTGTCACACCCCAAATTACTGCTTTTTGCGTGAATGGAATTCACGGGATTGACCGTCATAGCATCACAATCACAGTTATATTGAACGACCTAAAGTGTCGTTTGGAAAATACATCGTTTGATTTAATAAAACAATCGAGTTTACAAAGTAGGTCCCAAATGTAAATTAACTTGCGGAAATAAGTTTGTACAATTCAAACGATGTTTTAAAGTATGTAAAACCCAAGTGTGACGCGTCGTCATCGCGACTCCATGATGTGTCCAAATGCATGCCATGACGTGAAAGCCTTAGATACCTGAGATAAAACATGCTAAAAAGTGTCAACACAAATGTTGAGTGAGTTCATAGAGTTTGTTTTGAAATGTAAAGCCTTTAGAAATCGTTTATGCAAGAAAGGCATTATGAATCCACTCGGGCCCAAGTCCCGCCCATACAAAACTTGCAACTCGTGTGTTCACAACCCATTGCCAAGATATGTATAGTCAATGCTAATCCCAAGACATTCAAAGACAATGATAATCCCAAGACATTCAAAGACAATGATAATCCCAAGACATTCAAAGACAATGATAATCCCAAGACATTCAGTCCAATGATAATCCCAAGACATTCAGCACAATGATAATCCCAAGACATTCAGTCCAATGATAATGATACAGGATATGACTAAACATTAAGTTCAGTTAAGCATGTAGTTTGCAAATAGATATGAATGTCATAAAAGATGATGAGCATGTATCTCCCCCAAAACAGTTAGGAAAACAAGTAAAAGTAGGGGCTATGGAAACTCACTTGGTGGAATGATGCGAAGACAAAAGTGAGTACACCGAGATGTAATGTGATACGTTAATCTTGACCTATTGTGAAGGATATGATACGTCATGTGTTGCAATGTAATGTTATGCATGCACTACGTATGTTATTTATACCATTTACGGGTTTTGAAAATATTACTCGTCGTCGAAAAATACTCTTTTGACGTCTTGACCCTTCAAAAATGACTTTACATGTTTTTACGTCAAAATGTCATCCTACAATGGTTTTATAATGATTTTTGGTGAAATTACCATTTTTCGTCGCAAAACAATGTCGTCGGAAATTTCTTGAAATCAACAAAAATGGCTCAGGAAAAATAGTCGTAAAACGGTGTACGTCGATCGTTAGAGAACGAACTCGACGGTTTTGGAAAGTTTGTATCGATATCTAGAAGTTTCAGTTCAGGAGTTTTCGTCCAAAAGGTCTCGATCATAAAGATATTAAAGGTTAAAGATGGTGGTTTTTGCTAATTGTGTGCGTAAAATGAGTTTCGCCAAGTTTGAACATCCGTAAATAATTTACTATGACTCCGCTTGACAAACGGCTTTTTGTTTTGAAAAATATGGCGGTGAACTTGATTTTACTAGAAGACAATTTGTTCCAAAAGTTTTGCATCATAGTTAAAAGCTCGCCGCAAACATAGCCCTTACAACTAATGAAATACTTGAATCGTAGAAATAATATAATTTTTCGTAAAATAATAGTTACGCAACTTTATAAAACGTGCATATATTTGTCGTTTCAAACCGCTTTCTACGTAAAATATGTCCTTAGCTTCGTATCAAGTAAACTAATATATTTTTGAGAAGTCGAAATAATTTGTGAAGCTTAAGGCTAGTTTTTGACCGAAAATACTAAAACAAGAAGTCGAAAATCCACGAAAATAATACGTTTCGTCGTCAAACTTTAAAAATTCACCACGGCTTCGTTATAACTCCGCTTTCATCCGTTCAAAAGGCCACGGATTCGTTTTAAAGTATATTTTCTAAATATCAAGGCCAAAACTTGTACTAAGCGCCGGATTTTCCGAAATTGAATTAAGGATGAGAACCAAATATATAGTTATCGAAAATAGTTTTCTCGGACAAAACCTATTCTAATCCCTTCAAATCAACTCCAAAACTAATCTAATCCTACCATACACCTTCTTAGGGTGTCATGGGTTCCTAATCACCATCAAGACCAAAGATTACCATGGGAATATTTATAGGATGACCATATTGTATATATAACTCAAAAATCATAAGAAAAATGGTATAAATCACATAACATGCATATAAGCTCCAAAAATGAAAAGAAACTTATGAAAATGAAAAGGAAACTTGAAGATGATAAAAACATGCTTACTAGTGATAATGAAGAGGTGTAGGTAACAAGGATTAACTTAAATATCCTTGGTTTTATTTCAAAACCATAAAAAGGATATAACTAGGTTGTTTAAAACACTTGGACTTGAGAAAATCTTTGATCCCTTTGAGCTCCTTTGAAGGCCGGTTTTGAAGATGATGAAACAAGAGAGAAGAATAATTTTTCTACTTGATGAATTTTTATGAATGAATAAAAAATGAATGAACTTTTCTTGGAGTGTGAATATATACAATCAAGGGACAAATTTTTCCAACATTTAATGCAACCCTCCCCCCCTTGGCCGGTTTTTAGGGGGAGGTGTTTGTCAAATATATTTTTTTTTTTTTCAAACAATTACTTGTATAATTTTGTGTATAATTTGTATAAGTTGTAAAGAAAAGGTAAGTAAATTGTAGATAATTGTGACTTTTTGGTACAAGTAAGTTTTTAGTAAATCAAAATAGATTGTAATGAGATGATAAAAATTGTAAAAATGCTTTCCTTGTGAAAATTGAGTGATAAAATAATTATCGTAAAATTTTTAAGAAAACGACGTAATAATTAAACTTTAACGATTAAAATACCAAATAAATTTGAAACACTAGGAAAACTAAAAATATAGTTTTTTTTTTTTTTTTATAAACTAAATGTAAGTTTAAAAATACTTCGGGATCATTTTTGAAAGTAACGGGTTAAATATACAAAATAAAACTCACGCGATAAAGTTTATTAAATATAAAAATTACGCGTTGAAGGTGAAATGAAATGTCATGAATGTACTAATGAGATGCACATGATGTCAATGAAATGTAGACTAATCATAGTCCATATGAAATGTACGTGATGTCATGATCATGAATTCGCCGCTAAACCTCCAAGGTTACGCGAATTTGAAACAAGTAAACCAAGTTTACTATAAATGTTGAAATAATGAGACATGAACTGTGTCGAGAAATGACCTGAAAGTACGGGTTGTCACAGTTACTTCCGTAACCCAAGATAGAGGAATCGCCCCGTCGGTTTTGCCCTACAAAAGAGACCGTAAAATCAGTTCAGATTCTATATATCAGGTTGTTATCTATTTACGAAAAGTTATTCACTTTAACAATCTCTTTTATCGTGACAAATCATCCTAAGAAACGTATCCTAAATTTGATAGATTAAACCAAACAAATATAATGTGATAAAATATAGCCAAACAAAATCATTATGAAAACTTGATAAATTATAATTAACCAAATTCAGAAACAAATAATCATGATGGATGATTTCTTCATAACGGATACAGATGATCAAGACCTGGAAAATCAAATAAGAGAAAAAACATAAATCATGTTTTAAACGATAATAAATATTAAAAATAAAAACATACCTTTACAATCATGTTCTTATGTAGTAGTAGGTTTGTTTTTGTATCGCCATAGGGGTTTTTTTTTTTTTGAATGATTTAGTAGGTTTGTTTTGAGTTAAATAATCGTGATTTTCGTATATATCTTGAATATCAAATGGCATAAATAATCAAGATAGATATGGAAGAAATCTGAATAGGAGATATTCATTCGTTTGTTTGAATTGGTATATCTCTTATCAGTTTTGATTTGCAAAGTTAATCACAAATATTAAAGTGATCCGATGGTTAAGCTGTTTCAATATTTTCTTTGAAAGGATCAGGGTTCGATCCTTGTGAGTTATATTTTTACTTCAAACTTTTAAAATTTAAAAACGAATTTTAATTAAAAAACCGCTTAGGTGGCATTAAATTGTGATGACATGGAATTATGACGTAGCTTTATGGGGTGCCAAAATGCCACTTGGCATCCCATAATGCCATGTCATATTTCCATGTCATCATTGTATTTATGTGGCATTTTTTTTAAATGACATGTGGCGTTTTAATTAATACATGTACATACATTATATATAAGAGGAGGCATGCCACGTCATAATGCCACTTGGCATCCCATAATGCCATGTCATATTTCCATGTCATCATTGTATTTATGTGACATTTTTTTTTAAATGGCATGTGGCGTTTTAATTAATACATGTACAATTTTTTTTTAATAAATTTTAAATTTCGTTTTTGTTTTTGTTATTTTTTAATTTTAAAATTTTTATTATTTTTTTATTTTTTAAATGACATGTGGCGTTTTAATTAATATATGTACAATTTTTTTAATAAATTTTAAAATTCGTTTTGTTTTTGTTATTTTTAATTTTAAAATTTTTTATTAAAAGAAGACATTTGTTGGAGTTGAACTTGGGTCATTCATGTTTTTGTAAACAACTTACCACTAGAGTAAATTGTTTTTGATTTATATCTTTCAAATCAATACAAATAAGGAGATTATAAAAAATTTATGGAATTTGTATTTTTGATATGTATGTTTTGAAGATAACAATTAAAATAAATTATGATATATATTACTTAGAAAATAAATATACCATATATATTTTTAACCTATTTTTTTTTTGTATAAATACACCCTATTATCTTATTCCTAAACATAATTATCCCTAAAAAGTATAATCTACTTCTTAGAATAATCCCTAATTTTTTTTTATCGAGTTTCAGTTTAACATGTTTTTTTCCGAACCATGAAGACTTTATCGAAGGGATCATCCAAGTTCAGGCTAAGAAGAAAGCAAGCTTGAATTACTATGCCTAGAATGTCCTTTTCGCATTGCATTGTACAAGTGCAAACTATTGGATGTTTTCCTGTGATTTTAGTTGTATAAGATTTTACTAATTTTTTCTGTATCATATTTTTACAATCGACTTCTGTTTGATTGTCTTTTATGACTTTCATGTATAATATACATGGATGATTCAAGATTGCTACTGATTGGAGCAGTGTGAGCCACGGTATTAAAGGCGTTAACCTATAGGTTGTGTATTTCTTTAGCCTCTGTTTGATTGTATAGGAATTTCATGAGAACCAACCAAAATGCAGTATGGTGGTTTATGTTTTAAAATAACATAAAAGTATTCTCCAAAACGTTGCTTAATGTGGAATAATTAGCTATTTGAGGATGCTTAAAAGAACAAGTATGTACTATATAGAATACAGGTGTGTGAATATTGATGCCTATATCATTCCTTCTCAAGTTACATTTATTTTTCTAAGTGTTACTGTATTTATTATGTTTCATTAACTATGAAATTTAACTCATGCAATAATACCGAATCTCCTTTACCTTATTCAGTTAGCAGCATATAAAGAAAGTGTAGTCCCTGATGATCATGCAAAAGTGAGACGAATTTGCGTGTCAATTTTTAAAATGGCAGTTACGCCCTTGTGGAATTCGCATCCCAGTAATGTAAATATTTTGTTAAAAGTGAGACGAATTTGCCCGTCCCGTTCACAACATGATTCATGACACAGGTATTGCATATTTCTTGATGCATTTTATTTCTTGATGTATTTTTTTATGTTTGTAATCATTTAATGATATTTTTGTTAGCAGGGGGTTGCAAATTAATCAGACGATCAAGCAATGGTTTTTTTTTCAAATATGTAACTAACAAATATATTCTATGTCTGTAGTTGGTCAAGTGTTGCAAGAATCATTCGCTGGCCCTTAGTCTATTGGTGGTTCGCTAAAGGGGAAACCAATTGCACGATGGCAACGCCTGTTCAGTGAATTGTCTAAAAGAATCCTATCTGTTTGGGAAAAGCATGATCTTATATATATATTACATTCTCTAAAAAAACATTGCATCAGTTTAAGGATCAACCTGAAATCAAGCAATGTTATATGGGCATGGGATCATTTCCTGAAGATAAAAAATAGTCGCTACAACGCTTATGGATGTGTGGGTATACAAGCACGGTGAAGATGGATTAGCCACCCAAAACAACCTCTTGGAACTCTATTTCAGAAACCTTGCAACTTTGTTTCCAATAAGTTACATATGCTCTTTAATTAACAACGGGTAGGAATATGCTATCATTTGGTTATAATTTGTATCAGATTGCATGAAACATGTACCTATTATTCTAAATTTTTTCTAAAGGCAACATAAAGTTCCTACTACTGCCTACCATTATGAAGAGGAATCTGTTATGCAATATGGTTTAGGCATTGGAGTTGGAATCTAAGGATGTGTAGTTGTTTTACTACTTCATTTACTTTGGCTCACAGAAGGCCCTGGTTGTTCTGCTCTTTCAAGCCGTTTGTATGAAATAGGTATATCTTTATTACATCTCCATGTTATTGCAAAAACATATTTTACTTAATTTTTCAAATGAGTTAGAAAAAATTCTATCTTTAGTCAGGTTAATCTTTAAAGCTACTTCTTTAAGCTGCACTTAAATGATGTCCCATTAGGGATCCCATTTGATGTATATGAATTAATACATAAGCACATAAAGTACTAACCTATTGGTTTTGCTCGGGTGATCAAACTTGGATCTTGGATCTTGAATCTTGTGAATCACGAAACACTTTAGTGACTAAAGCAAGTCACCTCTAACTCATAACCATGATGCATGATTATTAAATCAAACCTGAATATCATCTGATGGTTAACAAACAATAATAACTAAATCACGGCCAACTTAGAATTAGCCATGATTCTCATATACCTGTTGCTCGTGTTGTGTAGGTTCCACAGAACTTTGACAACCTTACAAGAAACGATGTTTATGGCAATTCTTTATGGGTCATTAATGAGGTAAGACTCTGTATATATAGCAGTTGCAATACCATCTAGGATGACATTTGTATTCTTTGTACCTATGACTAAATTAATTTATTATCTAATAAAGGTGGAAATTAGATGTTTTGACTACCATTAAGGGAGTCTATATATTGGAAGTGGGTGCTTTCACAAGAGATGCTCTATGTGGCATAAGCTATAGCAACGACATGCTATTCGATTGGGAAAAAGAGAATTGTAAACAACTGATACGAGCAGCAGAAGCCACCCACGTGCTTGAAAAGAAATGGAAACCCCATGCAAGCTGTAGCTATGAACACAACACTCAATGGGGAAAGGAGGTCTACTCTCCCTCTCAGATCTCCTCGGATTAAACAAAAGTACAAATCTTTTTATTAAAAAAAAGTAATAACTTTATTGCAGTACTAATTCAGTGTCGTAGACTAATCCACGAGATTTCTTTGCAATGGTGTTGCTTAGGGTGGTATATGTATGTCTTTCTTGTGTGCATATAATAGGATATGTTGCAGCCATATTGAGTATTGGGTCGAGTGTTACACATTATCAGAAAGTAGATATTGCATTTATATTCAATGGGTACTAACATTAACTTCATAGGAGCTATGAATTTAACGAAGTTAACAGTGATTTTAGCATTTGAACAAGGTAATCATCTGTAATATATGGTTTTTCTTTAATTATATGTTGCAAAGATGTTTAAAGATGATTAGGATTTTTTGAGTAATGTTAAGCCTTTGATAATATGTGGTTATTGGTATGACTTTGATCATATATTTTCTCAAGTGAATGTATAGGTTTATTAAACTGTGAAGTTAAGTAGGTTTGAATTAACAAAACGGTGAACTTAATTAAGTAACTGCAGATTTGCATAACTATGAACTTGGGCAACTGTGTATTATTAAACTATGAAGTAAATAAGAAACTTTTTATTTACACAACTGTGAACTTAAGGAATTGGCGGGAAGTTGTTGATAAAATTATGTACGCAATAACGTTTTGTATGAAGTTGTTAATAGATTGGTTACCTTAAGCTGAAAGCTCAAGAAATTTAACACCAAGTTAGCTGTGAGTTAAGCGAAGTTAATTGTGAATTTAGTGGTTGAACAAGGAAAGCTTTGTAATATACAAATCTTTGGACTTTAAATATAAGGTATACGCATCTATAATGATGATTCAAAGTTTTTTAGTTATCATATTTGTTTCACAAATTACTGTTGATGCGCGTATTCTGAATGCTACTTAGCTGCAAAGCTTGATCATAAGTCATTTTGATACGATCCCAGGTTAGTCACGAAGAAATACTTGCATATACTGTTTACATGAGTGAATTTATAAACAAGTTTGGATTAGAGTTTGTTATGGCTCACAGACACGCTCTTATTCAATAAAGAGTTTCATATGGAAAAATGAGATATCATGTTGTTACCAACTTCTATCATGTACAGCTTATTTATGTTTGAAACTTGTGACTGCCTCACTATTTCTTAATCCAGGTGTGAGAAATGTAGATGCATGTTACAAGCAGCACATCTATGCATTGTAACTAGGCAAGTTTTCACTTTTCCTGTTATTATATGAACATGTAACTATCTTAGTTATCTAAGCCTGCAACTTAGGTAGATAGCGTTGTAATTTGTAAGAACATGTAAGAACAACCATGGTAGCTTGCGTTTGACCAGAACTAAAAAGCGGCTATGCAGGCTGGATTGATGAGCTTTATGATGTTGCTGGTCTTACTTATGGCCCTTTAAGGTATTGAAAATAATTATGCATTAAACAATTTTTGAGTGGAAAAAATATCGAAACTAGCTATGTAGTACATCTTGTGCAACAAAGATACTTCTACCATCCTTGTGGGAATGAAATCTGTTGATCAGGTTACAAATCAATAGTGTCAGATAATGCAGGAATAGTTTTTTTATATGGAGGTGTGTTGAGATGAAATAGCTTTCCTTTTTATAGTCTCTTGCATAGTTTTTTGGGACTCTATCAAAGGAATGGGCGTTAGAGTGCATAAAGGATCTTTTACTCGTCAATCTGAAAGGAAACCTTCAGATAATAGTTCAGGTAATGATGGCTTATTTTTAATGTTACCTATTATTATTTGAACTTCTAAGTGAAACATTTGGAGTAATTTGTTGGCGAGCGATACCATTCTATATAATATGACAATTTTACATGAAAGTCTACTTTAAAGTAAACAATATATGACACTTGTATAATAACTGAGCATATATGTTATAACTTATTTGATAATATGTAAACTACATCATGTCAGCAAAATAGATAAACATATAAGATATATTATAAAAACTTATAACGTAAACAAAAGAGATAACATTCTTTCAACTAGATCATAGTAGAGTTGGGCTACACAACTTTACTGACCAAGGAATGTGAAATACAGAATGAAGGCGATAAAGAATATCGTAATTGTAATGAGATAGCGATTATGTTTAGAATTACAATACATACATTATCAATAAAGCATACATTATCAATAAAGCAATTTTCAAATAAGTTAGTCGATAATGATCTATAAACTAAAAAGTATAATTGTACTTTAAAGATTGAGATAGTCCTAACTAGAAAGCGAAATTTAACGAGATATTGTTAATAATAATATGTTTGGATATAAAAAAGATCAAAAACTATGTAAAAGCTGGCAAAGAGAAATCTTGACAGCAAGTGTTGGGGTGCTGTCAGTTATGTCGATCAAGTTTAAAGATATTTTACGTATAATTTGAAATCGAGAGTTCACACGGGATTATAAAGTGCTCTTTGGATAAAACCATCCATAATTACGTTGGAACATGTTAAAAAAAGTTCGACCGCAATATGTGAGAAAAACATACTAAAAAGACTAACGGGTCAAAAGTGAAGATGCTTTCCTATATCTGTGAAATAGTATGATCATGTGAAAAAGACCATCTGTTTACTTACATTAAATTTCCGGGTGTCTTATCGCTTTTGTATTTCAGGATCCTAGGTCGTTGAATGATTTGGGTGAAAGAATGTTAGTGATGGGATCAATGACCCAGCTACATTCTAACATTCATTGAGTGGCTAAAGACCAATGCTCCAAAGTATCTGTTTAATGTTTTTTAGTGCTGGTAGTGTATTTTTGGTAACCTGTTCAAGAGGAAGAATATATGTTTTGATTTAAATATAATTGAGATATAATAATTTTGTATCAAGGGTACTAAATGATGTAAGTTTAGTTTTACATGATTTATTGATAAAATGAGTAAATATGACAAATATGACGTTTACGTTGGGTATATATGACATTATGATTTTTGTTTGGATAATTGTGACAATTTAAGGTTTTTAAGTAGGGATATATGGAATTAACACTTAAACATTTACCTTTATGGGACAGAGCAAGAAATGGCTGAATTAGCTCATTTTGAAACTAATCATGTATGATTTCTATTAGGCCCTTAAGTACGTGAGGGAAGGTCATAGAGTTTGATATCGTCTTATTCAGGAGAGTTCTGGGCCCTGCTTATGAATCCTGCACATGAATCGTCACTTACTTCTGTAAGATTTTTATTACCTCCAAATAATAATTTGATATGCTGCCTAATGAGCATGACCAAGTAAGCTTTTGATGCACTATTGCACAAGCTTTAAATAAAAAATCAGAACTTTAAAACATTTGTGGTTTGTTAATCAGAACTTTTGAAACACGGAGAAACTCTTTCTTTGCAGCGAGACTCCTCATTCTTTGTGGGACGTTTTCAAGCTGCTTTTGGTAAGCAATGGTTTTCTGATCTAAGTATTGGAGAGGTGGCAAAATGGTAGTCTGGCGGGCTGGATAACCATTCGATATGAATAAATTTGTACCAGTCAAAATGGGCGGGTCAGATTAGGTTGACCCGAAATCTTTTTTGCTGAATTTATCTATTTTTTTTTTTTTTTGTGCATAGTTTGTCAAATATGATTAAGGTAGTTTTATGCATCATAAGTACAATTTTGTAGCTTTCAACCTGTTTGACCCCATTTCCATTCACGCTCTCTTTTTGTTACTATACCCGTTTGACCCCATTTCCATTCCCTCTCATGTCATGTGTCTTGTTAAGAATTAAGAGATGTTTCTTAGTATGTTTGTGGTTGATAGTTGTAGAAAGTGGTAGGTGTCCATCTACTGAAAATTAATATAGTTGTTTAAGCTAATGCATAGAAATAAGTCAGTAACACTCTTTACTTTTATAACTCACTTGCTATGCTTCATCTATGCTTCATTTTGTCATGGAAAGGTCAGATGTTATGCTCATAATAGACATAAGGAAACACTGTAGACGTGGATGCGTATTGCAGATATAAGTAACAAGAATTTAATGCCCCCGCGTTGCCGCGGGGGCATCGTGCCATGTTTATGCGAAATGATTAGATACAATTTTATGGTTGTCTTTCTGGTTCTTAGACAATGAAATAATGATATACGGAGTAGCACAAACTAATTTGAAACTGATGTTTAATTATAGACCCGATGATCATATAAATGATGCACACACTAACTTCCAAAATCAATTGTTAGTTACATATTTTTGGTTCTCGATACAATTCACAAATCCAAACAGTAAATACAATTATAAACATTAACTTAATTACATATAAATGTTATAATTATACAAAATATGGTAGGCCAAAACACTCAAAAGTTTCGACTTAGTAAACAACATCTATGTGGCGGTACCATCTCGATATCCTGCACGCACATGATCCATTTCTTGAAGTAATGAGGAAGCGGAACCGCAAGAAAGAGAATAACATCAAAGAATCTACATAGCCTAAATGGAAACACGGGATGCAGGGACGTCGAACAGGGTGGACAGGGCAACTACTCGTCGGTATAACCGTTCATGAAAAGCCGCTATATGCAATTATATTTTGCTAACTTTCTGCAACTTAAAAAACCATATCGTGGGACAAAGCAATAGATCAAATGATTATGTCCAAGCACACTAAAACAATCTTTTCATATAGCTAAGTAACATAAAAGATCTTGACTACAACATATCAAGACATTATCACCTCAAATAAAGATACCATATATGACTAAATTAATTCAATAGCCGCACACTTTGATAAACCTTGAAAATTGACGATGAGTTTCTGCTCTTTCAGTTTCACCACCCTTGTTTCACTCTCCATGGTTCAAAGATCGAATGTCTTCGTAGCTAGAAAGTTTCTTTCTTTAAGTGATCTAGCCACTACCAAAAAGGTTGGTTCCATCTAGGTCGAATCCTTTACACAATCTGTCTGAGCAACAAATGGCAAAAGACCTGTATGAGATTGCTTACCAAAACAGATTTATTCACTCGAATAACATAAAAAAAAACAGATAAGGAGTTTAATAAGAAATCACAAACATCCACAAAACTATCTATCTCAATTCAAATGCACGAAACATTTCTACCAAGCTGTGGAATCCATGTTTTAATAAGATTATCGACAAAAAAATAATATAATTGTTTGATCCTCATGAGTATTTGTAAGTAATTATATGAAAACAATAAGAATCAAAGGAGTATGAGGTTGAACTAAGGAGATTGTGATGGTTTCCTTATGAGACGAAGGCGAAAGACACTATCAAAGAGCATACCAAAATCGAATTAACACAAACTCAATAACTATCCTAGCCTACTGACATACAAAATCCATAGGAAAAGGGCCACATGAATTAAATGCATCACCTGTACCACACTAACATGAAACATGCTATCTCGCATCAACCTTAATTTATAGCCAAAAGTTACATAACCACCATAACTTGCAAACCTTAAAAGTTGCGAACCTTAAAAACTTGTAGATTTCAAAACATATTAACACTTACATACCTTAAAACTTGCAGATCCTTAGACTTAGATTGCAGACATTAAACTTACAATATAGTCACGTAACTTGTCAATAACCCATCTAAGCTCTACAACCTGAACCCCGCTTGACTCACCCACCTAATTCGACACACACACCTTACTTGACGCTCTCGACCAGGCCAACACGTTTACCCCAGCTAACCCGTTTGCTGTGTGCCCTGTTGCCACGTACCAAATTAATCAAATATGTATCATTAGACCCAATAAGTAATATGAACTATGTTGTGGTAAGCTCGCGCCAATTATGGATATCTTACGATATCATTATTAGCAACTATCAATTATTATGTAGTGAGCTTGCTAAAATTTCATAATGTATTATGCCAATAAGAAGTGCCAAACACCCGTATAAGTATAGGTATAACAATAAGTAATCCCAAACCTCCTAAAATTAATCGTACTAAGCATTCCAAAACAACACTATGCACCTGAATTAAAACAGATAAAAGTCGGTATGAATTTTTTCACTTACATCGCCGGAAAAAGACTTTCAAAAATTAAACGCCTCAAGTGACGAAAGTCGGCGAATATGGAGTCATATAGACTGTGAGACTTCTTTTCTGATCTTAGTCATACTTGAAACTATTGTATATATCTTTTGGCCAAAAATACTTTAGACAACAACGCGTAATTTGTTCATATTTTTATTTTTTCAACTTAATCCACAACAATTGTAAGTTTGGAAAATATGAAAAATCTTAAAATTGATTTTAACGTCAACGAAAATAAAAACCTATGAAAGCTGAAGGGAAACCCAAACTCCTCACGACTTTTATACTAATGCTAAAAACAATATAGTCTTATATTTAAAACCCAAATACTTACAGAATTCAATTTTTTTTGGAGGAACACGGCAGGATTTGGTATCTGGTATAACACTGTTACAATGACCTATGTTGCTTTCCATGGTCCAGTGCTCGAAAAAAGAAAGCATTCAGATCAAGAGTTTTAACTAACACCCCAAATAAGAAAAATAAAGAGATATTGGTCAGTAAGTTCTTCAAATAAACAAGTAAGCACGGTTACTGCAAGTGATAAGTTGGAGGGCTCACTCCTAAAAGTAATTTTAGAGGCAAACAAAATCACGATCTTTGTTTTGTGCGCTTCATATACCATTCTTATGCCATCACATGATTCACACACTTCAATGACCTGTAATCCTACAATATGAAATATATGTTAAGTGGCCCTTTTATTTTTACAAAATGAAGCACTATAGTGAAGCTAGGAATCTAAATAATTAACAGTGTAGAAACTTACAGCGCCAAACCCTTGCACATTCAAAATTTTCTCAAACTCCAAGATTTCATTCCATTGATAAGTGCATCAGTTGCAATCAAGTTCATCATTGCCAACATTTCGGATCTTTTTATATCTGTAACATATAGTTGGAAATCGAAGATTGATATAAAAGGTTCAAGAGACCGAAACAAAATACATGACCCTTAAAACACCTATGGAAACACGGATTCAACTTTTACCGAAACCACAACCCGAAACCCGTAAACTATGTAACTGCAAGGTAACCTTGCTCGGCAACTAATATCATGCCTAATAGCTTAGTTTTCTATTAAATTGTCCTAAAAACTTCACAAATCTAAAATCCTATGGTTTGTTCATGCATCATAAGTTCAAACAAATAACTAAAGAGGTTGAAAAAAAAAGACACAAAAAACTTACCGAAAACCCAATTCTTTCAAAACTTTCATCAAACACATATCAATTTCATCTATACTTTTGATACCAGCAACCATAACTCCACTTCATAATTCACCCACAACAACTTTGCATTTGATCGAACACGTTATGAGCATCCACGAAATCAGCATAATATAACTTATATTAATACCTCTGTGTGAAATCGCCCCACTGTAAGCGCTAACTTCTAGTAATAGCATAAATCTTTGAAAACTACTTCCTCCGCTTGTATCTTAATGGTTTTTTTTTCTTATTTTATTGGATTTTCCGTCGCTTGGTGTTTCTTTGGATCTAACTTTTTTGGTTAACATTAATCTAAAGATGAAAGGACGATCAAGAACCTTCTTATTCATAATGTAAGTAGAATTTGGTATAGAAGATACCTGTTGTACAAAGCTGCAGGTTGGTATGATGATCACTGCTTGTAATAGGATGCACAGAGTTTCCTTCTTTCTTTTTTCTTGGCAACTTGGGGTTTGAAAGTGTTGCAGTGTATTTGTTTTTCTGCAAAAAATTTTTGTACTAATGAGGTTAGATGAAGAAGCTTCTGCTAGTACATATTTGGTATTCACGTGTAACCTTTAGTACAGCTTTGGTATACATTTGTATGGCTAAGATCATGTTGGTACATGTATTAGGTTCCCAAAGAGTATTAGTAAGTGATTAAGGGTTAATGGCCGTCTACAGTAAATCTTCCACCTCCATTTGTCCAATAGAAAGATGACAATGCTATATGGTATCACCTAATGGGCCTATTAAAACAATAATCACAACCCATACACCAATAATATGAACGTTTAACAAACTCATTAATCCTTAACAGTTTCATAATGTTGAAACAACTTTTCCATCTATATAACATATTATAATATAATTAAGTATATGACTCATTATAGTTTTGCAAATTTTGTCATGAAATTTAGTCGACGATGCAATAGCTCCCTTGTTCTTTCAAATTTTCCTTCTAGGCTGCTCTTTGTCCATCTTTATTTGATTTTATTTAGTGGAGTCAATTTTTCTTTACATAATCTAATTAAACTTGAGGTGTTGATTAGCCACATTAAATCGACGATCTTCAGCATGCGTTTGGAATATGAATAAATGTGTACAACAACTAAACATTGTTTGGGTCTCCTATTATAGCTACTATTAGTATTATTTATGATTTGTGTTTTATGTTATTCGGTGTGGCAGATCACAAAAAATAATCAAAACACTTAACTTGTGAAAGAGTTCTTCGGTTGACTGAGGTGCCATGGTCATTTTCTTTTATCCAAGTATTTGATCTCCTATATTTGTAGGTACATGTTTTGACCAGCAATGTGGAGGTTAAGCTGATTCCATGTGGCACAGGGGATTTGGTGATGATATCAAGCTTATACACATCCTATACACACTAAAGTGAGTATATACGCATCCTATACACATTAAAGTGAGTATATAAGGTTAATTGTTATTATTTCATTAACCATACTAATATAATGGATATAATGATGTTAAAAGTTAATTAAATAATCAAATTATTATAATGGGACAATTAAATGCAAAATCTACCAATGCAAGGTCGAATTCGTTGTACTTTTTGGATGCGAGGTTTGTAAGGATACTGCCTAAAGACACTTCCTAAGAACATAAAGCTATCTCAGGCTACCATTATTTATTCTCATCAAAATCTTACAAGATACATAGATGTAAAAGCTATCTTAGGCTACCATTGTTAAATTGGGTATTTTGGGGACCTTCAACTACAAGCTCGAAGGATATACTTTGTAATGGCGGATAATTTATTAACTTTTATTTCCTTTTATCTGATTACCATTCATTTTTTTTTTTTTGTTCTTTATTCACTATATAAAAAGTTTACGGTGTTCGAAATTCATTAACCGTTACTTAATTTATTCGTTGGACACTTTTCGAGGCATTTTTTAACCGCCTACTTTCGCTATAGTAAATATGTCAACAATCAACTCATGAGGTCGTTAGATATATCCTAAAGTTAACGTTTATTTATTTTCGTTCTTAATGCATTCAATAATAATGTCGGTATGTTTATATCTTTTATTTGTTAACTTACTTTTTTCAACGATAATCATAATAAGTCTAGCCCGCCTATGAACCAAAAAACCCGCACCAACGATATTTATATATAAGTCATTTAGCACCCTTCTTTCGCTATAAAAAAAATATGCCAACATAAATGAACGTAAAAAAGTAATACTTAATAATGATATTCGTACCTAAATAACTTTATCATGATGTCTCAAAACTTAATAATACAAACACATTGTAATAACAACAAAAATAAAAAAGTAACATTTTCCTAGATAAATATAATTGATTTGTAGAACATACTAATAAACTACAAAAATACAAAATCGTATATACATATCTTTCTATTCGTAAAGTAGTACAATCAAAGAATAATCACAAGTTATGCCCGCTCAGTGGGCGGGCTTCAAAAGAAAATTATAATTGTGTAGATAAATTATGTAGATAAAATTAATAAAAAACTAACTTATAAAAAAAATAAATATATATATATATATATATATATATATATATATATATATATATATATATATATATATATATATATATATATATATATATATATATATATATATATATATATATATTACGGTAACATCAATTATAGTTGTATATTGTTTAATTTAACTTTTAATTACTTTTAAGTATATATTTGTTCTACTAAAACATAAAATAAAACCACAAATCATACCCGTTCATCGGACGGGTTTTGACACTAGTATATATATATATATATATATAGGTTTGGGTTATTATGAAAAGTTTCTTATAATAAAAAGAATGAGAAGGCATGTGGAGGTGACATGACCTTTGCCACATCATCATGCCACATCATCATGCCACATCACCATACCCCATCCCACCCCGAAAAAAATTTCCGCCAAAAAATTTTTTGGGCAAATTTTTTTTCCCGCCAAATTTTTTATGCATCACAATTATGAATTTAGTGCATCAAGGTTATAAATTATCGCATCACGTTATAAAGTTATCGCATCACAATCATGATTTTAGTGCATTAATGTTATAACCTTGATTTTAGTGCATCATAGTTGATGCACTTAACTATTAACTATGATGCAAGAACTTATAATAAAGATGCACCAAAACTTATTAGTGCATTAAGGTTATAAGTGACTGCGTCACAATTATGATTTTAGTGCATTAAGGTTATAAATTATTGCATTACAGTTATAAAGTTACTGCATCACAATCATGATTTTAGTGCATTTAAGGTTATAACCTTGATTTTAGTGCATCATAGTTGATGCACTGAACTATTAACTATAATGCAGTAACTTACCAATGGAGCATTAGTCCAATGGTTGGAGTACTTGTGCTTGAGTCAATTGACCAAAGTTCAAGTCTCATCATTTGCATTTGCTTCATATAGGTACCCACCTCCGCAAAACCTGTGGGCACACTGGAGAGACTTTGTGGAATAAGAGCTCAGGGGTCCGAGTTTTGGCTCGTGCTCACTCCAGTTGGTGCCCCACTAGGCCAGGAGAGTTTTCGGAGCTATTCCTTGTGGGGTGGACAATGGCTGGTGCCAAAAAGCACCCGGGGTCAGGTGTTCCTCCAATCTACACCTTTGTGGAATGATGCAAGAACTTATAATAAAGACGCAACAAAACTTATTAGTGCATTAAGGTTATAAGTTATTGCATCAATGTTATAAACTTATCGCATCATAATCATGATTTTAGTGCATTAAGGTTATAAATATCGCATCACAATTATGATTGTGATGCGATTTTTATAACCGTGATGCAAGTAATAAATTTTGGCGGATTTTTTTTTTTTTTTTTTTGGGGGGGGTGGGGTGGGTGGGTGGGTGGGGTGGGGGTGACACATGGCATGGTGATGTGGCAAGGTGACACATGTCACCTCCACATGCCTTCTCATTCTTTTCATATATATATAAATATATATTTATATATTATATATATATATATATATATATATATATATATATATATATATATATATATATATATATATATATATATATATATATATATATATATATATATACTAGATGTACCGATGGGCGGCATGACTTGTAATTATAATTTTGATGGTGTCGGTTAAGGAAAATTATTTTATAGATGTCGATTTCATTCAATTTTGTTATGGTTGGAAAGTGTACATGTTGAAAGAAACGGTCATAAGCATATGAATATTGTTGACACTTTGACTATAATGAAAGAAGGCGTGTTCAGTTATACTGACCAGGTTCATGAGTTGATAATTAGATGTAATTCTAGTTTGAGTGTAACATTAAATAGTAAAAACGATTCAAAACATGGAGGTGCGGGGAATCGAACCCCGTGCCTCTCTCATGCAAAGCGAGCGCTCTACCATATGAGCTACACTCCCAATTGTAATTAGTATAGTTAACTACGTATTACTCTAAATCTAAGATTGACTATAACCTTGATTAGTGCCATGTATAGATGTATACTTAAGAGTTTTACCAAAACTATTTTGTAATAAATCATGCCTATGATGTCTGAATGAACTTATGCTCACTTGAACAGGCACAATAATGCTACAAAGATTGCTTATTCCGAATACATGAGTTAAGCAAAGCCAATCTAGTATAATTAGTATAGTTAACTACGTATTACTCTAAATCTAAGATTAACTATAACCTTGATTAGTGCCATGTATAGATGTATACTTAAGAGTTTTACCAAAACTATTTTGTAATAAATCATGCCTATGATGTCTCTCACTGAACAAACACAATAATGCTACAAAGATTGCTTATTCAGAATACGTGAGTTAAGCAAAGCCAATCCAATATCTTCTCCTATTTTGAGACCAACTACTATCTTAGAATCACTCAAGTCGTTAGGAGACCAATTCTGGCAAGGTGTACAATCAAGGTTAAAGCACGTACAAAGATTCATACCCGTAAAATTTCATACACCAAAATACAAACAATCGATTTATCAATATTAAATGAAGCCGATATGGATATAGATAAACCTTGAATTTTGAGTGGCGAGATTGTGAAGATGTTGCAAGGCCGATGAGGTTTTCCTCATGGGTCAAATAAATTCCCGCAAGAAGAAAGATCATGAGTGTTCGGTTGAGGCTAAGTTAATGGGAGGAGTAACTTACATATGTGAAAGATCATTTATGGATGATAATGAGTAGGGTATGTATTGGCTCAAATTGTTGCTTGCCAAATTTCTGCAATCACAGGTTAAATAAATTAGTACATTGAAGAGAAGATAAAGCAAGTACACACCAATATTCTCCACACAAGTTTAACTATATTACTGACACACATGTTATTAGGCTACCGCAAGTCATGCGATATGGTGCTTTGCAAGATGCCTTACGTAGACACCAACATCATTGTAATATTCACAAACTATAGACAAAGCAAAAATGATTGAGTTTAGTTGAACTATATATTGATGAAGCTCTTAAGGGTTTTTTTTCCTTTGAACTATATATCGAATAATTTCGTGTTTGGATGGCTACTTAAGGGGTTTTTGTTGTTGTCAAGGGGTGTTTGGATGACCACTGGAATAGGGTGTTTAGTCATTGGCGGGGTGTTTGGATGGTTCTTGTAATAGGGTGTTTGATTGTTGCGCTAAGGGTTCTAATGAGATATGAAATATACAAAGTCCATACAGCCCTATAAAACCTATTATGTCCGAAGACCCACAAACAGTGCCTTATTATACCTATTTATGTCAATCCCCATACAAAAATAATGGTTTTGACCCATTACGCTACATTAAATATTAAGCATTGTGTTTTTAGCCATTTATCTAAAGAAAACAAACAATTACCTATAGTTGCATATTAATATACATTGCCATCAACTCTATATCAATGTTCTTATCTTTATACCATGTTTGTGGTCACCCATCAAGAATCACGTAGTTGTTTTGTGGTGAAATCGTTGCGCTTCCTTTACATCCACACTTTGAACATGCAATATTTCTTCCTACCCGTTCTGATTCATTCTAACTTCTAGACAGTCTAAATAGAGGAAGAACTTGGGCGACATCATCTGCAAATATATTAAATAAAGGTTTGTTACCAATATGTATGATAGATTTATAGATACATAACCTGTGTTTTCATAACCTATGTTACAAAAAACATTTACCTTGGAATAAAAGTGTGTTAATTAAAACATCAATCGATAAGTAAATCGAGACTCATATCATGACCATGGTGTAGAGACTCGTGAGTGAAGAAAAAGCAAATTAATGAATAATCAATCCACCACCTGCTAGTTTCTATAGTTCTTGCTAAAAGATTTGGTGTCAATGCTTCAAAATCTCGGAACAATAAAAAACTTTAATTTGCATATGAACCAACACTTTTCACCGATGACAATGTGAATAGTATTCATCAACTGTAATATAAGTACTACCGACCACATAATATAATCGATTCTCAAAATTTTATGCGGTTGTTTGCCCTTATGAACTCTTAAAATTTGGTTGCTATATAATCACATGAAACTCAAGTAACAATTCATGAATCGTTAAAAAATTGGTCTGTAGTATGTAAACTACTCCATGTTTGCCAATATTTAAAAGCGAAAATCAACTTCAAACCATTTTTTACACAAGATTAATCAATTCTATACTTTAATATGTGTGATATCGTGATATAAACGCTCATTGTGGAAGTTCCTCTTGATACTCTACTATCGGCGATCGAAGGGTTGAACGAAATAATTCCACCTAATACATAAATATGTAATATTCACCTCACGCATTTCAAGATAATCGTTATCCGTGGTCTATTTAGGCCACATGTAAATAGTGAAACAAGACGAGAACCTTATCCGGATGACGATCGAGTCCAACTAATTTTCTCATCACAATGAATAAAGACGTTGGCGAAGCCATCGTTAATTCTTCCAAATACTTTTTCTCATGTGCTTATCTAGAAGACAGACGATCCTCGAAAATCTAGTTCGCTTCTTCATAGTGTCTTATCTTCTCATGTAAATTGGCTCTTCTAGATATTGCCTATGAACATAGCCATGTCATCAATCTATTATTCGCAAGCTTAATATCCACAAAATGAACCATGTTGATGCTTATATTATTGCTTATATTAAGTAATAAGGAACTGCACATAGATCTTTAGCACCACATAATACTTTCTCACCAGATCAGGCCTTGAGTGAAAAAGGTTCTGGCCAGAATTCGGGTTCCGATAGCTCCATTAGGTAGGAGTTCAAATGCCCGAAAGCAAGAGTACAACCTTCCACAAAACATAAAAAAATAATCAGTTTAACACTTGTCTTTAGTAAGAGTTATACTTTCGTTTTTTGCAGAACATACCTGAGTCAAACCCATACCAAAGGGCAAACTTGGCAGGAGCTTTCAAACGTGCAAACGAATGCTCTAAGCCAATCTCAAATAGCTGCAGGCAACCGATAAAAGTCAAAGACTGGAACTTTTTGGCAATAACGTCAAGTCACAGAAGTAAATGATTAAACTTTTAGTATACATTGCCATAATCTTACATAAAGAGTATAAAAGATGCATAAAGCGATGAACTTACCAAGAAAAGGATACCTCATTCAGTTAGAACTTTAACAACCATAAGATTTCTAATCAATCCATATTGATTAAGCACGACACCGCAAAGAAGAAACAAAGTCTCTGAAACAGCAATTAAACACAGTACCGTTTTGTTGTCTATATACAGAAAACCTGTGATATGAAAAAGAGTTTGAAGTTAGGCTTACAGAGCTAGCTTTGAAGAAATTAAACGCAGGAACCACTAAAACAGTAACAGCTAAGAATGTGAAGTATCCAATCCTAGGTCATTAATGACCTCAACCGGGCCACCAACATCAGGTGATGCTTAATCTGGAATCTCCCTCCTCTTTTAAAATGTCTACAGTTTGAGATATAAAACCGTTTTCCTCCAAGAAATGAGGAACATAACAAAGAGCTGTTTGGATATGATTATTACAAATGACATCTTTAAAGGGATCTGGCAAAAAACAATTTTTAGCTAGTATTAAGTTAGCAAGCAACTGTTCATCAGTATTTGCATAAGCCTGTCATATCTTGAAGATAAAATAATTTATTGAGCACTTTAGATAGGCCTAGCCAAATACCCCCTGAGACCTGAGTACTATGGCAAAGACACATGATACACAATAAAAAGATAGAAATATGGTATGCGTTGACGTGTCCTATTCAAGCTGAAGGCCCAAAAATAATTTCTAATCCAAAGACAATGTAAAATCCTACATGAAACATTCCACACAAAATAAAGATCACATGTGCTCAGTTTCTTTAACCTGACAAACCCAGCCAATATATTTAATTAAATGGGTCTCTGATCAACAGGTTATATATCACCGTCAACCTGTTTGAGTTGAACCTAAATTAACGTGCTTCAATTATTTTCTCTCTTGACAAATGAAACATAAAACATGATTTAAACTGTTTAAACTATACTCAGTACAGTAACAACTAATCAAAGTTTATTCAAGACAGATGCTTAAAAAAATGATAGATAATAGGCGTTGTGTTAATTTTAATAGCGGCAATGGTTTAACTTTTTTTACTCATGTTGAACTTACAATTTCTTTGGCTCATTGAAATCAGAATTTCAAGTATATACATCATAAAACAACAAAAAAGTTCTAAAGCAACCGCCTACCTCACATTACACCGAATTATGCCTTGCAATGCTCACATGACCGGTTCGAAGAAAATGACACACCGCATCCAATGTTTCATAAAGTCAAAAGCAAAAGTTAAATACAAAAGATAATTGTGGAAATACAAACCGATGTAAATATCATGTGATACAAAGAATATTGCAAAATTTCATTCACCTTGAGCACCAACATTGCTAGATGCAACATGTTCAGTACCCATATCAAGAGTGAACGAAGAAGCATCACAATGTTCTTGTTGCAGTTAGCCGTGAGCAAGGTATGGCCTTGTTGCAGCACTGGCATCAGACGTTCCCAGGCCACTACCTAAAACTCGTCTTTATACATAACGACTGCTAGATGCAAAACTTGTTTCTACATCTCTTGTTAGTTGGTTTTCAGCCTCTATTTTATTTGGTTTTTTATTGCCATAAGAGGATATGCCGGCATTCAACTTTTTTTGGAAAGAAAAACAATCGTTAAGTATATAATCAAACTTCAAAAGTATAATCTGAAACAAACCTTTCAACTCTCTTGAGCAGGCACGGATCTGTCTCCTTAGTCTAGCCGTTACATCCTTAACTTGATACCTCTCAGGTTCAATTTGCATCGTTTTGCTGTTGGTCGATAGCTTTGCGAAAATCAACTTCAAACCATTTTTTACACAAGATTAATCAATTCTATACTTTAATATGTGTGATACTGTGATATAGCACCTATCCATAGTGAGCATGTGTGTAGAGAGAGAGATAAAGATTACCACTGAAAATCACAAGGTCTCTATCATTCAGCCTTTTTTCAATACATTCTTGTGGGTGTGAAAAGATTGGTACAATGTGTTGTGCATAGCTTGGAAGATCCTCAAAGATTCAAGATAATTATCATTAGTACAGTTTCGTTTTTGGCTTTTTCTATTATAACCTAGTCATGCATAGGTTTCCTAGTAGAATCATACCCATAAACACAACTGAGCCACACATCACTTTCTAAATGGAACCCGACAAACATTCATCGATAAAACCGGTAACAACCACCGTGGAATTCTTCATGGCCCGCCTGAGAATCATGATTGCATTGTGTCAACTTCGCTCAACTTACTCAGAATCATGATTGCATTGTGCAAGTAATCATCAACCCGGATAATTAGTTTTAACTTTGACCAAATAACAGAGAAGCTTTGATCCTATTTGTTCATATGTATTTGTAAAACCTTAAAGCTATTAATTATCAAGATTTCAGCAAGAAAACTTAGGGTCCTCAAACAAATTAAAAGCCATCATACAAAACTGAAAGTGTATGCATGACTAAGATAAATTATTTTATATGGTATCCTTAAAAAACATTTATGATATGGCAAGTCTATGTAAAAATTACCTGCTGCAGATGTTCTTCAGGCGAGTATGGTGACAACCTAACCACTATGTACATGTTGTTTTTCCAATCATCACCAGAAGATCATGGCATCATTCCCCACTCTTGTCATCTATTTTCAAAATCAATCTAACTTGACATAAACAAAACATTTAAGTTAGATCATACGGAGTTATTCAAAACTTGTACATATAAAGCGAGAAAGTATAATGTGTTTTTGTTTAGGGTTTCGGTGTGTTTTTGTTTGGAGGAAGGGATCTTGAATGATTATGTTTTTTTCTAGGGTTATTATTATCGAAATAATAGTTGATGTAGCTTTATCAATTTTGACTTGGAAAAAGAAAAACAAAAGTTCTGTTGTTCCAGTGGTTAAGATGTTTGTTAGTGATAGTAGTAGAGATCCAATGTTCCAATCCAGTCCATTACGTTTTTACACAAATTTAATCCGAATTTTATTTAAAAAAAAATGACACATGTATTCAATGATGACATGGCATTAAAAAATGACACATGTATTCAATGATGACATGGAAATATGACATGGCATTATGGGATGCCAAGTGGCATTTTATGTGGCATGCCTCCTCTTATATATAATGTATAGATATAATTAATCATCCATGAAGACTTTATAAAAGGTTTGAAGAAAGATAAGCTACATGTATTATTGAAGAAGATGGCCGACAAACTTTTATAATTGAAGATGGTGTAGCCCCTACGTTTCTTATAATTAAAGCTGGTGCAGCCCTTTTTTGACAACTTTCGGATACCAACAAGAGACTTTATAAAAAAGTATGAAAGTAATCTATGATGGAGGATATTACCGGCATTTGTAAGTCATCAGCAATAATAGAGAAGATAACCGGTATCTAGCAGTCATCACGAAGAAAGTTATCGAGAAGTTCAAGTATAAAAGAGGAAGACTCTCAAAGTTAGAGGACATGCTTCATTTTATGAAGAAAAAAGAATCAATTATATTATCCACCACTCAATGTTCCAAAACCTTAGATTTCCAAATCTGTATATTTCCAAGTTCTTCTATATTTCAGAATATCTCTACTGTAGACTCTGAATCTCCTTGTAATAATTCAAAAACACATAATAAAGGTATCATTTTATAATTTTATGTTATGTCTAAATTATCCATTATAATTGAAAAATTATTTATTATAATTGAAATATTATTTCTTAACATTATAGTTTATTACAATTATTGATTATAAGTGAAATATTATTTCTTAACATTATAGTTTTTATATTTCATTATTTAGACATAATTTATTATTATATCAATCGTTTATTTAACAATTAAAACGATCCATAGAAATGGTAACGATCCATAGAAATGAGAAATGGTGGTAACGATCCATAGAAATGGTATCAGAGCCAAGTGCTCTTTTTTGAAGAGGTAATGGTATTGAATCTATGAATTATGACTATTAAAAATTATTTCGATAAACGACGTAGAGTAAGTTGTATATTAAATGAATACATAACTGCGTTGGTAAGCCCTGTCGATCAGTCGGTTGGAATTAGCAGCAACATTGGGAGTCAGACTGCCGTACCACGACGATATGGGGGTGTTCCCGGAGATTCATGTATTCAGGTAATATAAAACCTATTCTATTGAAATTTATCGGACTAAAATTTTAATAATCATTATGAATAAGATTTCAAGAGTATTACTAAATCAAAAGGGTAGTATTTCTTCTGATATTAGTGATGAACAGGATCTATCTAATTCTGTAGAAGTATCGATAGCTAATATAGAAACTAGCTTACATAATTGGAATATACCTAGAGTAGAAATTAAAACTTTATATAAACAAGGTTCTTTTGATTGGTTTCAAAGTTATTCTATTAAAACTACAGAAAAAACTATACCCTTATTAAAAAATCAACAAGAAATAAAATTATTCTCTTCAAAAGCTATACATGAACACAGAAAAAATTATAAATTTTTACATATAGGAATGGTTCAAGTAGCAATAAAACCTATGACAAGATTAGGAATTAATGCTCCAATATGTGTTGTATTGAGATATGCTAGATTAACAAATTTTAATCAATCATTATTAGCCTTAGGAGAATCTAATATATGTAATGGTCCAATATATTTTCAAGCTTATCCTGATTATACAGTATCCTTATTTGATAAAAATATATTAGATGTATTAACTCTAAATTTACAATTAAAAGAAATTGAAATAAAAGAGGGATCTGATCCATTAGTTTTAATATATAGAGTATATTATAAAACTATGACCACTACTATAGAACCAAAATATAAAAAAAAAAAGTCAATTAATGAAACTTTACTTATAGAATCTAATTTTCAAAATTCTAATATAACCGTTCCTAAGAGGATTAAATTGGATTAAATTATTAGAAATCAAACATGGAATTTTAAAGAAATTATAGAACCTAAACCTTTAGAAATCAATAGTCAAATAAATAATATTATAGATCATTCTAATGGAAATATAGATGTAACTTTTGGCTCTGCCAGACATTCAATGTATATTCCATCCACATCAAATAGTAATATAAATTTAAGAAGAACTCAGTCTATGAAACTTAAAGGAGTAAATTTTGGTATGATGTTAACCCAGACCTTGATAGATCTTAAGCACTCGGGGATCGTTAGCTTTGCGTATGTAATCACAAGCAAACTAATAGAAGATCTCTACAACTTGATATTGTAGCGGAAAATAAATACAAGTTATAGTAACTAAGAACACTTTTGATCCTCTATGGATCTTTGATTATAGAAACTCTATGTTTCGGATAGAATACAAGACTTTTTAGACTTTTTTAAAGCTTATCTATTACAAGATAATGTGGTTTCTTATATAAGCAAGAAACCCTAATAAGCGTTGACAATTTACGCTTCTACTACTATACTAGACTAAGCATGCAACTAGACAAGCATGCAACTAATCATATTGTTTTGTTAATCATCGTGTTTATTCTGAGTAAGCTCTACATAATACGGCGCCAACCTATACATATGGCGCTGACTTTTACTCTAAAGTGAGCTTATCTCTCCACGTGGTTCCCACTTTCGTGAAGAACACTTTATGCCTTTATCATCATTTGAAGTATAACTTGGCAACATCATTTCTTCTTCACAGAATCTCTTCGACTAAAGCTTGCAGAATCGGTAGCTTGTGCTTGGCGTAATCGAGATTACCTTAATTCCCAACAATCCTCCCCTAAACTGGAATTTGACTAGGTTAAGTTCCAGTTTCCTTGATAGATCTATAATGCTGTTGAGGATTGTAACACTTTCCTTGAGGAGAGTACCATAATGTGGATTGAGCAATGAGTGGACAGTAACTTGAGGATCAGCAGCAAAGAGTTAGAAGAAGAACATCTCTATGATGACTGAACTGTGAAATACCAGATCTTTGCAGCAACATGTGACATCATGTACATCAAAACATATAAGTTCAATACTATTCTCATCACTTCCGGTGTGTTAACTCTGTGAGAGGTGAATCATCGAATTAATGGATTTGATGTCTCTTTACCAATAGCCATTACTACCGGAGTAGCCACATGTTTGAGTTCGAAAACTATGGTACATTGATAACCATCGATTTATTGGCAAACCAAAGAACCATATAAACGGATTTGTCTTGTCTTTACCGTAGCCGTTTGCTCGGGACTAGTCAATTCTTAGGATTGGTGAATTGAGAACCAAATATGGATTCGTGTGTCTTTACCACATTCCATATACATGTGGACTAGCCAATTCTTGGATTCCAAACAGAATAGACCATGGTGAATTGATGACCATACAACTCTCGTGATTAAGCATGGGTGGTTATGAACCCTATGGTTTTGAGCAAACCATTACGACTATCAATGATTTGATGTGTCTTTACCAAAGTTGTACCTTTGGACTAGCTAACTCTTTGATATACAAAAGGTACATCGGGTGAGTTAAAGACCATCGTGCAAAAATTCTACATAAAAGTAGTTTTTTTTTTTTTTTTTTTTTTTTTTTAACTAAAACAATTTATAAAGCGAAAAAGCTTAATAATATAAAACCTAATTTTTATTAAATAAACGCTATCACTATTTTTAAAATGATGTTTGTGTGGATTGGTGAAAGACGTTTACTTTTAAAGAAAATTGACAAAAATAGGCAAATATCACAAGAAAAGCAGATTAAAATGGACAAAACAAAGTAGTGCAGTGAGTACCAATTGTCCTTATGTGGAAGAAGAAGAGGCCTATTGCAGTTGTTGAAGTTGAGTTTTGATCAATCCCACCAGTGTTAAAGCAGATTGTCTTTCATTTCCCACAGGATCTGGAGGAATTTCCAATTTCTGACTCAACATCTTTTCCATAAGTCTTTTAGGCGAGAGGATACTTTCTTTCGGACAACAGGCATCTGATGATTCCACCCTTAGTCTCAAGGACATGCACCCGAGGGAGAGGATAGAATCTCCAAGATGTAAGCTTCCACCGATGTGAGTTTTCCCAAATTGAAGATGCTTTCTTTGTTGGGAATATGGGAGTTCAATGAACTTGAAAATCTCTGGTAAAACATCCCGAACCTTGTGGTTTCTTGTCACAATAATGAGTGGAAACTTGAGTGAACAGAGAAATTAAGTCACCATCAATCAAGTGCGAATTTCCTTTAGAAAAGTAAATTCCATTAAATGGAGTCCCTCGATGAAGCACATTCATCTCATCATTCTTTAAGTTCCACCCTATCAACCCATCCGAGTTTCCATCGGAAAATCGATGTGACCCTTCCATAATGAAAGTTGAGTCATCGACTTCAAGATCGAAAGGAGATATTTTAGCCATTCTCTTCTTCCTCTTCCCGGTGATAGATATCCCTTGAGGAGCATTTTCATCTTCTTCATTGGTAGTAGGACTTGTATCGCCAGATGGAGGCGAGTGGAAGCGAAGTGCTTTTATCCTTTGGGATATCCTTATAGCCTTTTCTGTTTTGGTTTCGAGATCGGTTCCTTAACAGAATCTTCTGCTGTGACAACAGTGTTCTTGTGGAGAGGGGCGATGCTTGTGTGCCAGGAGGAATGGAAGATGGTTCGCAGATTGACTCTTGTCGATGAAGAAGCAACTTTGAGGTTGCTTCAGAGAATGATTTGGAGAAGATTCTTTGGTTGTAGCATCATCAGCCTTGAGTCTTTTGGCTTCTGGAGCCGCTTCATTTTCTGAAATCCTCTTTAGGTTGAGAGATTTTGCTAAGGATAATGATCTTTCCTGCATGATTCGGTTATATTTGCGATACAGGACATGATCAGGAAAAGCCTTGACTTGCTTCATTGTTAGGCCAGAGTTGGACTCTGAGTCTTGGTTTTTCACCACCCTTCTTATTTCATCTTTAGTTGGAGGTTTGTTTTTGGCCTTCTGAGATTTGATTGCCCTCTTTTGTGCAAGTGCTTCCTGCCTCCTTTGTCTTCCCTGAGCTCTCATTTGCTCAACATAATTGTCACTGAGGAAATCTCCACCTAGTATACTTTGAGCTAGAGAAGGTCTTGAAATGACATCTTTGAGTGAGGATATTCCAATGTTCGTGAGCATCTTAACCCTCAGTTCATCTAGTTCTTTTCTTCTCTCAGGAGTTAGAGATGAAAATTCCTCTGTTCCAAGTTGTTTAGCCAATGCTGTATCTTCCTTTGACTTCTCAAACTCTGCTAATCTACTAGCTTGACCTAGTCTTTCCTCCTCGATCACGAGTTAGGACCAAGCTCATCTTGATGATCACATTTTCCCTTTGTCATCAGTGCTTAGCACATTCTTCTTGATAAGATCAACTACGTGAATTTCTTCCGAGTACTTAGATCAACATGTTGATGTAGATTATCAAGCGATGTGGTCAAGACAAAGCATCATCGGGATGATCTTACGAAGGTGAAGGTGCGATGGTTCTTGAACAGATGAAGATTGACCAAGATCGTAGATGTATCCTCCATTTGTATATCGCCAGATGCGGCCTTATCAACCACGGGTTCTTGAAGCTTGAAGAAACTTTATGAAGATCGATCTCTTTCTTCCGTGTATGTAGCGAGTTTCGTCTTCTTTGATGAAGTGGCAACTACGAGATGAAGGGTCATTGAGAGACACTTGACCAACATTTCTAGAGATCCAAAGGAGGAACTTCTTGCTCTTCATCGATGAAACCACCAATTTCCTTTTGGAAGACCCTTTTAGGTTGTGCTCTAAGACCTTAATCGATTCTCAGTTCTTCAATTTTGCCTCCAGAGAAGACTTGGTCTCTGCAAGCTCCTTTTTGATTCTTAACCTCTGCGGCATACATTGACAAGATCATACACGATGAGAGTGTAATGGGGTCCTCGGCTCCAGCAGATTGCTCGTGGTAGGGGAGCCTCATTGGACCTTTCGAGTAACTGGTCATGCTCAATGGGGAATATCTTCATCAAGAGGATCCTCACAAGACTTGGTGTGGGTGGTCTATTAAGCTCGACTCAACATGAGTATCAAGTGTGGGTGGAGGGCGGGACGGGGGCCGGTCGGGAGCAACATGAGTTGCTTCAACAAGTGAAGATGGGCCTCATCAATGTTGACCAATGGATTACCATCGGTAGCAACAGTGAAGTAGGAGGATAATGAGCCACATTCTCCTCATTAGCGACCTCATTACCTTGGGGCAACATAGCGACTAACAAGGGATGATGTTCCCTTGAAAGTGAGTTTCATGGTTGCAAACAATTTAGCGATCAAGGAACTTATAGGATAAAAAGCTTGTGCTTGGGTAGAGGTGTCTAAAATGATTTGTAAAACCTTGGGTACATTAAAATTTTCCTTTGTCTTTTGAATATTTTCAACCATGTTTTCGAAAATATACTTAGAAAATTGAAAGTTACCCTCGAGAAAGACACACAATACCATATCCCATCGGTTGAGCGGTCCCATCCTCGATCTTGTTGCTCATGCATTGGGCGGTGTGAACCAAGAACCTCCATTTGGGGCGAGTTCCTTCTTTAGCCACATATCGGTTCTAGTACCACGATAGCCAATAGCCCTTAGCCCATTCAACATATCTTCACGATTAGAGTAAAATGCTCCATCAACATCTTCCGGTGAAGCTTCCTTCTTATTAGGTCCTCTGTCACTATGTGCTCTGTTAAAGTCAACCACACCCTAATCTCTGTCTCGCTCCTCTTCTCGAAGATTGCCCAAAATTGAGTAACCATGATTCATATATCTCATTTGGAGAATGAGTTAGAGCATAACGAATCTTGGACCTTTTGAAATTCCACCATTGGTTCGCATAGTTCATAACCTTTGCCATTACCGGAAAAGCAACTTTGTTGTGATCATATTTAATTCAAGACCCATGAGGAATATGAGTGTTTAGGATTATGATTTTGAAATGGTGAGAGTTTGTGTAAGTGGAATGAGAGGAATTTGTTAGATTCCAGGCGAGTGATGGTGGATGAAGTGTTTTGCCCAAATTATGGTCAAAGAAAAATGGACCGTTTGGTTGACCATTGCTGACGTGTATGACATCTTTGACCCGACCCAAAATAACACATCGGCAGAAACACAAGATCAATCTGCTGAGGTTATGGTATCAGTAGAATGCATCAAAGATAAGAATATCTTCGGTAAGTTTCTAGAATTACTGTGCCACCCACTTGCATTAAACTCGTTGAACCTTGAATCCGTCTATAAAATGATCCCAATGTAACTCATCTTTTCACCAAGATCCCCAAATATTTACCACAAACCCTAGAAGCCAAATAACCTCAATTAACCCAATTGTGCCATGAATACCAAACCTGAGGTCATAGATCTTACTTCCTCAGCTTCCTCATCCTCTTCATCATCATCAAGTGGTGAATCAAACCCATGGTTCTCTTACTTTCCTCAACCCTCTCCAAGACCTAAAAAATCGCCCTTTCTTCCTTCTTCAGAAGATGACAGTGTAGTGAATCCAAGTGAATCTGCTGATGATTCTGATGACTCTATAAGGAGGGAACTTACTCCCAACCTCCAAAGACCTCGGTCTCAACAAAGACCTCGTGCTGTGAATCCGCCACTCCCCAAAGATAGAGAGGTGGTTCTTGGTCTCATCTGCGCCATCTTTTGGTGCATGAACACACATCGTATAGAAGAAGGGCTTGAGGAGGGTGGATCGATTGTATTCGATTGAAATGAGTAGATGAAGCACAAAGGACACGATAGTTCTCTTCGTCATCCCACGTGGTCATCGTCATCGTCAATCGTTTTCATCAATCCATCCTCCATTTTGGTCCTTAGCATCTTAAATCGTTACGGTCGTGCATATCCAACCGACCCGGTTAGGCGAATGGGTGGTTATGCAAGACCTACGAAGGCAAAGCCAGCATTTAACGCATATCCAGCATTCGATTTCGAAATGAAAGATATCCATTAGATTAGGCTTAGCTTGAGGATGCAAAATAGAAGTAGGTTGACTTTATGTAAGCTGTAAGCTGTAAACTGTTTCTTGAATGAATGAATGAACAATTTGACTTCAATTTCTTTTCTTTCAGTATTATCTTCAGTAGAATCAAATTGTATTCTTCAGCATTTGATATCAGCAGAAACAAGCAACACCTTTTCAGCTATCTAACCATGTATAAATGAGCCACTCTTGATGAATATGATCTTGATCATGGGATGTATAAACTGCAATCCAGATAAGGAACAGACAAAATGCAACACTGCAAAACAAACACTAAAACATACACAACAACAACAAACAAACTAGAGAAATATTAGAAGTTAGTGTTAGATTACAAACTAAAATATAAAGACAAACAAAAAATCTGCAGAGTGAATATACACACAAGCAAAAATCTGCAGAGTTTGCACAAATCCTCCCCTGAGGCATATGCCTCCCCTGAGGCCTATGCCTCCCCTCAAACTATGCAGTCAAGGGTTTAGCATACCAATATTGACCACGAGGTGTTGAAACCTTGGTCCATCAAAAGCCTTTGTTAATAGGTGCCACATTATTATCGGTATGGATTTTAGCCACTTTTATCAAATGTTTTCATAAGCATCTCTTATAAAGTGGTGCACGATTTCAATGTGTTTCGTTCATTGTGAAAGACTGGATTTTGACTATGCAGATGGTACTTTGATTATCTATATGAATTGTAGTGTTCATAAAGTTGTACCCATAGTCCGTGATTGGTTACGAATCCAAAGGACTTGTCCACAGCAGATTGCAAAGACAACGTATTACGCTTGATGGTTGAGGTGGCCACAATGGTTTGTTTCTTGCATTGCCAAGAAATCAACCTTTGCCTAGAAATTGGCGACCTCAGGTTGTGGATCTTCTATCGGTTGCACCGGCATAATCATCATCATCGAATGCTTCTAACTTGAAAGGAGATTCTTTTGGGTACCAAAGACCTAAAAGAGGTTGGCCTTTGAGGTACCAAAGATCTTCTTGTGACATTGAGATGGGAAGCAAGTGGAGTGACTTGATGTCGAGAACACACACTCACAAAGAAGCGTAATATCGGGCCTTGAAGGCATCGGATACATCAATGAACCAATCATGGACTGTCTGGATGCACATTCTGTGTAGATCTGGTTCATTATTTGCTTTAGTCTTAGGAGCTTCATAAGGTGTGGTGGCGGTCCTAACACCTTCCATACCGAACTTCTTGAATGTCCTCACATATTTATCTTGATGATAAAGATGCCATCTTGTTTCTGAACTTGGAGACCCAAAAGAAAGTAAGTTCTCCCATAGCACTCATTTGAAATTCACCCTTCATAAGTTCCTCGAATTCCACGCACCAAGCTTCATTTGTGGAGCCAAAGATAATGTCGTCCACATACACTTGTACGAATGATGTCGGAGTAATTCTTCTTGAGGAGCGAGTTTTATCAATAGCTCCTCTTCTATAGCCATGCTTCACAGGAATGATGAAAGCCGAGCATACCAAGCTCTTGGAGCCCGATGTAAGCCATAGAGAGCTTTAACAACTTTGTAAACATGATGTGGGTGATCCGGGTCTTCAAATCCCTTTGGTTGAGAGACATAAACCTCTTCTTCAATCTCACCATCTGAGAAAAGCACCTTTGACATCCATTTGATACACCATGAAGCCCATATAAGAAGCATAAGCCAAGAAAATGCGAATTGCTTCAACTCTCGCAACAGGAGCAAACACTTCATCATAATCAATTCCTTCCTCCTGTTTGAAGCCTTGTGCTACCAACCTTGCTTTGTTTTTAATCACAACACCTCTAGAATCTCTCTTATTCTTCGAACCCACTTTGTCCCAATGGCATATTTGCCATCGGTAGTGGAACCAAGATCCACACTTGCGATTGTGAAATTGTTGCATCTCTTCTTGCATTGCTTCTAGCCAACTTGAATCATTAAGAGCTTGAGATACTTTGGTTGGTTCCACTTGAGAGAAAACAAGCAAGCAGACAATGTTTGAAGTACGTGTGATTGTCTCTTTGTTGGTTGGAGACATAAGAGAAAAGCAATCTGTCAAATTGAGGACTTGTGATAGCCCTTCGAGTTCGGCGGTGCGGAAGATCACCTATGATGTTGGATTGAGGATGAGCAATATTGATCCTCCGAGTGGCGATGGGGTTGACTTCAATGGATGAATCAAGATTAGTGATGGTTGGTTCAAATTCATCATCATAAGAGGGTGAGGTGAAGATGCCGGTGTGGGTTGATGATTTCCTAGATCCGAAGGCTTTGGAAAGCGAGTATAAGGTTCACCAAAGTGCGAAGATACTCGAGTAGGAACAAGATAGCCTTGATTTGGGGATGGTGGGTGTGACAAGGTCAACTTCCGATCACGTTGTTTCGCCGACTTCTTCATTAGCCATCCTTCTTTCGGTTTCTCGCTTCAAGCTTGGCGACAAATTCTTGAGTCGAAGCCTAGCAAGGTCCTCGGCATAATAAGAGTCATCTTCATCACTTGTATCAACAACATCCTTGGAGGTGGTACCGCAATATTGTTAGGAGAAAGAAGGCACAAGTATGGGTTGCTCATCATCTTCAAACTCATTTCGAGTCATCATTCAAGGGACCGCAATGTCGGTGGGAGAGGTTGGAGACCACGCATTTTGATTAGCCAAGTGTCTAGTGTAGCCCAAAGAGTCGGGTTAAGTAGTCAAGATCAAAAGACCACGAATGACCCCGTCCTTGAACATTATGCTTATCTTCAAAAATCTCGGGTTCAACGTTTCCTCTATCTTCTTAGCTTGCAGTTGTACACCACAGCAGGCCTTACTATGAGTGAATAACCCACAATGTACCCATCATCGACCTTCTCATCAAATTTTCCCAACGGATCACTTGTGTTCAGAATGGTCACTTGACAACGAAAGGTTTAGGTAGTGAATAGCGGGAACCTTTCAAAGAGAAGTTCATATGGGGTTTTAAGTTGTGGTGCGGTAATGGACACCCTGTTGAGCACATAGCGAGCGGTGCCATGACTTGATCCGAACATGGTGGGCGGCTTAGAGTGCGAAAGCATGGATCTAGCGACCTCTATTAAGGTTCTATTTTTCTTTCACCACCCCATTTTGTTGTGGGGTTCTTGGATTACTATAGTCCCTTTTATGCCTTTTGACCCACGAGTTCTATAAGAATAGCATTTTGAACTCGTCCCATTATCACACCTAATACCTTTAACCTTTTGTTCAACTGATTTTCAACAAGAGTGATGAATTGATCGAGACTTGAGATGTTTCATCTTTGGTTACGAGAAAGAAAACCCAACAAAATCTGCTAAAGCCATCGGTGATTACCAAACGAAGAACTTATGATCAATGCTTCGACTTGAGTTGGACCAAACGGATCCATGTGAAAACAGCGAAGGGTTCGATAATGATGCTCATAGCATTGATGGCTTTGTAGAAGCTCATGTTGTTTTCCTTTGTTGCAAGCGACACAATTGTGATCATTTGTGAATACTTTGGTGGGAAGTCCTTCAACAAGACCCATTTTTGAGAGTTTGTTAATGGTCTTGAAGTTCACATCGCCATTCTTCTATGCCATTTAGTGGACTCATCAAGAGATGCTTTAGCCACCAAGCAAGTGAGGTCACCACTGGTTGAACTTCATTAAGGTTGAATGTGTATAAATTGTGAGTACGAGGAACCTTGAGAGAATTGAAGTTTCTTACGGGAGTTTGAAGTCTTTAGATAGCACAAGACATTCATTCTCGGTGAAGAGAACTTTGTTCTTAGTGTCACTGATTTGTGAAACAGAGAACAAGTTGAAATCTTTGAAGTTCTTTAACAAAGTACACATTTTCAAAATCGGATGAGGTGTTTTATGGTGCCTTTCCTGTGATACTCCCATCACTTCCTCCAAGCGTTACATTGCCTCCTCCTTCTATAGGGACAAAATTGTGCATCATATCTGTTTCGGACATGCTTCGGAACAACCACTATCAACAATACCAATATTCTTATGCTTAAGGGATGATCCTACAAACAACAAAAATTATATACAAGCAGTTAGTATGCAGAGGAGGCTCAAGTCATTCTTGACTTGAACACCTTGTGGATCACGGGTTTAGGGCATGAAGTTTTAGAGGATCCACCATTGTTCTTGGTCCTCCATTGATAATTTGGTCCTTGTTGGTCCAAGAACAACTCTTTGAGGGCTTCAAAGCGGTGTTCCCATATCCCTTCCGGCATACATGGAGTCAACATATGTAGGCCAATAGTCATGTTTAAAGTATGAGCTCGTTGGTTGGCCATAGGTCTAGTAAGCGAACTTCTCCAATGAGAGTCGGTTTAGGCGCTTGTGGGACATAAGGTGGAATACTAGCAACATTGGTCGATTAGGTTTGTGTTTAAGGGAGTAGCACATGCACCCAATCTTTGTTCATAAAAATCACAATCCTTTATCAAATGAAATTTCTTGCCACATACAAAACATGTCTTCTTCTTGAAGCTTTATTCATCTGGGAAGATGTTGGATTACATGCGAAGTACTTAAAGCAGATACATTCAAGGAATTGTTTTAACAGATGATTATTCAAACATTTAAAGATAAGTCTTCGTGAGAAGCTGTCTTGGAAGATGATTCTCGCCAGACTTCCCTAGAGGGCTCACAAGTAGGCGGGGTGCGAGGCTTGGGTGTTGGTTCGGGGCTTGGGAGGTCGGACTTCTCATTTGAATCACGGCTTTCATAGGAAGTAGACCCTTGATCCGATGAATTGTCCTTTGTCGAGCAAGAGACAAAATCATTAGATGAGGTATCGAGTGCAGCAAGTCTTTGACTTTTGCCATATAAGTGATGTGATCCATCAAAGTCAGCATGATTATGGATAGGTGCGTGGGCATGAACTCACCTCTAATGGGTCGAGGGACGACATGTAATTCAAGCATCTTTAATGCTAGTTTATGAGCTTCATTATCAATATAACATGCATCAAACTTAGGTTTCATAGCATCAAATTCTTCCTTAAGTTCATTGTATCTAAGACTACGACCAAAAATACAATTGTGTACGAGATAATCCCATTAAGGCAAGCCGATCATGCCTTTCATCAAAGTGCACCTTGCAAGCGGTCCAAGCTTATCGATATCTTGAGCTTCCTCATTAACGAGTTCATGTGTGGTCCATTGACTGTTCATCCATGGTGTGAGAGTGCTGAAGCTCACTTCCTCATTGTCACGCGAGGAGAAATATTTGGCTCCATCTCCATTCTTCTGTCCTTGCATTCTCTGAGAAATGCCCCATCCGATGACAAGAGTAGCATCGACTTTCCCCTATCAAAGCGGTGGTTCCTTTCCTTGAAAACAAACTTCCTTCGACCTTCTCTTCAAACCTTTTGATGTCCATCGACAAAGCCACTTGCATTTTCGGCTTCATTTCCTCCATATCAAGAGGGTCCACTGATCAAAGTCTTCATATGCAAGATCTTGCTGAGTATCATAGTCGACAACAAGCGAATGAAGAACATCCTCCATCACACTACTAGATCTAGCTTGAGAACTTGGAGGTGGGGACGAGGTTATGTGGTGAAGGGGAGTTGAAGATGATGATGGAAAGTAGTTGGAACTAGGAGATGATGGGAAATAGTTGGAGCTAGGAGCTTGTACCATCATGTTGGAATGAGAGGTCCCAACAAAAGGCGCATGGTTAGAAGAAGATGTACGGTAGGGAGTCTTGACATACGGTTCAAGGTTACGAGTGCATTGTATAGCTCATCAAGGTGAGCATGTCCACCCTCCTTTAGCCTTGAGTGCAATGCTAACATGCAACCATGATGGTGGCAAGGACCTCAAGAACTTTGAGTTGCAATCTTCATTGTCGGTTTAGCATTCGGTGATTCGATTGACTCAAGATCCTATGGAACTGTCGTATCCCTTGTGGATACCTTCTTCTTCCGATATGTTGAAGTCCTGAAAGCTGTTGTCTTAACATGGACTTCCTCATTCTCTTTGATTCTTCATTTCCACCAAACCTTGCTTTGAGAGCCATCCAAATATCTTTAGCATCATCCATATGATGAAAATCACATAGATGATCTTGGTATGGCTTGAAGCGAATAGTCTTCACTTTATGCTCTCTCTGCATGGCCGACTTCTTCGAAGTTTTGGTGGAGCCATGATAAACTTCCATCTCATCGGGAATCATCTTCTTTAGACTATTTCCTTTCTTTACTACCTCCCATGATTCCAATCAATGTTGGAAATCAGTTTTCCATCTTCATAGTCCAAAGTTCATATTCTTCCTCTTTAAATAAGGAAATTTACCATTGCTATTTGTGAGGCCGAAAATTGCATGGAAGTGGTGTTGGTGTTGGTGTTGTTTGAGTTGGTGACTTCATTTTCGATGATCGATCCGGGCATGGTGAATGAATGTTTGGTTGTATGGGGGTGAGGCGGTTCTTAGTATCGTAGAGACTTTCAGAGGCTCGATACCACTGATGTTAACCGGACCTTGATAGATCTTAAGCACTCGGGATCGTTAGCTGCGTATGTAATCACAAGCAAACTAATAGAAGATCTCTACAACTTGATATTGTAGCGGAAAATAAATACAAGTTATAGTAACTAAGAACACTTTTGATCCTCTATGGATCTTTGATTATAGAAACTCTATGTTTTGGATAGAATACAAGACTTTTAGACTTTTTAAAGCTTATCTATTACAAGATAATGTGGTTTCTTATATAAGCAAGAAACCCAATAGCGTTGACAATTTACGCTTCTACTACTATACTAGACTAAGCATGCAACTAGACAAGCATGCAACTAATCATATTGTTTTGTTAATCATCGTGTTTATTACGAGTAAGCTCTACATGTCTGGCGCCAACCTATACATATGGTACCGACTTTTACTCTAAAGTGAGCTTATCTCTCTCGTGGTTCCCACTTTCTTTCGTGACAACACTGCTCGCTTTATCACTTCTAGTTTGAAGTATAACCCGGTGACATCATTCTTCTTGATGAGAATCTCTTGACTAAAGCTTGGTAGAATCAGTAGCTTGTGCTTCGGCAGAATCAGTAGATTACCTTAATTCCCAACATGGTACATCTATTCCAACACCTTTATATGAAGATGACAATATAAGTGATGATTTTAGCGATCAACCATCTAGATCTGAAGTAGAATATTATAGAGAAAATTATGAGTGATACTTCGATACAAGCAAAGATTGCTAGAAATCAAAACAATATTAATCATTTAAAAAGTTTATATAAACAAGAAAAATCTTTAAGATTAGAAATAAATTCGTTAAATATATGATTAAAAAGGAGCAAAATATGTAAATTTAAGAGTACATCGAGGTTATCAAGTATATGATATTGAATGGAGTATAAAAAATTTACTAGTAGATCTAAAGGTCAATCAAGATATGATAAAATTGGTAAGATCACAATTAGTTATTTCTGAAAAATAAGTTTATATCAATACGAACTTAAAAAACAAATAAAATATTATCAAGAATCTATTTTAAGAAATAATAAATCAATAAAAATATTTAAAGAAGAATTATTCACAGGAGAATATGTTATTAGTAAAAAGGCACATAAATATATGATAATAAGTTTAGTTTTACAAAATATTCATTTAAAAGAAAAACTAGAACAATTAAAAAGACTAATTCATTAAAATGGAAGAGATAAATAATATTCCTTTTAAAATGGAAATACAATTTCTAAAAGATGAAATGTTTAATAATTATAATAATGAAAAATTAATATGGTATTATCTAAAATTTAACGAAAGAAAAAGAATGTTACATAATTTAGAATGGCAATCATATATTATTAATAATGAAGTAAACATTCCTTTTTTCACATGGTTTCAATTATACAGTATAGAACAAAAAATAGATTTTCCTTTTACAGAAAAAATAGAGGTAACTACAGATGATATTAATAAAGTATATTATGATCCAAAATCAAATAATCCCATAGTATGTCAACATCCTCTATGCAAAGATATTATAATTAAAAAAGATACTGAAGAATATATAGGACAACCTTTAGCCAAACATAATAATGACGACAAAAAATCATTATCAACAATAATATATCAAAATAATCATACCAATGAAATGCTAAATACTATAGGACAACAATTGGATAGAATAGAAAATAAAAAAGAAGTTAGTACCTCAGAAATTAAAGAAAATGTGGTAGAAATAGAAGAAAATCATTTATTTATACCGTATAATATAGATACCACTATTAATTTAGGAAAACAAGATTCTATATTAAGAGAAATTGAGAATAAATTAGCAAATTTAAATATATCTAATGAAAAAATAAATGTTATTAACAAAAGTGATCCAGAAGATAATATATCAGAATTAGAAGTACAATTTGATTTTAAAATTAATAAAATAAAAAACAATTTTTATACACCAAAACCAGAAACACGAAATTATTATCCTATACCTACACCACCAGATCTACAATATAAAGAACGTCATACTTTAGTACAATCTAGATATGATGGAAGTTGTATATATGAATGGAATATAGATGGATGTTCAGAATACCAAATTATAAACCTTTTACAAGAAATGACTCTGGCATCTAATGCTTATAAATCACATAATAAAGATGATGAGCAAAGAGTTTTTAAAGCATTAATAAGTGGATTTACAGGATGTCTAAAAGGATGGTGGGATACATATGTTTCGAGAGGAAGAAAACAAATAATTTATAATGCTAAAAACTATTATAAAATAGAAAATAATCAACAAAACCCTCTGAAATGAATGATTGGTTAGTACTTTAATTTTGCTATTCTTAAAAATTTTGTGAAATCCATCATCTTATCAAGATAGAGTCTTTGCTATTTTATTAAATCTAAATTGTAGAAAATTACAAGATTTTAGATGGTATAAAGATGTATTTTTATCAAAAGTAATGCTTAGGTGCGATTGTAGAAGCATATTGGAAGAAAGATTTTTAAGGGATTACCTAAATTATTTGCGAGAAAGAATAAGAAATAAATTAAATAATGAATTTAATAATTCTATACCATATAAATAACTAACTTATGGAGAAATTATAAATTATGTTAATCAAGAAGGTTTAGCTATATGCTCGGACTTAAAATTAAAAGCTAAAATTAAAGAGAAGGTATTAATAATAGAAATGAACTAGGAAACTTACGTGAGCAATATGGATATGAACCTTTAAAGTTGCCATCCTCAGATAATAAAAATATAGAAAAGAAAAAAGATATAAAGGTTTGAAAACCTAAAAGAAAATATATACAAGATAATAAGAAGCACTATAAAATAAAAAGTATAACTATAATAAAGATACAATTACATGTTTTAAATGCGGAAAACTTGGTCATATATCAAAAATTGTTATACTAAAAAGAAAATAAATGAATTAAATATACCGGATGAATATAAAGAACAAGTTCTTAAAATGTTGATAAATGAAGAAACGATGAATCGATATATCGATTATGAAGAAGGCGATTTAAATATAGTGAAAACGAATCAATTAGTAATGATGAATCAGAAGAATGTGAATGTTTAGGTAATTGTGTTTGTGAATACAAAATAAATGCTATAACAAATGATAACGAAGAAATTAAAATATTAATAGAATTAATGGAAAAAATAGAAGACAAAGAAGTAAAAAGAATATATCTAGACAAACTAAAAGAGAAGATAAAAGAAAACAATACTATAGGAGAAACACAAGATTATAATCTTAATGAAATATTTAAAAGATTCAATGAAAAACCCAAACCTATAACAATTCCAGAATTACAAGAAGAAATTAAAACAATAAAAGCAGAAATAACCATCTTAAAACAAAGAATGAATATATTAGAAATGAGTAAAATAAAAGAAAAGGAAATTAATAAAGATACAGGGACATCTAGTGGCTTAGCTATTAATAATATACAAAGTATTAGCACACAAAGATGGTATATTAAAATAAATATTGTAATAAATAATGATTATAAATTATCATTAATTGCTTTAGTTGATTCTGGAGCAGATTTAAATTGTATACAAGAAGGATTAGTTCCAGTTAAATATTATGAAAAATCATCACAAAGGTTATCTGGAGTTACGGGAGATAAATTAAAAATAGGATATAAATTATCAAATGTTCATATTTGTAATAATAATTATTGCTATAAAACAAATTTAATATTAGTTAAAAATATGGGTTCTCAATTAATTTTAGGACAACCATTTATAACCCAATTATACCCATTCAAAGTAAATGAAAAGGGTTTAACTACAAAAATTTTAGGAAAAAAGATATTATTTCCCTTTGCTATACCAATGATAACTAAAGAAATAAATATTATTGATAATAAGAAGAAACATATAGAATATTTGATAAATGAAATAAATGATAAAAGAATGGAAAATCAATTACAAGATAATATTGTAAATAATAAAATAAAACAATTAGAAGAAAAGTTTAAAAATAATGTTTGTGCAACCATACCAAATGCTTTTTGGAAAAGTAAACAACATATTGTTAGTTTACCTTATATAAAAGAGTTTGATGAAAAGGATATTCCTACTAAATCTAAATCTATACATATGTCTCAAGAATTAGTACAACATTGTAGAAAAGAAATACAAGATTTATTAGATAAAAATCTTATAAGACCTTCAAAGTCTCCTTGGTCTTGTTCAGCCTTTTATGTAATGAATAGCGCTGAAATAGAAAGAGGAGCACCAAGATTAGTTATAAATTATAAACCATTAAATAAAGTACTAAAATGGATTAGATACCCTATTCCAAATAAAGAGATTTATTAAAAGATTATATGATTCAAAAATATTTTCTAAATTTGACATGAAATCGAGGATTTTGGCAAATTCAAATAAATGAAAAGATAGATATAAAAGCAGTTTAATGTTCCTTTTGGTCATTATGAATGGAACGTCATGCCTTTTGGTTTAAAAATGCTCCTTGAGTTCCAAAATATAATGAATGATATAATTATTCCTATAAGTAGTTTTGCTATAGTATATATTGATGACATTCTAATATTTTCTAAAAATATAGATCGACATTTTAAACATTTAAATATATTTTATGACCTCGTATACAAAAATGGTTTAGCAGTCTCTCCTACTAAAATAACTTTATTTCAAACTGAGATAAGATTTTTAGGTCATAATATAATCCAAGGAAATATTAAACCCATAGATAGAAGTTTACAGTTTTCAAATAAATTTCCAGACGAAATAAAAGATAAAAAACAATTGCAAAGGTTTTTAGGATGTTTAAATTATATTCATGATTTCTTCAAAGATTTAGGGAGTATATGTAAACCATTATATGAAAGACTTAAGAAAAATCCTGAACCTTGGTCAGAAAAACATACCCAAGTAATTAAACATATAAAAAATAAAATAAAGGAATTACCTTGCCTAACTATACCTAATCCAGAAGCAAGTCTTATAGTAGAAACAGATGCAAGTGATATTGGATATGGAGGTATTCTAAAACAAAAATTAAAAAACAACAATAAAGAACAATTAGTAAGATTTTTCTCAGGATTTTGGAATGATACTCAAAAGAATTATTCTATAGTTAAAAAAGAAGTATTAAGTATAGTTTTAAATATTCAAAAATTTGAAGATGATTTATATATGAAACCTTTTTTATTAAGAGTTGATTGTTCTTCAGCAAAATATATCTTAGAAAAAGATGTTAAAAATTTAATCTCAAAACAAATTTTTGCCAGATGGCAAGCTATCCTCAGTAATTTTGATTTTCAAATTGAGGTTATAAAAGGAGAAGCCAATTCTCTCCCAGATTTCTTATCTAGAGAATTTTTACAGGGATGAATTCAGACAACAAGAAACCTTTTGTTCCTATACCAAAACCCCGATTATCATCTCCACCAACTCTCCCAATATCCACATCACTATCTCCATTTTCTCAAAATCAATCTCCAAGAAAAATTTTATCTCCATTTTCATCAAATCAATTATCTCCAAGAACACCATATTCTGCCTTAGCATATATACCAAATGTATCAAGTGTATCTCAAAGTCAAAACTCTTATTCATCAGTTGCCTCATCCTCAAATATGCCCAGAAATCCTAATAAACCAGATCCCAAAATAAATCCAAATCGCCAAGTTGTAAAGATTCTTGAACCAGAAGAAGAAGAAAAGTTAAATCAAAGTTTTGGTTCTCTTATCAAATATATTTTTCCAGAAAACACCCACATTTATAACATCGATTTTCAAACAAGAGAATATTACGAAGCCATTTTACTAGAAAGTAAGTCTATCGAGTTATTCCATACTCAAGATTTTAAAATTCAATGCCTTATCAGCAGTACTAAAGTCAAAATTCTCAAAGTTTTATCTTTAGAAGATTGGGGAAATAAACCTTATGTCAATAGAATCTTACCCCGTTTTCCAGAATATCCAGCGTATAATTACTATGATTATCAAGAAGCTTGGTCAAAAGCATTTTTTCTGATAAATCATAGTCATACATGGTTTTTCCGATTTAATGAAGTATTCCCAAATAAATACCCAAGATGGTTCGTTAAATGGTTCAGATATATGGGAGGAATTCCTGAAATTTTCCCCCCAAAGATTTTACAAGGATATCAAAAATATAAATCAGTCTTTTCTCAAGAAAGTATTCCTCCGTTTGAATATACTTTACAGTTTATGATTATATTAAGACTTCCATGGATTATGTCATGGAATTATAAAAAGCAAGATGCAGAAGGAGTTTCTCCTTCTCTTTTAGTAAGAGAATTCAGTGCAAGATGGTGGAGTGCAGTTTCTGAAGAACAAGCAGATGAAAAAGCAGTTACAAATTATTATAATAATCTTGTCAGATCACCAAGTCCAAGTCCCTCCATCTCAAACAAGTCCTATACAGATGAAGATGCAATCAAAAGAATTCAAGAATGTAAATCAAAAGAAGAGATTCAGAAGATTTTAGATGAAGTTCGTAAATCCCCTACACCAAGTGAAGAATTATATCAAGATTCTCAAGATCCATATGAAGATGATGGTTTTGAATTCCTAAGTTAAATTGTTATATTCAAGTTTTATATTTTATATCTCAAAATGTAACATAAACGTGTCGAGTCTTTATATTTAAGTAAAATATATTAAAGTAAGGTAATAATCATTAATCATCCATGAAGACTTTATAAAAGGTTTGAAGAAAGATAAGCTACATGTATTATTGAAGAAGATGGCCGACAAACTTTTATAATTGAAGATGGTGTAGCCCCTACGTTTCTTATAATTAAAGATGGTGCAGCCCTTTTTTGACAACTTTCGGATACCAACAAGAGACTTTATAAAAAAGTATGAAAGTAATCTATGATGGAGGATATTACCGGCATTTGTAAGTCATCAGCAATAATAGAGAAGATAACCGGTATCTAGCAGTCATCACGAAGAAAGTTATCGAGAAGTTCAAGTATAAAAGAGGAAGACTCTCAAAGTTAGAGGACATGCTTCATTTTATGAAGAAAAAAGAATCAATTATATTATCCACCACTCAATGTTCCAAAACCTTAGATTTCCAAATCTGTATATTTCCAAGTTCTTCTATATTTCAGAATATCTCTACTGTAGACTCTGAATCTCCTTGTAATAATTCAGAAACACATAATAAAGATATCATTTTATAATTTTATTTTATGTCTAAATTATCCATTATAATTGAAAAATTATATATATATATATATATATATATATATATATATATATATATATATATATATATATATATATATATATATATATATATATATATATATATATATATATATATATATATATAGGGATAGGAAGGGGTGGGGATTCACCATTTAAGTAGGGATAGTGCGGAAATATCACAATAGCTTTTAAAAAAAATTCAAGAAAATCTGAAAAAAAATAAAAATAAAGAGGATGATAAATTATTAAGAATCGGTGATAAAAAAATTCAAAAAAAAAATCATTTTCATGATTAAAGGTATTGTGATATTAAGATCAGATCTTGACTTTATACAAACTTTTTTTTTAAATACAAATTGTTAATATCACAATAACTTTTTTATTTTTTGATATTACACTACATTTTTATTTTTTTTACTAATATTATTAATATCACCGTTTTTTTTTTAATAAAAAAATGTTAATATCACGGTTCCTTTTTACTATCACATGAACGTTTTTCCTTTCTTTAAAATAATTGTTAATATCACCGTAACTATCATATGCTTTTTTAATAAAAAATGTTAATATCATAGTAACTATCATATTTTTCTTAATATCATGGTTCATTTTTAAATGTAAAAAAGCTTAGTATCACAATTGGTTTTATAATATCATAGTTTCATAATATCACAGTAGGACTCATAATATCGTTAATATCACGGTAGAACTCATAATAAAAAACACAAAAAGTGCTCAGAAAAATCTGGAAAAATAAAAAAATGAAAAAAGATAACAATAGTAAGGATCCCTCAAAAGTAACAAAAATTAAAAAAATCGTTTAAATGGTCAATTGAGTGCAGTGAAGTTAGCATTGAGATCTTGACTTTTTACAAAAGTCAAGATCGGATCTAGAATCTTGTGATGGATCTATCCGCATATATATATATATATATATATATATATATATATATATATATATATATATATATATATATATATATATATATATTGGATAAAAATCAAATAAAAAGACAAATATCCAGTAAAAAGATAAAAGATTTTTTTCAAAAATGTTCTCGAAAAATTCAAAACAATTTCACAAGATCGGGTATTTTTTCGAAAACAAAATACGTTTCGCATTAAATCGTTTTTTTTGTGCATCAAAAATTGGTTTAAGACCCAACTCTTTCGACTTTTTCATAAAAATAACATCACAAGATCTAAATAAAAGCAAGTTGAAAATTTCACAGATCAAAATTCATTTTTGTGCATTAAAAAATGTATCAAAAATCAAAATTATAAAAATGTTTTTACAAAAGTTACATATGCACCAATATACCCGATCTTTTGGAATTTTTAAAGAATTTAAAAAAAAACAAAATATTTTTATTTTTTACGGATATTTATCTTTTATTTTAACTTTACATATATATATATATATATATATATATATATATATATATATATATATATATATATATATATATATATATATATATATATATATATATATATATATATATATATATATATATGAAAATGATTAGGAAAGCTTAAAATATGTGACTAATTGTGTGTTTAGAAAAATGATTCTTAGATCTATTAATTATGCCTAAATGAACCTAATGATTTAATTGGTTGATTTAAAAATTTGATTGATGGAAATTTAAAGAGAAAATTTATTTAATGCAATTGTACAAGTGATTTGTGCATTAGGTATATATTTAGGCTTGTGTTTTAGGTTTAAGTAGCATAACTCGTGTGCCTAATAGATGTGACAATAAATTATTATTTTGTGAAGAAGCGTCTCTCTGCTGTCCCTAATAAGATGCTGACACATATGTTTAAGCATATTATTAGGTATACGAATTAGGCATCTCAGTCAATACTCATATATCTATTTTAAGACACGCGACTTTCGGTTGCTGACCCCCGGATAGATACGTGTGAGTTACATAATGGCAGTTTCGTAATACTTGTAATGTTTGGGGTTTTTATGAATAAAGCCCAACAAAAATATCTCATCTTTGAGCTTCAAAGCTCTCGAATGTTCTCTGGCGTTGGAGCCATACATTTTGACCATTTTGGTATGGTTAGCCCTTGTGGTCTTTTTGTTATTCTGTTTAACCCTTTAAGTTTATTTGTATTTAAAGATGGCATTTGAACTCTCACGTGATAGAAAAACATAGGCATTACTTTATTATTAATTATTATACAAATTCAACAACTTAAACCCTTGTAGACATAAACTTTCAAATCGAGTTTGGGCCAACTAACATACTCTATCATTTAATTCTCTCGTAGTTCGACCAAAAGCTTAAGAGCAAAAAAGTAAACACATTAGTATACTAATTAAATTGTTGATGAAAACATCCAATAACAAGCCGAGCTTAAGACAAATAATATATTCTACCATCTAAAACCACTTACCATTCTATCAAAGCTTTTCGCTAGTTAAACTTAATAAATTATGATTTTTTTTTTCAAATGTAAAAAAATAATGTTCTTTTTCTATTTTATTTTTTGTGTTACCATTATAGCTTATGATACAAATCACAAATAGCTAAAAAGATTATGATCCAAATACGTCATTGGATGTTTGAAACATTTGATAATTGTTATACTAGTTAAAGTACACGAATTGGGATACACTTCATTTTAGATGCTAAATGTCACCTTGACTATGAGTCCTACTAATGATAAAAAGTTAAAAATCTCACTAGAATAAAATTCTCACTAGAATAAAATTCTCGACACGATAGAAAATATAAATGTTCTAAAAAAAACTGATTATCAAGAGCTTGAACCTCATTGTGTACTTATTACCTCTTAAGGCACCTTAATTTCCTAACTTCGACAACTACCATGACGATACAAATGACACCTAAATAAACCACCTATGACACGATAGTTTGCCAAAAGTAGAGTTAAAAACTACCAAGACCAAAAATGTCAACATTAAAAACTTGAAGGGTTTAAAACAACACAAACCTAACTTAACAACACAATATATAGCCCATGTAAATCTTTTTCCTTCAATTCAATTCCCCCAGATATCTCTATTCATCTCCTTCTTATAATCCTCTAAACAACCAAAAATTTGTTCCAAAAATCCCTTATGTTGATTATTGCAAATAACAGTATTAGCAAGCTATTCTTAGGCTTCCGTCACAATTAACAACAAAAACAATTATTCCATCATAGATAATCCCTCTTTCTTGAAAATTTAATGGATATGGAGGGAAGATCTATGGATGGGTCATCTTGTTATTACTCTGTTCTTGGTATTCGTAAAGATGCTTCTTCTTCTGATATTCGATCTGCTTATCGCAAACTCGCTCTGGTTAATTAATTTAGTCATTTTTTATATAATTTTACAATTTTTTTTTATCTAAATCTTTTTGTGTAATTATTTATTTTTTTATTTTATAGGAATGGCATCCGGACAAGTGGACGAATAAACCGCCTTCACTAGCCGGAGAAGCTAACCGCAGGTTTCAAAAGATTCAAGAGGCTTATTCTGGTAATGTAATTTGATATCAGATTTTTCTAGAATTATATATTTCGCGATGTTTATCTGAAAATCTGAGATTGAGTTATATTGCAGTATTATCAGATCCAAGTAAAAAATCGATGTACGATGCCGGTGGGCTTGATTTATTTGACGACATAGACGATAAAGAAGTAAGAAGCTTCTATCAAAATATCTAAGATATTTTATTATGTAATCATTATTGTTACTATTATTATGGGGAGATACGACATCGTTTTAGTTTGGTCAGCGGGTTGAATGTTTGCACAATTTCATTTCTTATTTGCACACTCTAATTTGTGCATTCAATAGTCTATATTCATTATATGCTGGTTTGTACATCAAAGTGTATCAAAGTGTGCAAATAAAAAAATAAGTGTGTCAATCAATTCCTCTTATATAAAATCTTTATTTTTTTATTTTTTTAATGTGATACAGGGGATGGGTGATTTCTTGCATGATTTGATGAAAATGATGGACCAAAACCAAAACACCGGACCTCAGGTAACAATAATCCATATTTCGTTTTAAATCCATTTGTACATTAACTAGGCTCATGAGTAGTTATAATGCTTTGTTTGAAATTAGATTACTACAAAACGCAGCCACGCTTATTACAGTGTGCACTTTTAAAATGTTTCTTACCTTTAAATAATTTGAAAGTGGATGTTTAGCTTTAGACAAATTATAATAGAAATGTGAACATTTATTAAGGGATGCATTTTAGTGGTTTATAAACTTGATTATTTTAGGTTATAGAGTCGTTTATAAGATGATTATTATCCATACTAGAATATTGTCGTGAAATGTTGGAGCATTCGACCCTCTGGTTTTGTGTAGGTTTTGAGGTTGTTTTGTTTAGCTTATTTTCTTGGTTTATGCACCTTTTAGGATTTGAATAAAACAGTAGATTCTTTAATAAGTCATAACCTTAGCTTGATAAGCTCAGAAGTAAGTCATATTAGGAAGTGTTTGTTAAGCTTATTATAAGGCTTATGAGCTTGATTTGCTTGGCTACTGACCCCATTTTTACGACTTATTTTGTAGTTTAACGTTTACGGTCTAATTCTATAGTTTTAAGTTGTAATAAACTTAACTTGCAAAAAATGGGCTAATAAAGAATATGTCAAACAAAGTAAGCTTATAAGCTCGAAAATAAGCGAAGACCATCACCCCTTACATTGATATGCTCGTAAGCTGTTCAAAATGAAGTTTTCGGCATTTAACAAATTCAGTTCTGCCAAATAATTAGCTACACAAAACACCCGAGTCCAAAAAAAATTATTTGAAGAGTACAACTAATTTTGTTGAGAAATAATAATCAGGTGGAAAGTCTAGAGGATTTGCAAAAGACATTTGTGGATATGTTCGGTGATGATTTGAGGGAGTTTATGGAGAAGCAAGATCAAACTGACCGGAAGAGGGTACGTGTGTCATCTATGGGCAAATCCAACATGTCGAGAAGCAGTGCTTGCCGCTAGGGTATACCCACCAACCCATATAATAATTTTCGGTGTGTGTGATAAGTTCGATATATGAGGATTGTGTTGGAGGTAGTTTGGTAATTGTCTTTATCTGAGATGTGGTTGAACTTGAATCTTTTAAATGTTTCTTGAGTTATAAAATCAACTTATTGGTGTTTCAGATTTTTAATTGATGTTTTTGCTTTTGATGTTGATCTTACTGATTTGAACACGTTGATGTGGTCTAGTAGTATATTATTTGTTTCAATAATCATAATATGTTTATGGCTTGGTGTTCATGAGAGTTTCTAGCTTCATTTTGTGCTTTTGTAAGTACTTTTTGGATGAAGTGATTCTTTCTTATCAACTTCAAATTAACAGCAGTTATGGCTTGCTTTTTAATTTTTTCAATAGTTTTCGTGTATATAACATCAATATTTAGGATACGATTGAAGTTAGTGCGACTGAATCAATAATTATAGAGCAATTGTTCTCTAATACTATCACTTTTAGCATCTATTTTGTTTCAGTTTGACGTTCTTCATCATTATGACAATATAACGAGGGGGAATTCATCTAAATAATATTTAGAATTATGCTTACATCCTTTTTTAGGGTCGTCGCATTCATGCCTTCCATACCTCACCACCACCAATAATATTATTTCACCTAATTTCATACCTCACCATACTTTTCTAGTGGCAACCATGATTCATGCCAAATCATACCTCACCATAATGTTCAACGGCTATATTTAAGAAACAAAGCTTCATGCCGAATCGGTAAAGATTGCGAATAGCCCCATGCCACACCGCATGCGAAGCGATGTAACGATATTACTGCTCGGCATCAAGGCATGCCGAAGGCATACCGAAGCCATTGCCACCACCCTTAGATAAAGAAACACCGTTTTGTGATAATGATACAGCCATCTAAAGTACATGAAACCGATAATTGTGTTTCACATATGCACATCTTATTTTTCAAGTTCATCTTTACTTTTGTTCAAAGATTATCTTTACACTCAAAAAGTAAATGCAAATTCTGTTGATGAATTTGCATAAAGCTAACCTCACTTTATGTGAAATGTGTTTATGCTTAGCGCATTAGGTGTCCTTCAAGCCATCCCGTTCGTGTTATAAAAAAGATGCTGCCACATCACCACATTTTCCCATAACACCATAATTTACCATAACACCAAAAATACCACTCCCTTCTATAACACCATATTTTGATGCCGTGGTGCATCCCTAAACCCCACATATTTTATTTTATTTTCTATTTATTTAAAAAAATAAAACATTTAACTAAAATTAAAATTTCATAATTAAAAAATACATTAAATAGAGTACATTAAATAAAATAGAAAAAACATAAAACGTATACTCGTATATCTTGTCCAAATAAAAGTTAAATTGTAGGAGGCCCAAAATTAATATTTTGTCCAACTTTAATATACGAGGCCCAAAACTAAAGGTATTATAAGCAGCCTAAACCTAATTTTTCTTGGGGAGAGATCCTTCAGTAGCTGACCGAGCAGGGATCGCAATTATTGGATCTAATCAGGCCAAGATTAAAGTGTCACTTTTAATTTTGGCGCTGATCAGAATCCAATGATGAGATCCTCTCTCAAGCCTGAATCGTCCAACCAACTTGAGAGGATTCTATTCCATTTTTACTCACCATAACCAAACTCTATATGCAGCCACCATCACCTAAATTTACCCGCCTTAGCCATTCTTCTTCCTTTCTTCATTCAAAAAAAAAAAAAAAACCCATTTCTTCTTCCTTTAGCCTGCAACAACATAAAACACAAATATAAAAACATACAAACACATCACATAAACACAAAAAAGAGAAAACGCGACAATAATACGGGAAAACGTGAGGGCCGGTGCCCTCTTGGCGCCGTCAGGTGGCGTTTTCCAGGACCATTTGGGCTGGTCGTGACGGCTCAGAACACGAAAACGTTAGGCCCGGTGTGGTTATGGCGTGCTCGTGTCGTGTTTTCGGGAAAAACGCCATTCTTGGCGTAGGATACCCTCCCCTCTTAGAGCTTACGGTGTGGTAATGCTCCAATGGCGTTATGGCTTTACTGACACGCGTTGAGACTGCGTTACCATACCACCTATCGCTATGTTAGCCCGGCGTTGTGATTTACGTTGGCATGGTAACACAAATGGAAGCGCACCACGGGACAAATGAAAATTACATATATATATATATATATATATATATATATATATATATATATATATATATATATATATATATATATATATATATATATATATATATATATATATATATATATATATATATATATATATATATATATATATATATATATATACATATGTATATCTTTCTTTACTATCTAAAATGGAAAAATGGTTAAAGGGGGAAAAATGAAAACTTGAATATTGAATATTGAAAATCAAATCTTCTTAAGCAAAAACAGTCAAAGGTATATGTGAAAAATTGAATATTGAATGTTGAAAAGTTAATTTTCTTGAATTGTTGAATGTATTGGCTGGAAATAATTTGGATGTATATAATGGAAACAATTCAGGAAACTATCAAAACAATTCAAGGCTGGAAATTGGGCAACTCTTTATTAACGGAAAGTATTGGCAGGAAATTCAATTGAAACAATTCAAGGCTGGAAATTGGGCAACTCTTTATTTACGGAAAGTATTGGCTAGAAATTTCGAACCCATTCAAGGCTGGAAATTGGGCAACTCTTTAATGGAAATTTCGAACACCTTCAAAAATTATTTCAAACACATTCAAGGCGGGAAAAATGAAATTGAAAATTACCTATATAAATAACCCCCAACATGTTCAATTACGTATTTCACTACAGGAAAAGGGAAATAATGGAAATGCAAAATCAAAAGAATGTTGATGATGATCTTGAGGTTAGAAAATTGACTTCTTTTTATGATCTTCATTCACACACCTTGTGCATGAATACTTGTGTTGTTGCAAAAGATATCTTTTATTAGTGTTTATAAATTGTCATTCTGATGTAACTATGATTTCCTATTCTTCACTGTTTGTTTATATGATGTAACTCAGAATAAAATCCATTCTCTTTCGTTAGTTCTTCTTTACTCATGCACCTGTACAACAGATTTTGAGGTTCATTCTAATCTTTCATTTATCTTTTTATTGTTTTCTTTACAGCTTCTTCCCAATCCTATGATAAAGATCGTATATGCAGGAGATTAACAAGGCCAAAGGATTATCATGCAAAAATCGAGCACGGTCCAGAAACAAATAAAGATCGTATATGTATTGATGTTTTGGAGCGAGAGATTAGGAGTAATCCGATGATACGAGATGTTTCCGCATGTTCATCGGAAGTGGCTGATGATTTACACATGAAGTTACTCAACTTAGAAAACCGAGGTATATTTCTTAACTCCTAATCTGTTTTGACGTTAATTTATTCATAAAAACATGTCGATTCTTGCAAGAAAATAGTGTGTTACCACTGTATAATTGTTTAGATAATTATTGGCGACTCTAGCGTATAGGTTCTATGAACAGTTTCTATAATGTGGTATAAGTTTTAATAGCACTGCCTGCTGCTTCAGTTTAGGCTGGAAATAGAACGAAAAGTCTCGTTAAATGGGTGGAACATGAATTACAATGATCCAATAGTAGCATCTGAATGACTAATAATTCAAAAAAATTTATGTGTTCCTACAGTTGCGTTTGCGCGACTACTATTTCCTTCAGAAGCAAAACCAGCCATGGAAATTGCCCATGCCCAAACAACCTCCGAGTTTCCTGGTCTCTTGGGATCAAAAGGCTCAAATGGTAATTTGAGAGAAATGGATTTGAACGAGACACCCTTGGCACAAAACAAGAGATTGCTTTCAAGAATGGAAGCCCTGTCGAGGACAGGTACATCATCTTTAAATTCATAGCGTTTACTTTTTGCGTGAAAAATGGCCAATCAGTCTTTCATTTTCCCATTTCTCGTTTTGTTCTAACGGTGCATATTCACGAATTGAAGTTGTTGGATGATCCAAGTGCTTTCGTACTGATTTGAATTTTTTTGTGTGGATGCAGTGGAGATGGGTAGGCGTTATTTCCCTCATTGTTCAGAAGTTCTTGATAATTTCATGGAGGATGAGCGTCATGAACTTTTTTATATGGAAAATGGTACATTAGAAGAGCAAGAAATCCAAAGGACTCGATATGTTGAGCTTGATCGTGGTTTGTCATCATCAATGTACACACCAACAGGGAGGCATGGTGGAAAGAATAAAGCGCGAAAATACTCATAAACTACACGCTTTACGTGTTTATTTCATTAGATTTTCAGCATTCTTAAGTGCCTAATCTCAGGCTTACAAAAGTGTGAAGAATTATACTTCAATATCTTGTTTAGCAGTTAGTTAATGTGTTGCAAATCCTCTTTTTGTCATCAAAGACGTTGATCTCTGGGTCGTATATTTGGAGTTGTATTTTGAGTTTTATACCTATGTTTTCGAGGTCTCATAAAGTATCAAGATGAACTCTTTTAGTGGGCATACGTGCCCTGTTCATTTTATAAATGATATACAGGTTAACTGCTATATCGTTAATCATTATGGTATTGTACTTTGTATTTGAAAAAATAAAAATATTTGATTATAACGAAGACTAAGAATTTTCTTATCATCATATTTTTCATTTGAAAAAATTGAAGACTTCCTTATGTGTTTTTGAAACACGGGTTCGCTAAGTGAGAAGCGAGAAAAAATACACACGTCATTAAAATGTTTATGCATTTGTACACATGTATAAAGAAAATGGAGATGAAATACAATTTGGAAGTTGTGAAAACTGTTGTAATTAAACATATACGAGATCAATCTGTGATCCTCATGTAATCACAACATCAATTTAAGCTTACTTGATGATAGAAATGACGGAGGATTATAATTAAATGATGAAGCCATATCATTAAGGTTCGTCGATTTCAGTAGTGATGTCAATAATCTAACGGAGGGATTTCTCTTTAATTAATGGTGCTTGATATGAGACAATATGTTCTTGACAAGATACAAGAATGACGACCACAACCTAGGGGTTTAATATGTCATTAAGGCATACTTTACGGTCCAAAGGGTTAAGGCCACATCTAAAAGGATTTATTCTAACATTCTCCCACTTGGCCGTAAAACCATTTATTCATAAATATACATAAATCTGAAAAATTATATTGGTCAATTACAAGTTTATGTGAATTACCATGATTCCATAATAGCACCATGTTGGCAACATTAATGATATGTTGATTGACAGATTTCATGATGAAGAGAAGATTTACTATAGTTTTGATGAAACAGAAGATGACACCCATAACTTCTATCCTTTAGAATTCATAAACTCGCTCAACGTGAGCTAATTGCCTCCTCATTACTGCGTTTGAAAATTGGATGCCCGATTATTCTTTTAAGGAATCTAGATCCGGCAAATGGATTATGTAATGGCACGAGGTTGATATGCAGATATTTTGATCCTAATGTCATCAATGCCGAGATTGTTGTGGGACAGCATGCTGGAGTCAGAGTGCTTTTGCCAATTATACCTCTTGTTCCATCTAAAGACGACACATGTTCCCTTTAAAACTAAAGAGAACACAATTCCATGTGTGCCTTAGCTTTACGATGACTATTAATAAAGCCCAGGGCCAAACAATTCCAAATGTGGGTGTCTATTTTTTAGATTCTATTTTCTCGCATACCAGCTTTATGTGGCATTGTCTAGAGGGATATCCCATATAACAACAAAGGTATTTGTTAAACCAATCAAAGATTTCCGTCAAGCAGAAATCTATACCTCAGATGTCGTGTATCAAGAAGTTTTACGCGACGAGTAACGTGTGTTGTTAGTTAATATTTCATAATTGATCTAATGTTTTCTTTTTCAGCCTCACTAAATATTTTTATATGTCTCTTGATACATGTTAAAATTTTTGTTAAAGTTGAATTATTAGATGTTACAACCGTTTGCAATTACATTTTGAACTTTTCACGTTCTATTTTGAAAGTTAAACGAAACACTTGCCATAATATCGCATATCGTTAATTGTCTACCGCTAAGAACCGCTACTGGCCAAAAAGTGGTATCGCTATATATATATATATATATATATATATATATATATATATATATATATATATATATATATATATATATATATATATATTTATATCCCTCGTTTGAATGTTATGGCTAAAACAATAAAAAATAAATAAATAAATAAATAACTAAAAAATAAAACCTTTACAAAGAACCCGAACCCTATGATAAAAGAAATCCTGACGTGAGCGAGATTATATTACGTTGGTCACCGACCAAGGAATTACTACTTGCCTCATATTGCATGGCTGTTTTTGAGGATCAAAATGTCATAGTTTCATAAAAGGGCATCACGTTTTGGTATCAGGTTATGAACAAGTTCAATAAGAAAAGTTTTCAACCACGCAACAAGGATATGATAACAAGTGGCATACGGTGAACGGAAATTGCCAAAATTTTAACGCGGTTCAAACATGCTAAAAATGTTTAGAAAAATGGTGAAACTGAAATGGATAATATGAAACGGGCTAGACAAATGTATCGTGACAGAGCATAAAGCTGTTCTTTTAATCAAGAGTAAGCGTGGGAAATTTTGAAGGGCCATGAAAAATGGGACACGCCGGATTCGGTTGACTTAACCGGAGACGTCCCCGGTCAAAGCCACCAAAAGCTATTCGGTGATGATGCACGAACATGTCAGCCCGGCAAACAACTTGCCTGAAAAAAAACAAAAATCTGATACAACAACGAGCACCAGGGGAAGTTCGTCAAGCCAATTCGGGGACACTATGTTACCCGAGCTTCGACTCAGACGGGAAGCGGCCCAAGAGGCGTACCTAGCGGCTAAAGGGAAAGATAAGACGATAATGCGTTAGGAAGAATTTAAATTTCTTAGTATTAGCACGAAGGAGATGGATCCGGCCACTGCATATTGGATCGAACTGGAAAAGAAGAAAATCGCAGAAAAAATATAATTTGCCACCCCCACCCGAATAGTTTTATTTTATTTACTTATTGTATTTTTAATTCGTAATTTTTTATTCGTAGTGGATTTTTCATTTCGTAGTTTATTTCGTAATTTTTTTTATTCATAATTTTTTTATTTCGTATTGTAATGTTTAATTTTATTAATGAAGTATTAGATTGTTTAATGAATGAAATTGTTAAAGGTAGAATTTGTAAATTGCAATTTTTAAAAAAGGTGGGATCTAAAAATTGTGTTATTTGGTGTTATGATAAAAGGGTAATTTTTGGTATTAAATGTATTGGTATTAAAGTGATGTGGTGTTGACGTGGCAACACTTTTTCGGTGTTAAAATGTTACCATACCTTTCGCTTTTATAATCAATGCCTTTAAGGCTGGGCACAGTGGGAGGGTCATGCCCATTAGCCATGCATGGTCATGGTCGGTCGAGCCCATTTTGGGTGCTTGGTCATGGTCGGTCGAGCAAGGACCAAATCCCTTAATCGATTGAAATTTTGACCGATTTTTCATTACAGACACTTTTTTTTCTTTCTTTCTTCATTTATGTGGACGTATAGTCCGGACTGGGCCAGGAATGGGTCAGGCCCGGCAGACAGCGGCCCACTCTAGGCCTAAACCCTAATCCATGCCCTATAAATATATGGCTGGATCTCCTTCTTGAAAAAATGACATGACAGGTTACACTAACCCTAACTCTTGTAGGTTACATCGCATCGATACTAACTTGACCGTCGGAGGTGGACCCCGGGGCTACGGCCTCGGGTCCACTCCTAACGGGTTCTCTTTGTTGACAGGTCTACTTAGGGCTCGAGAAGACGAAGAACGGCCAAGGGAGAGTCGTCGAATCCAGCCCGCTCCAGATTATGTATCAACAAGTTGGCGCCATCCGTAGGACCCGAACAAAATATTTTGTCTCGTATGCCCACCATATATTGTCACCAGCTAACTTACGGTATGAATACACTCATTAAGGTTAGCAGACAGCTTATCGAATCATTTATGAATACACTCATTCAGGTCAGTAGACTTCGGCTTATCAAATCGTGTTTCACCCATGTGATTTGGATAAATGTTAAAACATGATAAATCGTATATAGTATTGTCCAAGCTTAAACCAGGACATATTGTTTATTAATTAATTAAGGCCATCCAAGTTGTTACACGGTACCCAATTTGGGAAATAACAAGTATAAGAATCATAATATTTCTTTACATGAGATACAAGAATGTGTATAATAGTCTATTCTTTTACTAAGACAGATAAAAGGAAAAGTTCACGCGATCGGACCTATTTTATCTTTTAGCCGCGAATTAATTCGCGCAGATACTGTTTTTACGGTTGGTATGCCTGTTCGCGCTTGTTTGTACGATCGAACAACGCAGTCACGATAAATCTACCCGCGTTAGGCCGTGCGTTCGGACATCTTCACAGATTAGCTACGAGCAAACACCACGATGCTAGTCAATCGCCATGAGTGCACTGGACAAAGGCCGTGGTCATGTTATGTTCATCTGCGATCATCCACAAACGTTCGAGTCTATGCGGTCACAATATATCCATCTGCGTCTATTAGTCGCGGTCACTGTACGTCCATCCGGGTTTTTTTTATATTAAAAAAAAAAACAATTAATTATTTATGTAGTTTGTAAAACCTCGCGATAGGGGTAATTCGCACTGCCACTTCTCTTATGTGTTAAGTTCACATGCTACGTGCTATATATTGCTTCACTTAATTAGGTTTTATATGTTTCGATTCGTGGCATATACTTTTAATATTTGCATTCAGTGTTTTTTGTTGAATAAATAAGTTTAATGCTCCTACACAAGTAGCACCATCAAACTTGGGGGCTACCTGGTATATAATACCCTTTGTTTCCGTCACGCCACGCAGCATATTTGGAAGCAGATCGATGTAAGAGGTATTGCAAGCCCGGTACAAAGACGGATTTAAATATTCGCACCATCTTGCCGCAGGGAGACGTCCTCCGTTGGTTGTAAAGACGGATGTAATGCGCGCATCGCTACTGAAGCACGTCTTCGTCGCACTTCTTTGTCGTAGCGCCTGCCATACGCTGTACATCGTCTTTTGTCGCACCATGTTGCGTTACTCTTGGTACAAAAGGTACACCTTACCCGTGATGCAAAGATACGGGATCCACTTTCACCATTGTGAGACTCTCACAATCGCAATGTCACTATTACCCCAACTATAGAACCACGTGTTCTTCTTACGGGTCTTTATGTCACATTGTGGCGGAAACCTAGCATATCGCATTCCTCCCGTCATGTAAGAACGGGTGTTACTCAGATGGAACATGGTCACCACGGATGCGCCTACAAGGTTGCGGATTCGGATATAGTCTAATGGGCTAAGCAGACGCCATGGGTCAAGTGCGACCGTCGCATTTGGTCACAAGAAGATGGTCCGTCCCATGTGCACACTGAGTTGCGCACATGGGCCATGCCGTCATGATTGATTGGGCCTACGCCGCCATGAACGGAACTTCGTCTAGCATAACATAGCCATGTACTATCTCATACTAGACTTGGGGGCTTGTGGACGTATAGTCCGACCGGCCAAGAATGGGTCGGGCCGGCAGAATGACGCCCACTCTACGCCTAAACCCTAATCCATGCCCTATAAATATATGGCTGGATCTCCTTCTTGAAAAAATGACATGACAGGTTATACTAACCCTAACTCCTGTAGGTTACATCGCATCGATACTAACTTGACCGTCGGAGGTGGACCCCGGGGCTACGGCCTCGGGTCCACTCCTAACGGGTTCTCTTTGTTGACAGGTCTACTTAGGGCTCGAGAAGACGACGAACGGCCAAGGGAGAGTCGTCGAATCCAGCCCGCGCCAGATTATGTATCAACAATTTACATAAATAAAACACTTGGTCACCACTTTGACAACTTGATCGTCATCAGTTCGTCGGAGAGAGAAAGCTGATGTGGCAAGATCATGTCTGGTTACGATTGTGCCCAGCCTAAGGAAGTTTAGCAATATTGAGTTCCAATGTTAAGTTCTTTCTATCCAATCTTTGTTTAGCAATATTGAGTTCCAATGTTAAGTTTTTTCTATCCATCTTTATTCACTGTTGGGTTTACTACGGTTTCCATTATGTACTCCCAGGATTGGGCGTATCTTTTTAACTTTCATGTTTCAAGTCTTGAAAGGTTTCATTTGCACAATTATAATTCATATGTCAAAGAGTTAATTACTTTTTTGATCCTTGTGGTTTGCCGGGTATTTCACTTTCAGTCTAAATTTTTAAAAAGTCTCGGATCCTCTCCAATATTGAGTGACCCGTTTGGTCCAATTTTAACGTAGAAGTTAAATGTATCTGTTAAACACCCTCATGTGACAAACACGTGACAATAATCTTGTATATCTCTGATATTTTACGGGCATATTTGTCTTTAACACTTTCCTGCTAATAATCTCATCCTCAATTATATTGATTCAGAAGCATGAAACACAAGGGGTCATTTCACAATCAACCCACTACCTAATCCTTTCATATTCTCTTAAACACAAACCCTAATTGCATAATAATATAAAAAAAATGTTGCCTTGTAACTGGTCCTTGAGACCAGAAGGTTATTCACATGATCTTTGCATGAAAATTCGTAAGTTTCTTTTTTTTTTTTTTTTTTACATGAGTTGTGTTGTTCAAATTAATGCATGTATAATGAGTTGTGTTGTTAATGGTTTGATTTTATTGCAACAAGTAAACACCCAATCATTTTTTCCATATAGATCAACCATGGAGGTGCATTGACTAGTCAACCAAATCATCGATACAGAGGAGGGAAAGTCAACTGGTTTGATGACGTTGATACATATTCTTTTTCTGTAATAAAAGTATCAACTATGCTAAGAGAGTTGGGCTATGTTAATCAGGGTATGCGGTTTTATTATAAAATGCCTAATGCTAACTTAGATAATGGTCTTATATCTTTGAAAACTGATAAGGATGTGTTAGATATGGCAAAGTATGTTAATAGATATAAGGTAATTGATGTGTTTGTTGAGCATCCAGTTGATGAAGTTATCTTGGCCAATAAGAATGGGACTGATTTAGGGAATGACAATCCTAACTTTGGCAATGACTTTGATACATTTTTTTCTCATCTAAACACAAACACTGAAATAGGCCAGTCAAGTGATAAGGGTAAAGTTAGTGGACCAAATGTGAGTGATAATCCTGTGGAAAACTAGAAGGGTTGAATAGTTTTACCGATTAAAACTTGGTTTTAAACTATTTAGATCGACTTATGTCAATCTATTTAAACATGTGTGTTGGATGTTGATAGATAAGCATATCAATAAATAAAGCAAAGATAAATAGTAAGAAGCACAAAACCACAACGCGAGTATTTATAGTGGTTCGGCTACAAGGACACCTTCCTTGCCCTACTCCACTCCCCGAGTCACCTACTCGATAGTTCGTAATCACTACAAAACACAACTCCTTGTGGCGGAGAAGCCTTCACAACGTCGCCTACTCTTTATCCGGTACAAGGCTAGACACCGGGTTCTTCCACGAGGTAGAACCAAACCTATCACAACGTCGCCTACACTTTATCCGGTATAAGGCTATATATCGAGTTCCATTACAAAGGAGGAACTACTACCCAACACTACACAACATCTATCCCAAAGGAGATCCAATCCTTATGACAACATCAACAAGGATATCAATATCCTTTGACCCAATGCTAATCTATCTTGTACATCGACACACCATATCGAATGTACACCCTAGGCACCTTTCACTAATACCCTTGACATGACTTCTAGGCACCCTTCACTAATGCCTTTGACACGGACGTTCGGCACCCTTCACTAATGCCTTTGACTTGAATCTTTGGCACCTTTCACTAATGCCTTCGATACAACTCTTCAGCACCTTTCACTAATGCCTTTGTCTTGACCCTTTAGACATCTTTCACCTATGTCTTCGACACAACACTTCTAATGAGAAAGAAAATAACTATCAACAAGATACCATCAGTAGTCTTGATGATGACGAAGCTTGGCAACCCATGGAATTGAGCTTGCTCGACTTCAAGAGGTAGTGATCTCGTCTTTAAGAGGAACCTAGAGAATTACACAAAAAACAAACACAAACTACATAGAAAGATCCTTTGGATCTGAGGTTAGAGAGTTTACAATACTAGGAGAAAGTGTGTGTGAAAGGGGTGAGTTGCAATGTGGAAATGGCTCTCTATTTATAGGCAAAATCTTGCTACTGTTGTACGGATCCCTTACATGAGGGATCCGTCCAGTGTAAACTGAGGGATCCGTGAGACGCTCCTCATTATCCATGGGTTATGGGTCATGGATCATGGATCATGGGTCCTAGACTTTGAACCATGGGTATCCAAGTAGATACAATGTATCTAGAAGATGCAATGCATCTAGACAATGGGTTATGGGTTAGCTCCATGGGTTATGGATATGCTCCATGGGTATGGGTTATGGACTTTGGATTTTACCCAACTATATTCAATGTATTTAGTCAATGGGTCAAATGCTTAAGCTTCTACCCATTATAATACATACTAAGTATGTATATATTTACCCACTATGTAAACACTAGTTGTTATACATATGCATTACTATAATATGAAAACACTATTACTTTTTTAGTGATTTATATGAAAATGTAAGTGTGTTAGTAAACTATTGGCTCAAAACATTTACGTATTTTATTTGTTTCGTTAAAATGATTTTACGTTTGTTATCGACAAAACATTAGAAGATCATAAAATATAAATAAACATTTTTACGGCTTATTTGTATTAACCAATCCTACTGAAATAGGTTAGTCAAGTGATAAGGGTAAAGTTAGTGGACCAAATGTGAGCGATAATCCTTTAGTTAGTGAAGAAAATAATGGCTCTGATTCTATTGTTGCTAGTGATGATAGTGAGGATACTGATTTTGATGTTGATCAAGAGGATAGGATTGATGATGTTGAGGTAGATATGGCTGATTTTAGAAAGCACATAAATGAGAATGTAGAATGGGTTGTGTTAATACAAATATCACCTAAAAATATTATTTATATTTTATGATCTTTGCTATGTTTTGTTGATAACAATAATAAATTTTATTTAAGCAAAGTATAAATTTATTCAAGTCTTTTATTCATATAGATATAAGTTTTACTTAACATCACTGAAAGGCTCAATTCCTATATTACACACTGTTGATTTTTATCACATGTACACTATGCTTCATGTGTTGTACAATTCTTCAAAGAAATGATCATTACATATTTATTTAAGTCATACACTAGCATAAGTAATCAAACATTGTTAGTAAGTCATAAACCAACATTGTACTATCTATTAAACACACTTTAGCTAGTTACATTTTACAGTTTATAATTTAACTTTGTTAAATATTTTAATCAAAATGAAATTGATTTATAACATCCCTTACTTGGATCGTCCTATACTAGCAAAATCTAGTAGGATCATAAAGAATATTTTGGAAATATTTGAACTAGATTTGGAAGATTTGCAAGAATTTCAAAATCTTCAGTTAGGACTGGCAGAACCAAAAATTTACAAGGGCAGACCCCTTTTTTTGGTTCCGGCCAATCCGTGGCTTGCTGAGCCAAATGGCTATAAATAGCAGCTCAAATTCAGTTGTTTTTCTCATCACTTATATACATAAATATTGTACATTCTCTCTCACTCATAATTCTCTGTATCTAACTCATTCATATTCATTTTAGTGAACTTATTAAATAGCAAGAAGATCAAAGCATTATTGAAGACTTACAAGCTTCAACAAGGGTTGCAAGTCTTATGTATTCATCACAATGTGTATTGTAATTGTTCATACATCATTGTTTGTACCAAAACATCATAAAACCCCTGTAGTGATTGGTTAGTATTTTAGTCCTCAAAATACATAGTGTGACGGGAGTGGTTGTACCCTTGTAAAAGAACTCGACATCTAGCTTTGTGTCGGAAATAGTGTTTAAGCGACGTGTAAAGGTTTTTCTCTGCCGGTTAAAGGAGCTTGTTGACTAGTGAAAGGATACTCTCGAGTTTGATACTCGTGGAGTGGTGTAGGGAAAGGAAAAAGAGTCCGTGTAGACCGAACCACTATAAATCCTTGTGTTGTGGTTTGATCATTTCTATTTACTTATTCGCTTGTTATTATTTACATCCCTAATTCACATAAAGTTTTCAAAGAAAAGATATTTAAAAATGGTAAAACTATTCAACCCCCTTCTAGTTTTCCACAATTTGTGTCAGAGCGGGATTACTCAAGATTTTCTAAAATATATTGTATTTTAAAACTTGAAATAATCCATGGATTCTGAAAACTTTAAATAAGGGCAATCTATGCAAAGACCACCACTCTTTGAACCCAATGGATTTATCTATTAGAAAAATCGCTTTGAAACTTATGTGAAATCAAAAGACATGGACCTTTGGTATATAATAATTGGAGGTGATCTCAATACTACAACTAAAGATATTACCAATGATGAGCAAAAAAATTGTTTGACAAAAATAATGAAGCAAAAATGATGCTCTATAATGCTCTACCTAAAAAGGAGTATGAAAGAGTATTTATGTGCAAAATCGCCAAATTTTTTTTGAAATCCTTAATAAGCACTCATCAAGGGAATTCACAAGTTAATGATAACAATATTGATCTTCTTGTTCAACAATATGAACAATTTGTTATTCCTGAAGATGAAACCATTGATAGTGTATTTGCTTGTTTTAACACTATCATTACTTCTCTTAAAGCATTTGATGAATCATTTTGTAGTAAGAATTTTGTTAGGAAATTCCTCAGAGCACTCCATCCAAAATGGAGAGCAAAAGTGATGGCCATTGAAGAATCTAAACATCTTTCAAATATGTGACTTGACGAGCTGATTGGGAATCTCAAAATTAATGAAATGATAATGGAGAAAGATTCAGAGATCATCAAAGAAAAAAAGAGAAAAGTTCAAGTATGTTGCCTTAAAAGCAAGAGCGGAATCAAGTGATGACGAAGAATCTATATCGGGAAGTGAAGATGAAGAATATGCCATGGCCGTAAGAGATTTCAAAAAGTTCTTTAGAAGACGAGGAAAGTTTGTAAGACAACCTCCAGATGACAAGAAACCTTTTCGGAAAGACCGTGATGATAAGAAAGGAAAAGGTGAAAGAAAGTGCTTTAGATGTGGAGATACGAGCCATCTAATAGGAGATTATCCCAAGCCACCTAAAAGCAAAAATTAATGGGCTTTTGTAAGTGGTGCTTGAAGCGAAAGTGAAGATGATGACGAAGAACCAAGCAAGGAGAAATCGCTCTCATGACTCAAGAATCAAACGAGGTACTCTCTGACCCATCTTGCTCTTTTATTGATGATGACACATTACAAGATCAATACAACAAACTATGTAAACCTAGATTAAAAATCATAAACAAAACAAGTTTTTAAAAACTAAAAGGGAGTTTTTGGAAAATGTAGTTTATGAGTTAAAAAAAAGCAAAATGTTTAGAAAAGAGTAAAGCAAATGATAATGTATGCAAATCATGTCAAGAGCTTGAAATTGAAATTGAAAAACTAAAACTCACTCAGGAAACACTTATTAAGCATAATTCTAAGTTCAAAAGATTTGATAAGAATATTTCATGTGCGGATGAAATAATGAGAATTTAAAGATTAGCAAGCAGTAAAATTGGATTAGGCTTCAATGACCTAGAAACTTCAAGTAGTAAAAAAAAATGAGACGAAAAATAACAAATTGATCCATCTGTCACAGGAGACCACAGATCAGACGGAACCAAAAATTTGGTTCCGTCCGTTGATCCAAGAGGTTCCGTGGGGTTGGAACTGAATGTTGACAAATCGGCTCGTAATGAGTTTGTTAATGTTACTAAGAAATCTAAATCTTTAACAAATCAAACCAAGCAAAACCCAGCTGTTACAATAGGATTAGGACTTGTTAAAAATGAATTTAAGTCCAAAAACTACTCAACAGAGGCCTAAACACCTATTCCCAAACGCCCCTTTCCTAAAAGCAACTACAACACACAACCTAATTATCAACACACTAATTGGAACCAAAACTTCCCTAGACCATATCAAACTCCCAACTACATGTCATGGAACCCATATCCACCATTTCCATACAGAGACCAAGTAAATGGCATGTTTAACCCAAATGAACCCATGAGATATTAGGGACCAAACGCTTGAGTTTTATGATTCATAGGTATGCTTGAAAGCCATCATGGAACCAGATGAATGGATAAAAGATAGCGGTTGCTCAAGGCACATGACGTGAAATAAAAGTCTATTTTCATCATATCAAGAATATGACGAAGGTAATGTCACATTTGGTAGTAACCTTAAAAGCAAAATCATAGGCAAAGGTACGATCTCTCGTGATTCCCTATCTATTAAAAATGTTGCTTATGTTGATAAACTAGGATTTAACTTACTTAGCATTAGTTAACTATGTGATAAAAAGTACAAAGTCCTATTTGACAAATATGGTAGTGAAATCCTGAAATGGAATCACCATAGCAAAAGGAGTTAGAAAAAACAACGTATATATCATGAAAATTGATAAAACATCTAGAGATAAAATTTGTCTCACCACTATAGACGAAAACTCCACTCTTTGGCATAGACGCCTAGGTCGCACCAATATGAGACTAATCCAATCCTTATCATCAAAAGAACTTGTTAGAAACTTACCTAAGTTAAAATATGACCAACACTTTTGTGATTCTTGTAAAATAGGGAAACAAGTTCATAGTAGTTATAAGGATAAAAATATGGTATCTACATCTAAGTGCCTAGAGCTTCTGCCTATGGATTTATTTGGTTCATCCACTATACAAAGTTATAGAGGCAACTTCTACACTTCGGTCATAGTAGATGATTATTCAAGATACACTTGGAAAAAAATTTGAAAAATAAAAATGAAGCCTTTGATCAATTTGAAATACTGAGCAAGAAAATTCAAAACCAACTTAGTAATCGCATTGTGTCAATCCGAACGGATCATGGCCGTGAATTTGAAAATGAAATAAAATTTGAAGCTTTTTGTAATGTCAATGGCATAACACATAATTTCTCGAATCCTCGAACTCCTCAATCAAATGGTGTAGTAGAACGTAAAAACGGGACTCTTCAGGACATGAGTAGAACAATGCTAAATGAACAAAATATACCTCAAAAATTATAGTGTAACTTGGTCGACACATCTACTTATATTTTAAATAGAGTCCTAATACGACCATTCTTAAAAAAAACTCCTTATGAGTTGTATAAAGGTAAGAAACGTACACTAGGATACTTTATGGTCTTTGAAAGTAAATGTTTTATTCTAAACACTAAGGACTACCTCACCAAATTTGACCCAAAGTCTTATGAAGGTGTATTTCTTGGATATTCATAAAATAGCAAAGCTTATATTATCCTAAACAAAGAAACTATGAGATTCGAGGAATCGTTAAATGTAACATTTGACGAAAGTCCACCTCCCTCTAAGACATCCCCTTTGGTAGATGATGACTTAGTTGAAAGTCAACTTGCTGAAAATCAAGAAAACCTAGTTAATGACAAGGAAGATGAACTATTAAATAAAGATATAGTCAATATTAAGGAATCTAAAATTCATCCTTTAGATAGTGTCATAGGACAAATTAATAAAAGAATCTTAAGATCAAAAGTTCAAAATCAAAGTAATTACTTTTGCTTTGTATCAACTATTGAACCTAAAAATATAAACGAGGCAATAAAAGATAAATTTTGGGTAATAGCTATGCAAGAAGAACTAAACCAATTTGTTAAAAATGATGTTTGGACATTATTGGCTCAACCTAAAAATCAAACTATAATTGGAACAAAATGGGTTTTTTCAAAATAAAATGGATGAAAATAGTGTAGTGTCTAGAAACAAAGTTAGGCTAGTAGCACAAAGCTATAATCAACAAGAAGGCATTGACTACGATGAAACCTTTGCCCCGGTTGCTAGGCTCGAGTCTATTAGAATCTTATTTGCATATGCATGTGCACATGACTTCAAACTTTTTCAAATGGATGTCAAGAGTTTATTTTTGAATGGTTTCATCAATGAAGAAGTTTATGTTACATAACCACATGGGTTCACTGATTTTGAAAAACCAAATCACGTTTACAAACTTAAAAAGACATTATACGGACTTCAGCAAGCACCAAAATCTTGGTATGATCGACTTAAAACATTCTTAGTTGAACATAAGTACACCATGGGACTAGTAGATAATACACTCTTCACTAAGAAAAAGAAGCCACATATTATTATTGTTCAAATATATGTTTACGATATTAGATTCGAGTAAACTTGTTAAGAGCTATGTGATGATTTTTCAAAAATCATGCACGATGAGTTTGAAATGAGTATGATGGGAGAACTAAAATTTTTCTTAGGATTCCAAATCAAACAATTAGAAGACGGAATCTTCTTTAATCAATCTAAATACATAAAATATATGCTTAAAAAATTTGGACTTGAAGATTCTAAACCTATTAAAACACCTATGTATTCGGAAACCAAACTCACCAAGGATGAGGAAAGTGAATAAGTAGATAACACTAAATATAGAGGAATGATTGGTAGTCTACTCTATCTTACGGCTAGTAGACCCGACATTATGTTTAGATTTTGTCTATGTGCTCGCTTTCAAGAAGATCCTAAAACATCACATTTTGAAGCCGTGAAACGAATCTTTAGATACATCAAAGGTACTACACACTTAGGCTAATGGTATCCCCAAGGGAACGGGTGTTGAAACCATAGTGTATGCCGACTCAGATCACGCTGGTGACTATGTTGATAGAAAAAGTACAAGTGGTATTTGTACTTTTGTTAGACATTGTCTCACCTCGTGGTTCTCTAAGAAACAAACAGCTCTCGCCATCTCAAAAACCAAAGCTGAGTACGTGTCAGCAAGAAAAGTATATCAACAAGCTCTATGGATGAAGTAAGCTCTTGTCGACTACGACATCCAACTAAACAGTATCTCTATTCTTTGTGACAACAAAGGAGCTATCGACCTTAGTAAAAATCCAGTTCAACATGCTCGTACTAAACAATTGAAATCCGTCATCACTTTCTTCGCGACAATGTTCAAAAAGGAAACATCTCAATTGAGAAAGTCTCCTCAGAAGAAAACATTGTCGATACCTTAACGAAACCTCTTAAAGAGAACCCTTTAACCTTTTTAGTTATAGTAAAATAGAAACTTAATTCAAACCAAAACGACGAAACTTGACCAAATCAAAATCTGGCCCAATGTACCCTGCGATAACACGGACGGAACAAAAAATTTGGTTCCACCCAATCCGCTGGTTCCTGGTCAAAATTTTGATAGTTTAAAACAAACACCCCCTTCTCAATAATTAAACATAGTCAACCTAAACTCCATCCTAGCTAAATAGAACTCACAATTTGGCGAATTACTCCATCAAATCTCTGCTCCAAACACCACTATAAGTACTTTCACCAAATTTTTCTTCCAATTATGAGTCTAGGGTTTCTATTTTATACACAAAACCAAAACTTGGGGATTATGCATTATGAAGTACATTTTTTAATTATACAACTAATCATGTTTCCCTTAGTTAGGAATTGCATCAGGAAGTACATAAAACTAATTTTCTAAAAACCCCATATCAAATCGTTGTAAAAACTTCTCACAATTAGGATAAAAAAATTTCTTACACATTGTTCATACAAATAAAAACGTTATATTTATGCATCACTTGCATAATGTCTCTTGAATGCTAAAGGAAGTACATAATAAATATTTATTTTCGGATACATTCAATCGAAGTACATTGAATTAGGAGCGTTTGGGTTATCTCTCATTTCGTTACAAATTACTAAATAATTTCTTTATGCGTTAAAAGAGTCGAGATAATCGCACCTCCACATTGTCCCCATGTAGGCACACACTAGAGCATCACAACATGATTTTTGCGTATTTTAACTATATGTTAATCATGTATCTCTAGGAACAAAAATGCCTCCCGTCAATACTTATGACCACAAGTACACTTTCGCCTACATACATCCTCATCATAGGACTAAGGGACTTAGTAAAACACAACTCGAAATCTTTAAGGCTCAAGAAAAAGTTACTTTCATGAGGGTAGAACCATACACCCATCCTTTTCAGAAGCCACAAACATTCCTCAAGAACTTGCAACAATCACCTTTGATTGTCTCCTAAACATCGATGAACAAATTTGTCCCAGATTTGTCCTCGAGTTCTATGCGAGCATAGTTCTCGCAAGTGAGGATAATGGATTAATGATAATTCACTTCAAAGAAAACTAACATGATTTTCACTTACCTCTCTGTCAATTTTCCCAAATCCTTGTACTCCCTTGTCAAGGTACATGCCTTTACTCGGATAAATAGTCACTCTCAACTGTTGACACAATCGTTGATCGAAGTCCTCCTTACCAAACTCCTTTAGTTAACAAAGAAACAATCCGAGAACACTTGTTCCTTCTTCGAGTTTCTGGTACTAGAACTACTCATTCAGGTCAAGAAATCAATCGAGATCCATTTGTAATGGAACTCAATGAACTCAAACCTCAATTCAAAAAATGGGAAGAAGTCATTTGGGCAAACGTCTTATGTACCATTGGAAACCGTGATCACATCAATGATTGTCTTTGTTACATGCTCTATAGTTTATCAACTCGTCAAACTTTCAACCTAGCTTACTATGTTGCCAAAAGGATGGCCGACATACCCACTCTAGGAACCACTGCTCTTCTCTATGGGATGCTTCTCACTCACCTCTTTAGAGCCTTTGCACCAATTCCATCAAATTCTAAGGGAATACATCTTGATTACTTCCTTGTTGATCATGTTATGGTGCCTTTGAGTGATCAAATGGTAGCTAAGACCAAGTCCAAAGGAAAGCGTCCTCAACCTCCAACTTCCTCATCATCGTCCAACAGCTCGGATGATGGACTTCCTAACTCGAAGCTTCCTCCTCTTGACTACCTCAGGCAATTTGTAGAAATTGAACAACCATCGGAAGAGTTCAAGCAAACTAAAGGAATGTTTAAATTTCATGGAAGGTTTCTCATCAAGATAAACAATAAACTTGATAAATAATGAAGGTTTCATGATTGTTGGATACAATGATTTGAAAACAATGATGTATGCTTTATGTTACTATTCCTAGGATATTAACTTGTTAAACGCTTATCTAAACTAAATGCAGGTAGATAACAATCGTATGTTATCAATTTTCACTTTTCATGTTTTCGTGAAATCACTATCAATTTGCCTGTTATATATCTCTACATATGTGTACCTTTGTTTTATTCATATTTTTTTTATCATAATTAATTAAATACACATACTCCAAGAAAAATTACGGGATTACAACGGGTTTTCAAGGGAAATAAATGCCCTCTGTAAAGAAAACAGTCACCCACAGATGGGGCGGACCCAAAAATTTGGCACCGCCCTTTATATTTTTTGGCATCGCCAAAATTTGAACCGCGGTTTGGACGGTACCAAAATTTTAGGTCCGCCCGTTATAAATTTTGGTACCGCCAGACAGGACAGAAGAATACTTATTTTTCGTTTTAATTCTCGACTTTAGATCACTCGTATATTTTCATTAGAAACATTTTCACTTATATTTATACATATTAGGATCATAGTACCACATTTGCACCTGTAGAATAAGAATTTCCCACTAAAATTTGAAAATTCACAAAAATCACTCAAGGTACCTTTCTCTATAAAGTAAGGAACCCTTTATCTGGTACCTTGCAATCTGTGGATCACTGACTTCATAGATTTAGCAATCATTACACCACATTTATTGCATATCTTCTTCACTTTACTCAATGCATTTGCATTAGCTTGACTTTTTCTTGATTAGACACCTAATTAACACTTCTCAATCATTAGAAATAACAAATTCTAGATAGATTCATATTAAATCAAGGCACACAAATCCACAGTTCTTGACCATTATAAATTAGAAAATCCAAGATCTTCACTTTCCATCACCTTCACCACAACTTCCTGTGAATCTTATTAACATTCAAGATAATTCACATTGACAAAATCCACAAATTCATCACCATCCAATAGGGCTTTTAGAAGAACCGCTAGAATCAGTGTGCAACCTTGTTGTTTCGTTAACCTAAACTCTTCATCCTATGATGAATCTCCCATTAACATATCATCACTATTCATGATGACAATATCATCAACTTAAGCACTCCAAGACCTCAACAAAGATTACCAATCATTGTTACAACTCCACCTCTCACCAAAACTCCAGTGGCAACTACACCACCTCCTGCTCCATCACAACCACCAAAATCACCATCACCAAGGTCTTCAAAACTTGAACCTATTGCACTATTCACTACTCCACCAAGGTCTTCAAAACTTAAATGGATGAGGAAACATTGGTGGTTGAGAGGAACTATTCACAATTTTGTGGTGGTTGCATTAGTTGGTTGAGAGGTCGGATTTTGTGGTGGTTCCATGGTTGTACACAACTACCACCTCACAATCATGCTATATCACCCGACCTTACTCATCATGGATGTACACATTGTGAAAGAACCTCTAGGATTAGTGAGAGAACCCGTATCATGGTTCATGAGCTTCAAGATGAAATGAGGTTCATTCTCATTCACATCCTTGAGCATCTCAATGCTCTATCCCATCCTCCACCACAATAGAGTACAATAGGAAGGATGATGTGATAAGTCTAACTATATGTTGGGTTCAATAAATACCCAAACCCCTTAATCTAGGATTTGAATAGAAAATAGCCCAAGTGTTTAGTCCGTTAAACACTAACAGGTCACTGAGTGCATAGTATCTCAGTGAGTCATCTTCGGGATACTCAAGATGAGGCGAAGAAGAAGTCTCTCCACTCGATGAGGCGGAACTTAAAGGGTGAAGGCGAGTCAAGAAGAAGATGATGGATTCATGAGTAATGACAATAACTCTTTGAATCCCTAAGACTCCTCTCCAACTACTTACATCAAGACAAATCAAGTAGAAGAATGAAGGATGTAAAGCGAAGAATGAGCGGGACATGGCGGGATAAGTTTGAATCGAGATAAGACGCAGTACTTATCAACCAAAGTCAACTTTCCTTGAATGGCAAAAGATCGGGCTCAATGTCATCACCGAACTTAGGAAAGTAGTCTTGTCTCTTACCTAGAATAGTCTTTATGAATGAGACAAAATACATCGAGATTTTGTCTTACGTATGATGTCGGTTGTCACTTAGGAAAAGTCAAATATCATACATGTATAAATAGCATAAGAGATGGAGTGAAAAGATTAAGCTTGTGAATTGTAAAACACACATACATGCAAGCCATCTTTTCACTCCTCCAAATACAACTTAGTTCCGAGATAGCTCGGTGGGCTCTAAGAGTTGTGCTCGGACTTAGCCCCGAGCTTAGAGAGTAACCAAACTTTGTCATTTCAATCCCAAGTACTATTCGCAAGTACTTGGGTAACGATTTTTTTGATTAATTTCTAATAAAGAATATGATGTTGAAAATTACTTGTGTGTTTTACTTACTTTAATTTAGGTCATTGTTCATCGTTAAATTGTTTTAAGTACTTAATTGTTTTAAACGATAGTGAATAGGGAACAACAAGTGGTATCGAGCAATGCTAATTATAAAACTCGTTTTAGGCCGCTCTAAAAGTTTTTAAATTAGGATCCTAAATGGTCAAATTGATGTACCCCAACTAGTCGATAAAAAGGTGGAGCTTATTCACTATTGCCCTAGACTTGAAGTTGGAAAATTCAACAAATGGAAAAAGCGTATGCTTTGCTATTTGATTGGGATGGAGCCTTATTATATCAAGTGTATAAATGAAGGTCCATTTATCCCAAAGATCTTGAAGGTTTGCCTAAACATGAAGCTCGGTGGACTCGTGGATGAGAGAAGAGTGGTCAACCGGGACCAAAGACTCAAAAGTATCATCATATCATGTCTTCGATGATATTATGGAGTCATCATAAGTCGCAAAGATCTGACTAAACACACAGGATGACACGGTTCACGATCATGAAGGTCCATCGATACCAAGGAAAGCAGGATTATGGACACGAAACTTGAGTATAATACCTTCGTGGCTAAGGACTCGTAAACTCGTCTCAAACTTACACCCGGTACAAAACTTTGTTAAATGAACTTTCAAATGATGGTGTAAAATTGTCCAAACATGAAATCAATGTTGGTTTTGTAAGCAGTCTCCCGAGAATTGGTTGAATTTCTCTCGGGGACTAAGGAATGCTAACCACATTCGTAATCTTGAGCTTCACGAAATTTATGGGAAATTTGTCTATGAGGAAAACCTCATCAATGGCGATACCCGACTTAAAAAATCTTAGGAAGTCAAGAAGTCCCCGACAACCATTTCCAATCCGTGTCAAGCGCTTTTATTCTAACAATGTGATTCAAGATTTTAGGAAAACTCGGATGATGAGGTAGATGAGAGGACAAGCGAGGAGTACCGAACGATTTAAATATTGAGTTTCGTGAAAGAGCACTCCTCGCTAACTCTAACAGTTTATTCGAAGAAACAAAGTTTTCAAACGCTAAAGCTAATGAAGACACCGAATGTTTTAAGTGTCACAAAAGGGTCATTTACAAAATATTGCTTTTCAAAAACAATTTCGAACCCTCTTACAAACCATCGTGGTCAAACTAGTCTTCGTGCTTTAGCAAATTTCAACCAAAATCTTTCGGCCTCATCAAAATTTTCAAAACAAATCGATCAAAACAAAGTCGTTGATTATGAAACCAACTATAAGAAAGCAAAATCTAAGCTTGCATTGCTTGAGGCCAATCCCTCGAAACAACCGGTGTTAAATCATGCAGGTAAAATCAAAGGCCTCGTTCTTTCAAACCTTCGATCGATGAAGAGCCAAGTATCATCGATGATGAAATGGTGCATGTCACAACCGATGGCCTCTCGTAAGAGGACAAGCTAGCTATTGGGAAGAATCATGCCGAAACGGGAATGGGTCAACATCACAATGAAGAAGGTAAACATCTTACTTTCTATGGATGACGACTACGATTGGCGCCTTATATGAATTATCTTAATGTTGACCTTAAGTTCGTAGAAGAGCAAAGATTAAATCTTTTTCTCGTAACATATTGGATTTCACAAACACATTAAACCATAAACACAAGAGGCGATAAATGATGTTTTAGAGAGAAAGAGTTAGAGGTTTGGGAACTTAGTGAGAGAAAATGAAAGTATTATTATGAGTTTCAACTCTACCTGGGAGGTAGAGAGTATTTATAGTTCTTACATAAGTCGCCACCCACGGTGTGGATCGTGCATACAGATGGGTAAAGACCCGTCCAGTCCTCCACGGTGTTACATAACTAAATACAACTAAACATTAAATAATCTACGACTATGAGCTTTTAACGATTACATATACTTGAGGTGACCGAGTCTTTAATAACCGGATTTACTAATTCCTAATAATCTCCCTAAGGAGGTCACCTCAAGATCACCTCAAAATTACATTGAACACAAATGATATTACATTTTAAATTGTTCTTGCATTCTTGATGTAGTTCTTTGCTCGGGATCTCGTAGTCATTGATTCTTCATTATTGCATGTTTGGATAATCAATGTGGAGGTCTTTAACCGATCCACGTGATAATGAGTTTTGAGCCACTTTGAGATCATCACCATCATAAATCTATGACTCTTCCATTGTGGTGTTGGTATTATGTGATGTTGTGACTTATGGACCGACATGCTCACATTCGGATCATGATATATTCTCATCGAGTAGCGGAAGCTTTTGTTGATTCATGATATTGGCAAAGAACAGAGCCAAGCATGGAGTGAAAATATCGTAGTCATTGATGCACTTATCATGATTTTTAAGAGATGAATGTGTAGTGTGAGCATGCGGCTATGGATTGACCGCTTCATTCGATCACCGCAAATGTCGGGCGACTCGCATACAACAGTTAGCAATAAAGTGCACGAAAGTGTCTTTGATCACTTTCATTGAATCGAGGTACACGCCCACTGTTCCCGCTGATCAAGACATGTACCGCCTGTGATCATGTACAATTACGAAGAATTTCCTTGACAGGTTTCGCAATTGCTCTAGTCGTTCTCAAACAGAACGTCTCAAAGAAGACAACACGGAGTGAGTGAACCAAATAATTGAGATTCATCGATTGATGAAAATGATTTGAAAAACAATCGTACCGCCCAATAGAAATTGTTTTTGCAATACAACGAAGGTTTTAAAGAACATCAACTATCAATCATAAACACCTTTTATTTTGAAATATTAGTACACAATCGATGTGCTAAGGAAAAGGATTTTAAGCACAATGATCGGTTTTTCAAAGGTATCCATCAATCCATAACTCGAACCAGATTGATTCAATAGATTGAATCGCCCCATTGTTTTCGCTCGGTTGTCACATGGTTGATCTATTGGATAGATCTCACATGCCACCCACCGTGAGCTTGTTTGATGTTGGCTCCGAAGGCTTTCCATCTTCATTGTGAATATGTTTGCATATCACTCGATGTTCCGCAATACCACAAGGATAATGCGTAGGACTCATAAGATATAATCTCTTCCACATTGTGTGAAACAGAGAGTCTTCATTGATGATGTCCTAAAGAGATTTATTTGATGATCTCGTGGCTCTAGACTCAATTGTGCATATTTGGATCCTATGTCGGAGACTAGGAGAGGGTCTCCTTCTTCAATATCAACAAACTCTAAGAGAAAGCCGATAGATAATGCGGTTCCCGTGAGAATGAAACAAGCCCTTTAAGAGGAACTTGAGTAGCTTGGGAAGTTGTATTGCGATCGTCCACCGGGTCCATGACGCCTTGTCTTCAATACCGATGTTACCTTGGTAACCACCAAGAGCATATGAATTGACCCGGTTCGCCTCTAAGGTTGAATAAATGGAGGGCTATTTATTTTCACCCTTTTCACTTTCAATTCTTTTCATTCTTCAACCCCTTCAAGCTTATCGAGACTTCATTACTAGAACCTTGTTGGGTTTATTCCAGTTCTAGCTCTATCTCATCCGCACTCTTCCCATATATCACTTTTCTCCTTTTCATTGAACCCAAGGACACTTCACTATCTAGTGGATTGTCCCTGGGTAGATCCCTCCGGTTCTGGCGGATCATGGGAACGAATACCTATCCTAACCATCCTTATATCACCATACATACAGTAAATTTGGTCGGTCTATTTGGTATTGTTCATCTGCCGTTGGAACCAATTGTAAACCATTTGAAAATCAATCCAGAAACTTGTGATATATTATCAAAGCATTTTGTGCATCATGTATTAGAAATCGTTTTAGCACACGGAGGCAAGAGGAAGAGTTAACTTCTTTGATTACCATTTTCTAAAAGATATCAACATCACTGCCCTGATTAAATCAAGTATATAAAGCATATTTGGGGAAGGATGAGGTTTTCACAATTTTGCGCCCCCTCAATATGTGCCTCGAGGTTTGAAAGGGTTTTGCACCTATTAGAGGAACCTCGCACTTAGAGACAAATCAATCACGTTTCAATTCTTTGTGGTTTTAAAGGATGCTCCCCTCAACATGTGCATGGTAAATTTGAAATCGTTTGGCACATGTGGGAGGAAAGCTGCAAAACACTTGTGAAACCATTTATCGAATCATCGTTTAAACCAATTTAAATCACAAATTCTCCCCGATCACACTTTTCTAATCATTTAAGATTTGTGATCTCAGAGATTTAAATTGATTTTGAAAGCTTTGAGGAGAATTGTGACTTGATTATGAAAACATTTTAACCGATAAGGATCGGATTATGAGACTTTAAACTCCATTGATTAAACATGCATGATTATCTTTTGAAAACAATTGAATGACAAATAACCTTTTGATTTAATTGAAATCATTCTCCCCCTCAATCAATGACATAAGTTGTTGATTGAGAGATAGATATTTTTGACAAACGTTAAGTCCAGATGATATTCAAAAATAGAGTCCGAGTTATTTTTCAAAGCAATTAGTTTTCATTAGATAGTAAGTAATTGTTAATAGAATCAGAGCATGAGATTTGAAAAACAAGATAAAGCATGGCTCTGTTCTTTCTTTGAAAAAACGAGTTACTGCCTGAAATGACAATAAACCATTGTTTCATTTTCTCCCAAAAATATTTTTTGATTTTTTTTAAACATTCGAACAACATCTAAAATCCCTTGTCATTCTTTGAATGACATCACAAAGATCGTAGATATTATCGAATGGAGAAAAATCATGACAAAAAGACAATATTTTTTGAAATTTTTCAAGATTTTCAAATTTTTATGGATTTTTTTTGAAAGTTTTATAATTTTCTATTTGCTTTTTGAATAAAATATTTACAAGAGATGGATGAAGAAAGACCTTTACTCCTCGTCTTCCTCTTGAAGACGTTTGAGTGTTTCCGGTTGTAGACTCTTTAGACCAAGTCGGGAGGATAAACTCAAAACGTTCCTAGAAAGAGCTTTGGTGAAGATGTCGCTAACCGGTATTCGGACCTCACAAAATAAAGTTCCACCACACCGTTTTCTACTTGCTCCTCGATGAAATGATGTCGAATGTCGATGTGCTTTGCTCTTGAGTGTTGTACGTTGTTGCATGAGAGAGCAATAGCACTTTTATTATCACAAGACAGAGGATTTTGTTGAATTCAAAGCCATAGTCGATAATTGGGATCTCATCCATAGGATTTGAGCACAACAAGATGACATGGCTATGTATTCAGCCTCTGTAGAGGAAATAGAAGTACTCATTTGCTTATTTGAAGACCACTCACAAGCTTATCACCCAAAACCGAGCACCTCCGACGCATTTCGACGTGTATCTTGACATCCTGCATGATCAAGATCTTCATAGGTCGTTAGTGACATACCGGTGTCTTTCGGTACCAAAGTCCCATATTGATGGTTCCTTGGAGATCTGAGAAGACCCGCTTAACCGCTTCAAGGTGCTTTTGGTAGGCTTAGCTCGATATCTAGCACACATGCAAACAACGAACAAAATGTCCGGTCTCATCGGTCGTGAGGTACATCGTGATCCAATCATACTACGATATTTTGTTTGGTCTACCATGATCCCTGAGTGGTCCTCATCCAGTTTAGTACGCACTATCATGGGAGTGTCAACAGGGTCACAAGAATCAAATCCAAATTTCTTTAAAATCTCATTTGCATATTTAGATTGATTTATAAATATGCCTCTGGGACTTTGTGAAATTTGTAATCCTAAGAAAAATGACATTTGTCCGATCATTGACATTTGAAATTTGGAACCCATTACATTTGAAAAACGGTCACATTCATTGGGGTCAGTCGAGGCAAAAATAATATCATCAACATATATTTGAATGTGAATTAAATGTTTGCCTTACTTTCTGGTGAACAATGTCGGATCAACTGCTCCTTTGCTGAATCCAGTGGATAGAAGAGACTTTGATAGCGATCATACCAAGCCCTTGGAGCTTGCTTCAAAGCCGTAAAGAGCCTTCTTCAAACGATAGACGTGAGTAGGATGCTCGATTCACAAAGCCTTCAGTTGGTCGACGATACGACTTCTTTAAGATCTCCGTTAAGAAAAGCCGTCTTTACATCCATCCGATATACTACCATGTTCTTACTTGCAAGATTAGCCAAGAAGATTTCGATTGCCTCGACACGAGCAACTGGAGCAAATGATTCTTCAAAGTCAATACCCTCCTCTTGACGGTATCCTTTTGCAACCAATCGAGCCTTGTTCTTTAAAACATCACCATGCTCATTAAGTTTTACTTTGAATATCCACTTTAGAGCAATGATCATTGCACAACTGGAGCAGTACTAATTCCCATACATCTAGTCGATCAAACTCATGAATTTCTTCTTGCATGGCATTGAACCACTATCTTCATTCATGGCGTTTTCACGCCTTTTGGTTCGATCTTAGAGAGTACGGAGTTGAAGAAGCACCATAAGGCATCGGTTGCAAGTTATTTCCGTGTGGATACCGGACGAGAGAGGTTTCCAATGATGTTGTCTAATGGATGATCATGTGTCCATTTCCTAAGATGTTCATGTGGTTGTTGTTGAGGAACCAAGTAGTCGAGTCTATATCTCCGATGAAGATGGTTCGATGATGATTCAGAGCAAATGTGTTTTCAAAGGGTTCATCTTCCGGAGGAGCAAAGGGTTTTCATCATCGTAATAAAGAACAACATTTCCATTGTGTACACTCGATGATTGATGATTTGTTGATGAGACAGAGTGATCGACAATGCAGCACTTCTTGACTTAATGACATTGAAAATGAAGGGTTAACATCATTGACAAGGATAGAGGCGCCTCTGTTGATGGAACCGACATTTTATTAGCACTTAACTCATAGTGTTCATCAAACATTGGATCAAATAATTTCTTCAAATCATCTTTCAAGGAGGTACATAAGGAGTTCTTCTTGAGGATTAGAAACAAGAGTAGAACCGATAGGACTACTTGATAAAGGTTGAAATGCGGGTCCAGAATCGGATTGTCACGAGCCGGTCGACTCATCGAACGTAACGTGAATTATTTCCATGATATTTCGGGTTCTCTTGTTGTAGATTCGGTATCCTTTTCTATTTGGTGCATAACCTACAAATACTCCAATGTCCGCTTTAGCTTTTAGTTTACCTAAATCTTGACCGTCATTAGTTGGGTAACATAAAGCACCAAACACACGAAGGTAGGATAGATCAGGTTTTCGTTTATGGACAAGTTCATATGGAGTTTTTCCATGAGAGGTGTGAATAAGGGAACGATTTTGGGTGTAGCAAGCAATGGCAATGGCTTCAGCCCATAGAAACATTGGAACCTTTGAATAAATTAGCATTGTTCTTGCGGCTTCCACAAGAGTTCAATTTCGTCTTTCAACTACACCGCTCGTTGAGGAGTTCGTGGAACACTTCTTTGATGACCGATTCCAACACTTTCATAAACCGAATTAAGTCTTTGTTAACAAACTCGTGCCATTGTCTCTGCTCTAACAATTCTAACAAGATTGTTGAGTCGAACATGAAGTCGTTTGATAAGTTTGATGATGACATTTGGAGTTTCTTCCTTTGTCCTCAAAAACTTTACCCAAGTAAATCGAGAGTAGTCATCAACAACTACTAGAATGTATTTCTTCCCATTTATTGTTTGCACTCTCATTGGTCCGCATGATCCATATGAAGTGTATGAAGAACTTCCATTATCGAGTTTGTGGGTTTTGGTTTGTGGGCATATTTTGTGCTTTTTCCCAATTGGCAAGTCGAACAAAGACGATCTTTTCATACTTTAACTGGGTAATCCTCTTACTAAGTCCTTTTCGAAAGATTGTTTATGGTACCAAAGTTTAAGTGCTTGAGACGACGGTGCCATAGCCATGACTTAGTTTTGGAAGCCTTTGACAAGAAGCGATGGGTGAAGATTTCATCATATCTTTGATAGAGATGGTGTATAGGTTTGAACCACGGGTTCCTCGAGAAGTTCCACACCATCAAGTTCTCTAACAAAGCAAGTATGTTTTCTCAAGGCCACTTCTAAACCGAGTCACGTAATTGTCCGACGTAAAATAGATTATGTCCAAGACCTTCAACATAATATACCCCGGAAATCACACTATCTCCAACCACGTAATCTCCATAACCCATAATAGCACCAAAACGATCGTTTCGAATCTCACAGCTCCGATGAATTTACTTACGAAGTTCATGAGCCATGACCGGTCTCGGTCATATGCTTGGAACAACTTGAGTCCAGTACCACGTAACGATTTGAATGATCCGCAGTTGAACACGACAAGAATGGATAATCGGATAATTGGGATCCCCATGCAAGAATGGGTTCCATTTGGTTAGTAACAGTGATTGGAACACCCACATCACAAGTAGAAACAATGGACTCATTAGAAATAGATGCAGTGCTAGTGTCCACATTTGACCTATTCAAAGTATGTTCACTTCTTAAGGGAATAGTTCTACCAGTAGGTATCCATTTTCTAGTGGGCATTGACTCATCAAATTTAGGGCACAACACATTAATCTTATGGCCAGTAGGTATCCATTGATATCCTATATTACTAAATTTCCTTCCTGTGGGTTTCCACTGTTTTCTAACTTTCTTTCGCCTTTGCCTTTTTGCCCTTTTAGCTTGAATTTTAACATTAACAATTTTAGTTGGGCATTTAACAACATTAGACAAATCATTCACACCACATTCAAGATTAGTAACAGAAACCACGCAATCATCATTACAAGTTTTGCCAAAAGTAGTAGAATTCGCATTAATTACAGTACGCTTAGAGCTAACACTAGAATCAACACGATTCGTCTTATTCAAATTCTCCCTAAGGTGATCTTCTACTCTCTTCCACTGAACATTCCTAGCATGCAAGGTCCTATCATTCTTTGTGTTGCCTTGAGGCTTTGACCCGCTTGCTTTGGTGTCACTTCTTACTCCTGTAGAGGGAATTGGAACATTAGTTGGTTTCGCTACTTTTTGCATTCCTGAACTAGAAGTGCAGGGATCTGAACTACTTGAAGGCACATTAGTGTTCACTTTCTTAAAATTGGGCATAGAATGAATTGTATGCTTGGCACTAGGCATAGAACAAGGCATACAGCTTTTCCTTTTGCACCTAAGGATTTAGGACATGTTGCTATTAAACATTCTAGCAGTTCTTGAGATCGTTTGGCTTGAATGCACGCAAACCTAATTTCACTGTCAAGAGGCTTATTTATAAAATCCTCTTCCACAATCTCACGGAGACATTCTAGACTATCCTTAAGGTGAGCACAATAGTTGTGAAACACAGGTTCATTATTCCTAAGATGAGGAGGAATGTATTTAACAATCACAGTATATTTTCAGTCTGAGGATGACTTTGATGCAACATTCTCATTAAAAACAAGTGGCAGTTTCCCTGTTTCATGACTCCTCATATTCTCAATTTCCTTTTGTAAAGACGTTATTTTTTCGTTATTTTTGTCACGAGTGACTTTCATTGAATCATATAACTCTTTAAAGTGTCGTTTGACTTCTTCATTTTCTTCTAGAAAACTCTCGTTTTCTTTTTGTAAAGCATTAACTAAGTTTTGAAGATGAAAAGTTTGAGAATACTGAGAATCTAAAGGAGGAGGCATTTGGGAGCCAGCCACATTGTTCTTTTCACCCTTTAATTGAGAGATTTGGGCTTTTAACTTTCTCGATCGTGTTACAATGAGCTTGAATCGTTCGTCACGCTTGTTTATCCGAAAACGCATCAAACTCGAACATCCGAGGATGTCTTGATATTTGAGGTTTTGACATTTTCTTTAAGATGTTGATATTTTAGTTGTAAATCAAAATGTTCAACTTCTAGTTTAGAAAGATGTTTTACCAAATTATCGTGATCATCCCGATCAATTTTCTCACTTAGTTATGAGTTTTATTTTCAAGCTCAATGACACGATCATGGGAAACTTTCAATGCAATAGATAATTCATGAAATCGAGAAGCGATAATAGAGTGCTTAGTAACAAGATAAACACATCTTGAGCAACACAACTCGAAATCAAATTCTCATTTAAGATGTGTAAGTTCTTCCTTTCAACTTCATTATATTTGAGTTCTGCTCATAATCATTGACTTCAACTATCATTGCATCAAATTCCTTTTCCATTTCTTTAATATCGAATTTATCCCTTTTGAAGACTCTCAAATTGACCTTTTAACTGTTTGAAGAAAGGCATGACCTCGCTTAAATAACATTCTTTTGTTTGCTCAAACCCTTTCCCCTCGCTATCCCTCGTAGGTGTGATTCTCTTCTTACAAGTTTTCTCAAAATCAACAAACGGTGATAAACAACATACATGCCGATTAAGGTCTTGCTATTAGTGGCAATAGATCTAGGACTAGATGCATTGGTGTATTTGGAGGATACATGAGTCAGCAGCATTTTCCTAAGGGGAGTGTTTGTTTCAACAAGTACATTAACTTTTAGCTTATCCATATCTTTCTTCCAAAAAATCTGTTCTGGGGTTAATTGAGTTTGAGGCTTAAACATGTTCAAGGATATCCAATTTTCCTTAGTGTAATCATGAGGTTTGATCGTTATGTTATTCTCTTTACACGCAGGATCGTTAAGCTTCTTATTCATTTTCACCCTAGATACATCATCTAGTTTTCTATCTTCCTCAGTGCACTCAATGCAACTAGGTTTCTGTCTAGGTTTAAGGATCTCATTGCCATCATAGATTACATTTTGAGCAGCTTTTGCTATCTTACCATACTCAGGGTTGGATTCCTTGATAATGGGGATACTATGCTTATCACGAGAACTCTATGCATAGTGATCATGTGAGCAATCTGAATGGTGTTCCTTGTACGCATAACTTATTTTCAAGCTTGTTTTCAAGGTTTTAGATTAGAAAAATCATTCAAAAGTTTTGATTCCTTAGCACCGAATTCTTGCTTAAGCATTTTAACATTTTCTTGAAGTTCTTGTTTTGCTTAGCGCTTTAGAAAGCTTTTCTTGTAAGGAGTTTAACTCTTGTTTTAATACTTCTTCTCTAAACTTACTTTTTCTAATAGTTATACGATTTGGTCATCCATTTCCGCTCACGGTGGTTAACTCAAACTTAGCACGTTGTTCATAAATAGCTACTTGTTCTTTATAGGCATTCGATTCGTAGAGATAACAGAATCATCAGGGCACATGCGGTGTATTCATCAAAACATAGTCATCATTGACTGCGAAGGTGCATCACTTGGTACAAGATCACTTTCACTTTGTTTCACATATTGATCATATGGGACAACATTGATATTACCCAAATTTTCAATATCCGACTCAAAAGTTTGATTGATTGTACTTTGTCATGTATCTTTGCTCATCAACATCATCGTATAGTTTTAATACCTCCGAGATGATTGATTCTTTGGATGGACCAGCTTGTTGTGATGATGAGACCTTTGAGAGACCATTGGAGAAATGCTAGCCATGAAAATTGTCTCGTAGTAGGTTCATCATCAACGCCGAGTCATATGCATCACAATCGGCAACTTGAAAGGCATTCGATGATTATGACCTATCTCTTGAATTGGTCGCTCATCCACATTTGCATCATATGTCGTGGCATTTCCTCAAGAAGAAACAACAGCTCCTCTTCATCCAACACACTCCATTATCATGAGCTTGCACAAGTAAGATCTTGTCTTTGAAGTACTCGCATTTTGAGGGCATTTTGAGAAGTGCAGTTCCTTGCTATGTGTCCATCACCACCACAGCTTGTAGCACTTAATTAGCTTAGCTTGACCCCGATTTGGATTCCTTCCACGATTTCGATTTGCCACGTATCCCCTACCAACTCCACCTCTTCCCTGCTCATACCGCCTTTCTTGAACCGGTTACACCATGACCTTCCCATCTCTCGACAAGAGCTTGATTGTGTGGGTTGGATGATGTTCGAGGATATTGTTGGTGTGTGGAGAGAGTTCATGTTTTGACTAACCATGAGAGACAGTTGATTGATGAGGTTTTCCATGAATGTGTTTGGGTCGAGGCTTATATGTTGGATCGTGGATGAGCTTGTAATTACCATTACCCATGGGTATGACTTGAGAAGCTTTGGTGGTAATTCCAACATTAGTGTAAAAGCTATTGAATCATTTGATGAGCTTGTTTCTCCCCGGTTGGTTTTGAACCGATCAAGAATCCTTTTTCAAACATGGCATGTCTCTCAATCAAGAAGGAAGGCATACAGTTGCTCATAGTTGGTGTTCTTCAATCCTTTGGTTAGCTTCACAGAGGTGACAAACTTATGCCATTCAGATTCATGTTGTTCACAAACTTTGAGTTCAAATTGAATGTTTGGCATGGTCATTTTGATGTTCTTCATGTCATTCACAAGCTTATGGAATCTCACGTAGTACTCATAGACACTCTCATCCGGTTTCATTTTGAAGTGCTCAAACTCATCATACGGTTGTGATTCTCTGTCTTCCTTGGTTAATTCGTAACCCGAGAGAAGCATCTTGACATTATCCCATACCGCCTTGGCTTTAGTGTTGTGATTGATAAGCTTGTAGATATCTTTTGGAAGACCTCAAGTATAATGTTAGAAGCCCCGATATCAAGATCGAATCTCTTTTCTCCTTATCATTGAGCTCATCATACGCCTTTGGTCCGTCTATTCCATAGATCATTGTTCCATCTGCAATGTGATCAATTAAGTCTCTTGTAGTCTCAATCTAATAAGGTCCTTCATCAATTGATTTGAGAATGTTGACCCCATTTTCCTTTCCAAGACAAGACAACTGATTCGTTGAGCCCAAGAGTTGTAGTCGATTCATCAAGCATAGGTGGACGAGTATCCAACCACCGCTTGAACATCCTCAAGAAGAGTGGAGATAATTGTAGGTACGTTGGTAGACATGTTAACAGATTACACGGATTTTATAACTCTATGATTAAACCGAAATAGATTCTTTCACGGATTTTACTAAATCAAGAGAAAACCGATTATAAACAAAAATCAACCAAGTCGCTACGAATTCTTGAACCAAGTCGCTAATCACCAAGTCGCTATACCAAGTCATTTGGACACAAGTCGCTAGTGCACCAAGTCGCTATACGTCAAGTCGCTAAAGAGCAACTCGCTAAGGTCCAAGTCGCTAACACCAAGTCGCTAAGCACCAAGTCGCTAGACACAGTTAAGTTGCTAAGGAACAACTCGCTAAGATCCAAGTCGCTAGTATCAAGTCACTAACAATTTACACTACAACTCGCTAACAATTTCTGAAGCAAGTCGCTAACCTCACCAAGTCGCTAGCCGTAGTGGAGAATCCACTAACTTGTACTATTTGTCGGCTTGTCTCAATAGACAAGTCGCTAGGCTCAAGTCGCTAACAACTAACACTGTAACTCGCTAACTTTTAATGAAGCAAGTCGCTACGATGAAAATCACTACGAGAACCAAGTCGCTAGCAAGAAAAACTTTAAAAACACACTTTTCAATCCAAAACAAGCTCAACCACAGTGATTCAAGCTTACCAAATCAAAACCCAAGCACTTACAATGATTCTAAACACGAAAGTACACCCAAGATTCAAACTTTAACACTAGAAATGATCCAAATGATGCAAAAACCACTAAACTTTTTCAACCTCAAAAACCATCTAAAACCACTTGAAATCCAAGTATATGTAAGAGAGATGATCAAACCATGACTCTTGATACCATTTGTAACATATTGGATTTCACAAACACATTAAACCATAAACACAAGAGGCGTATAAATGATGTTTTAGAGAGAGAAAGAGTTAGAGGTTTGGGAACTTGGTGAGAGAAAATGAAAGTATTATTATGAGCTCCAACTCTCTACCTTGGGAGGTAGAGAGTATTTATAGTTCTTACATAAGTCGCCACCTACGGGCTGTGGATCAGGCATACAGTGGGTAAAGACCCGTCCGTCCTCCACGGTGTTACATAACTAAATACAACTAAACATTAAATAATCTACGACTACGAGCTTTCTAACGATTACATATACTTGAGGTGACCGAGTCTTTAATAACTGGATTTACTAAATCCTAACATTTTCAAAATACAACAAGCTAAGTTTTGAATTAAACAAGTGTAGAGATGAACTGCTTATTTTAAAACAAGCCAAGCTTGAGGCTGTCACTTTGCAAATTCAAAACACTGAACTAGTTAAGAGAAATCGGGCTTTTCAAGATGAACTTAAAAGGTACAAGATATTCTTGATAGTTGGATCGCTAAGAATCTGTGGTCTTTAATGTTATGGGTGCCCCTAGTAGCAAAAAGAGAGTCATAGGTGAAGATCATCTCCCGACTCTCACAACAAAGACCAAAGTTCAAAACTATTTGTGTCGGTGGTATGATTACCAATATCTCGACAACCCAAATTCCGGTGATTGGATTGAACGGATTAATCCCGAGTAAGCTTCCAAATTTTGATTACGGAAGGATTCTTGAGCTTGAGAGCCAAGCTCTTAAGAGCATGCTAGGACTCACGATGTGCCCAAATGGTACCGAACACATCTATGAGTCTCAAGCGTAATCTCAAACACCGCCCACCCCGAAACCTCTTGTGGTGCCGATCCAAGCTCGAGCTTACTCCTCTAAAATTCAATCCTCACTCACCAAAAGAAAGGTCCGGACTTGGTAGAACCATCCTATAAAGACAAACAAAACAAATCCAACAAGAGTCTACTCCCACCGAGACTTCAACATCCTCTGTCCCCCCAAGTCGACCAAATTCAAGAACTTCATCGAGCTTGTGAGGAAGTCGATGTAAAAGATGGATTCCATCGAAAAAGCCCCGATTCAATCAAGGAAACTAAGTCGACCTCATCTAGCTCATCAAAATCAAAATCCACCAACAAACCTAAGGTATGTGAGTGTGTCATTACACTAGTCATACCACCGACAAGCGCTATAGAATCCTTTATTGTATGATGCGCAATAAGGATGATCACGAGCTGCAGACCACTTACAATTATGTAAGCTCATCACAAAAAGCAAACTATACCAAAGTTGGTCATCAAGATGCTTCATCCTCCAAAACGACTCTCAAGAATAGAGCAAAACCTTTTCCTCTTTGCCTCTACTGTGGGTTTAATGATCATCATCGGGATGACTATCTCATGAACACATGTTGTGATATATTTGGAAATCCACTCATGAGACATCCCAACATGACAAAGTGTCATTCATGCAAGGAGAAGTACAAAACAACCCAAAATCACCGAGTCTTCCTCGGTCTCTAAATACAAAACATGTGGTAGCACAATGCACTCAACCACCGACCATGAGTCGATTGCAAAATTCAAAGAGACCTTGAGACCCAAGCCCACTCAGCAAGTGGGTCACTAAGAGAAACTAATTCGGTTTACTACTTGTGCGAGACACGCCTGTGAGCCTATTTGGCATCTAGGCGAGTGGTTGCTCAAGAAGCATGGTGGTGTGAAGGAGTATCTGCACAAGTATGTAAAGGAACCAGGACCCAAGGTAGTATTTGGTGATAACTCATCATGTCCCATCAAGGTTATGGTTCGAGAAACTACAATGGAATAGTTTTCTATAATTGCTTATGTCAATGGTCTCAAATACAATCTCGTCGATGTCATCAACTATGTGATGCTAAGTACATTGTGCAATTAAATGACAAACAAGGTACCATTTTCAATGCCAATAAAGAAGTTGTTTTGATAGCTCCTAGAAGAGATGATGTTTATGTCTTAGACATGTCTACTCTTTCTCAAGATGGAACTGCTCTTTGCCAAAGCCATTGAATCTATCAACCCGACCGTGGCAAAAGAGACTCTCTCACTTAAACTTCAAAAATATCAACAACCTGGCAAAACAAAACAAGGTCCTTGGCTTACCATCACTTGGTTTTGCAAAGACAAACCATGCTCGCACTGTGAAAAGGTAAACACCACGAGCATCTTTCAAAACCAAACAAAATTTCTCCATCAAAGTCGCCTTCACCTCCTCGCATATGGATCTCTTTAGACCGTCGGTCCCGTGATCAATCCAAAGATGAGAAGTATGCACTTGTCATTGTTGATGAGTTTTCAAGATACACTTGGGTATACTTTCTTTCCAAAAGAGTCAGCGGTGATACAATAATGTCATTCATCGAAAATTGAAAACCGTAATGACATTACTATTAAACAAATCGAAGCGACAATGGTACCGAAGTTTAAATCAAGAGCTTGAAAGCTTATGTGATGAAAAGGAATTTCTCAAAAATTTCATCTCCTTATACCCCGAACAAAATGGGGTTCTTTGAAAGGAAAAGCAGAACTCTCATTGAGGCAAAGAAGAACCATGTTAAATGGCTCAACCTCTCAAAGCATTTCGGACTAAAGCGATCAAAGCACTCGTTACACTCAAAACAGTCAATCATTGTCAAAAGACATAATCGAACCCCATATGAGACCTTCAAAGGTAGACTTCGACATCACTACTTTCATGTGTTTGGGTGTCTGTGTTTATTCATAACCACAAGGATCACCTAAGCAAATTTGATGCAAAAGTCGATGATGGATATTCTTAGACTACTCATCGATCTCCAAAGCCTTGTGGTGTTTAACACCGAAGACAACAAGTTGAGGAAAACTTTCATGTCACCTTTGATGAAAGTTCGAAAGCATCAGTTCACCAATATCTCGATGGAGGAAATAGGAATTGATGACTCGTCAAGATATCCTCCCGATGAGTTCAACATCAAATCAATTCCTCATATCAAGATGATCGACATCTCATATTATGTCTTACCTCACAACCTACCACAATCAACTATCGGTGAATTCATTGATAATCAATCGGTCCCTCTTTGGAATAGGCAACACCGATCTAAATGATCGGTACCTATGATTCATGAAACCCAACTGAACAAGACATCTCAACGGATGTTCTTAATGATTATGTGGCTAATGTACCGTAACTCACTCACGAGTCTCCAATAACCTCCTCAAGTTCGGATCCTAGACCACAAAGTAAGTGGACAAAATCTCGGGACATTGAGCTTGTAAACATCATTGGTGAACCCACCGAGGGCATGCTCACTAGAAGCATGGTCGCTAATTTAAGCAGACTTTAGCCAATGAATGTCTATATCTTCGATTACCTATCGATATAGAACCCAAAAGTGTCATTGAGGCTCTAAAACACCCAAGCTAGGTTCAGCTATGCAAGAAGAAGCTGCAGTTTGATAAAAACAAGGTCATGACCTTGATCAAATGTCCTCGGGATGTAGTAGTCATAGGAATGAAGTAGGTTTTCGAAACAAAACCGATGAAAACAGCACTGTCATTAAAAACAAAGCGGACTTGTAGCCAAAGGTTACTGATCAACAAGAAGGCATTGACTATGATGAGACATTTGCTCTGTTGCAAGAATGGAAGCCATCGGGATCTTCCTTGCATATGCAACATACATGAACTTCGTGGTCTACCAAATGGATGTTAAAAGTGCATTCTTAAATGGTGATCTCAAGGAAGATGTGTATGTTCAAGAACCTCCGGGCTTTGAGAGTAGTGAATTTCGACTATGTCCGAAGCTTGACAAAGCCCTTTATGGACTTAAACAAGCTCCCGTGGCATGGTATGAAACTCTCTGCCTTCACGATACAAAACAAGTTTGTTAGAGGAAATATAGACAACATATTGTTTGTCTATAGAACACAACAGATGTGATCTTGGTCCAGTGTATGTTGATGACATCATCTTTGCTCAACAAACTACAAACTTTGCAAACAGTTTGAAAAAGTGATGACAAAGAAGTTTGAAATGAGCATGATGGGTGAACTCGCATACTTCCTTGGACTACAAATCGTGCAAAGCGATAAAGGAATATCCATCAAGAAAGAGAAATACACCGAAATATGAGATATCGACCGTGCCTCGGTGAAGACTCCAATGGTCCCACCTAACAACCTTGGACTGATCTCACCGGCAAATCATCAATCAAACTCATTTCGGAGGATTGTAGGCTCACCGATGTATCTAATCGCTTCTAGACCGGACATCCAATTCTCGATCTGTCTAATAGCAAGATATCGATCTAATCCTAAAGAATCCCATCTCACCTGCGGCTAAGAGAATTCTCGGATACCAAGGAACTTCAAGCCTTGGAATTTACTATCCAAAGTGCTCGTGGTTTGATCTCAAAGGTTACTCGATTACGAGTATCTTGGCCGCAACAAGGACGTGAAAAGTACCTCGTGGTCTGTCAATTTCTTGGAGGAAAACGGTTTCTTTGGAGTGCTAAAAGCAACAATCGGTAGCTATGTCTTGATGAGAGGGCGAGTATGTAGTCTGCGCAGATGTTGTGCCAATGTATTATGGATGAAAAGTCAACTCGGTGACTATGACATCCATTACAAAATGGTACCCATCTTACGTGATAACACGGTGTTGTTGCAATCTCCAACAACCCCGTCCTCCACCAAAGAACCAAACACATTCATATCGATATCACTTCATCGGGATTACATAATGAAAGGAGACATAGAACTTCATTTCATCCCATCGAATATCAACTTGTCGATATCTTCACCAAACCCTTGGATGAACCTACCTTGAGAGATCGAAAGTCGAATTGGGAATGCTTGACATTGAAAGTCGGGCATCCGAAAACCAATCTCAGTAAGTTCTCTGAAATGGTTCCTCCTCCCTGAACGAAACCCACAAAACATCCTCTCACTGAATGAGTAAGACTCATTCAGGGACCCTGACAATTGATATTGAGTATTGAATGAGTAACTAAATGATCCAAGTATCAGTTACTTAAATGTCCTAGGTTGGTAACTATGCCAATTTAATGTAGGAATATATGTCTTACTATCAGGGGTCTCCTCACTTACCTCATCCCACTTGGCATTAAATGCCTTCTCTCACATAAAATATCCCATGGATATTTTATTGCTACAAAAGTGCACTTTTCTTTGTGCCTTTGCTATCCCTTGAAATACGGGATTTTACTGCGGGTAGTGGTGGGTGGCATTAAATGTGGAATTTCAAACGTTTTCAAAAACCATCTTTACATATCCACGTTTATGCAAAAACCACCCCTCTCAACACCCTATAAATACCCCTCATAAAATCCTTATAACACACACAAAAGATTTCTGCTATCAAAACTCTGTCAAAATCTCTTTACAAACCCAGAAATCTTTGTGTTCTTCAAATCCTTTCTGAAAAATCCTCTTTGTAAACCTTTACAAAAGTTTTTCATCACAACTTAAGAGATACAAAAACTTTCAATTGTTCTTGTCAAGTTATTCTTTTCAAAACCCTAAAACTTTTTTAATGGAAATGGCAAGAACACAATCTCTTCAGTTTGCTTCACAGTGGGTAGGTGATAACGCTACACGCGTCGTTCGGGGTCAAAGGAACTTCCTTTTCTTCGAGCAAGTTTTATAACACCCTAGGCAGTGAACCTAATCGTTGTAGTGTAGTAATTAGGGTAAGCCACGGGTATTGATATCGTTCTCTAGGGGAATAGGAATGCTAGTAGGGAGTTACTACGCTAAGGTTAAGGTTGAGGAAGATTATTTTTATCTTTTATATTTTATGAAAATGGAAAGGTACGAATCTCGGGTATTGGATTTGGGGGTTGGTATTTCACCGATTACTCTACTATTATCTAATTATCTAAACTAGGGTTGTGGGAGTCTATGTCTAATTAATGTGTGCTCGTATGATAGTTTAAAGATGTGTTTACTTAGTTTGTATTACTCCTTAATTATCTCCTATTGATGGTTGAGTGTCACGTCTTATTCCTAGTTGCGTTGTGTGTCTAAAGTTGTAGGGTATCGTTTCTCCTAACTCTTTGAACTTACCAAAGGGTCTTGTCTACAAACCCACTAGAGATTATAAACTCCTACTCTAAGGCGCTCTTTGGATGGTTTAGCCTGCAATTACTCGGTAATTATACTCTAAGGTTCACAAAGATGAATCAAGCATTAAGTACACAACGAATGACCTATCGCATTACTAGATCATTAGTCAACTAAGATAAGAAACAACCAATCAATATTCAATAATTAAGTTTCATACTTCATAAGCAAACACACAAATAAATTATGGGACATGGAGAACATGCAAGCATACACACAAATAATCAAAGACATAATTGAATTAATGAAGTAAAGACTTATCTTGATGTAAGATAGGGTTTAAAACCCTAAAATCTCGTACAAGACACCTTAGGTTCGGTTTTAGGTTTTACCCAAAGACTCTCCACACAAAGACCGAAAAATTCGGATTCTATATATAAGATTACAATTGCGACGGCGTCACCTTATGTTTAGTGACGCGTCGTGTCGCCGCCATTAGGGTTTCGTCTTGGCCACGTTAACCTTGCGACGGCGTCACCTTATGTCCGTGACGCCGTCCTCTTGACTTCGGCGTCGTCTGGATTGCATCTAGGCCGCCCGAGTAGCGACGGCCTACTCTTCCATAAGCGGACGTCGTCACTTGAAAATACGAGTTTTGGGTTGGATCGTCTCAATAATTTTGGGACGGCGCCGCCAATAGCACCGACGCGTCGCCTTATACTTTCAAAGAATCGTGAGTGTCTCGATCTTGAATTTGGCCATTTTCTTCATATATTCGCGCCTTTTCGTCCAAATAAGTGCCATTCCAACATTTTGCCTTCACGAGACCTAAAAAGTGAAAAGGAACGATATTAAGCAATAACGGATACAAAAGTGATCAAATAAGGACTTAAATGACCCCTCAAATGGTACCTTTTAAAACCTTATCAAATATCCCTACACTTGTTATTTGCTTGTCCTCAAGCAAATGTGCTTTTAGCCAATTAATTTATAAGTTAGGGGTCATGAAGCATTAATTCAAAATGGTCCACAACACATATAAGCCCATGAAAGTCATAACAAGCACGGAATTACATACTAGCACCTCACATGGGGTGTTTGGATACTCACATCTCTCTCGGTGTATATATGAAGTATAACAATATAGGAAATGGAAGATAAACACTCATTAACCGGTCCTAGTACATAGATTACCATAGGCTTGAGAATAGATCAAACCTCCATCGCTTTGGCGTAGCACCTAGGAAAGACTATCAAAGAGGTCTTTAAAGGGTTGTAACGTTAGGCTTATGGTAGGAAACAAGGGTTTGGTGGGATAGGCTATTTAGTGGTGGTAAGTCAAAATCTCTATGTTAAATGCATATGAAGAATGGCGTTGCTAAGCCAAGACTCGACACTCTAAAACTCTAGGCAATGGAAATAATCAAACATAAATTTAAAGGATAGATGTAGGATGGTAGCAGTATGTATATATAATTTTTTTTTTTTTTTTTTTTTTTTTTTATCACTCTTTTTTTCTCTTTTTCTTTTCTATTTTTTCGATTTTTTTTTTTTTTTTTTTTTTTTTTTTTTCATACACTTTTACTCTACCATCCTCTATGATAACATCAAAATACTAGGGATTTACAGCATATCCCTACACTTGAGTTTTATTACTCTAACACTAATTTGACCCGAATTGAAAAGATCAAAACACTTGGGGTACATTATTACGCAAACAAAGAGAATTTGAATTTAACGTTCCCTTCCCGTCATTTCATAAACTTTAACTTTTCCCATGAATCCCAATCATCCCAAAAGCGTATACAAAGGATATGACTCGACTTAGCAACTTATGCAAGCAACTAGATAATTGAACTAAGGGTTTAGGGTGGTAACAAACATTTGCACTAAAGTGAGTGCATAAGGGGTAGGCTAAGGCGATTTGGGTGTATATTTGGGGTGGGGTGTAAACAATGCTCTTCATTGATATTCGGAAAACCGAAATATCACGAGAACCGCGAAAAGGATAGGCTCGAGGGGTTAACTAGGGTATCGTGTACTAAAAATGAGTACAACGCAAAGGGTATGGGGAATTACTCAACCGAAGTGGAAGAAGTAATTATATTACAGTATCAAACAAGGGTTATCCTAATGCCTCTTATCATTTAGTTATTCCTAACTACACAAGTGTAGCCTCACTTGCGATCTCGGAATGCATCACAAAACAAGTTCTAGAATCTAATATACTACCGGTTCACACTCTAAGCATTAAAGATGAATGCTTTAATTCCTACTAATCTAAGGCGATCCTCACATTTTGGTGGAATTTGGGTGGTAAAGGGTTTTGTGCTAGTCATGCAACTTCCTATCCATGAGACGCTTTTGTTAAGACTAATGGCCCAATCCTATATGTCATGAAAAATTTTAAATTTGGTGCCAAAATTACCCTAACCAACATTTTCTCATGGTTTATTACACAATCACAATTGACAAAGCAAATAATCAAGGATAAGCATAGTTTCAAAGTTCCGCTTTATTTTCCTCCCTACATTTAAACCGAACATTGTCCCCAATGTTCCCGAAAGTATCAAAGTTATGATAAAGAAGGTAATTAAAAGCGAAAGAAACTAATACTCCCCGATTAGCTTGGTAGGATCCGTGTAAAGTGGTGGTTAAATCTTTTTCCAAGAAGAATTATTGCGTGAAAAGCTCCTTCCAATCTTATGTAACTTCTTCTTGACAAACTAAACACCGCACACTTGAAGAAAACAAACGAAACCTTTCGTAAAATCGGCGGTAATAATATATATAAGACTCGATTTAAACTAGGATATAATGCTTGTGGAATGGATGTTTACGAATTTCTAAGAAAATTAAGACACGAAAATTCCAAAATTTATAAGCAGCTCGAAAACGAGAAAAGTAATCGATGTTTTACTCCTTCTCGACGCCGTCAAAGTTGCAATCTGACGCCTTGAAGTTATCCCGACAAAAAGCGGTCTGCGATTTTTGGAAAAATTCGGAAAATTTACATCTTTAGAATCGGAAAAATTTCGCAAAACATCCATTATGACTCGATACAAGCATTTGACTCGAACAAACAAACATAAATATCTTTTAGTTAATTGTTATTCTCATGTTTACGTTTCTTTTGAAAACGTGTGTAATCCTCCCTACACTTATCCCTTATGTAAAATACCTTTATATGCAATTAAGACGAAGTTAAAAACAAAATAAAGCATTTTTACAAATTTAAACATGAGGATAAACAATTAATAAAAGATATATGACACTAACAAGCAAACAACTAAGCATGGGTTGCCTCCCACGAAGCGCTTTTCTTTATTTAAGAGTCTTGTAGCTAGACTCGTAGTCGTGCTCCTACGTTTCCTCATTACCGCCCTCTTGACCCTTTGTTTTCCCTTCATCGAAAGGGTGTAGACGCTGTATGCTCACCGTGGATTCCTTGCCAACGCTGTAAATTATGGCGACGGTTTTATCTTTTAAATTGGTCTCCTTAACTGTGAAAGGCCCAAACCATCTTGGTTTGTTTCTTCCTCGTAATGCCCTTATCCGAGATCTATACAAGAGCACTTTTCTCCTTTAGAAATTCCTTAGGGTCCTTTTGTACCTTAGGTAATGAGGTGGGATTATTCTTAACTTTTATCGGGTTTCCACAATGTCGCATACAATCCTTGAACCATAAAGTCTCTAAGCCCTTTTCCCGGTCATTCTTCTTCTTCTTAACATTGTTATCCAGGGCTTTTCGATTTCCACCGTAATCATTTCCATGATCTTAAGAGGATATCTTGGGACGATGGGTATCCTAGCGTACCCTTCCAAATTTTGAGTATCATGATGCCTTCTCCGCATTTAATGGTTGCCTTGGCGGTGGCGAGAACGGTGTCCCAAGAATGAGGGTGCGTTTTATCTTCCTCAACATCAATGATCACGAAATCCACCGGATAAACGATGTTAGCCACCTCAATTAGAACATCATGGCGATTCCTACGGGGTGGACATAAGTATGATTAGCTAAGGAAAGTCTAAGGTCGGTTTTCTTTGGTTTCTCATTAGTTAACTTATTATAGATTGACAATGGCATTATGTTCACATCGGTCCCTTGATCGGCCAAGGCATTTATATTGTCCATGTCACCGATACTAAGCGGTATCACGAAATTTCGTGGTGTTTCGTTTTCTTGTTAACGGTTTTTATAACCAACTCATACAGAGGTTCCATAGGTAAGCGTCGTATTCTTCTTCCGTCATTTTTCCTTCAAGAGCTTCCTAAGAACTTCATTGTACCTAAAGTTGTTTACTTGGTTTGCAATGGTTTTCTTGTTAATTTCGTGCTTAAGGTAGTACTCAATGGTCTCGGGTTCATCATTAGGCTGGACTCATCCTTCGTGCTTTCCTCAAGATTCCACATCTCACCTTGCATTCTCGGGCATGATGGAAACGGCGTTTACAAATGAAGTGGGAGGGCAATCATTGCTTCTTCACGAGCACTTTTGGGAGCCTTTGTTTTGGTAAATTCAATTACCAAATCCATCATTTCTTTCATTTTGCTTGCATTTCCTCTCTCGCCTATAAACCTCCTCTTCAATCGGCTAATCTCTCTGTATGAGCTGCCATGTACTCCCTCATTTGATCCTTGAAGCTTGGTGAAAGTGGTATTAGGGAAGTAGAAGCAGGCGCCTTGGAACTTGGGTTTTGCTCATGACTTAGGGATTCGAAAGAGGTGTGGGCGGTTGGTGGAGTGGGCGGTTGACGATCTCTCGAGGAATTTGTACGGTGCTCTTTTCGCCTTTCCATAAGATAATCAATTCTCTCTCAATGGCACTCAATTGCTCTTGAGTGTATCGGAGGATTCGGGAGGAGTGGATATGGCATTAACCACGTTAATCGGAGTTTGGAGATTCACCCAATCTTCGTAGCTTTGATCGACGAGCTCCTCTATGATATCCCATGATTGCTCTGCATTAAAGTTCTTGAGTCTTCCACCGCACTCGATCAATGGATCGTCGAGTGATGAAATCGGTATGATCATAGAAGATTTGGATTTGAAGCCAAAGATCAATGCCATGGTGTGGAAGTCTCACGGAGTAATTCCTTAAATCGAGTCCATGCTTTGTAAAGAGACTCACCTTGGAGTCTTTGGAATGTCAAGATGTCTCGCCTAAGCTTAGTGGTTCTCCCGGTGGGAAAAATTGAGCAAGGAAGCGAAGTAAGATCATCCCAACTTGAGATGGAGCCCGGGAAGTCGCTCAAGCCAATTACTAGCTTGGTCCCGTAGAGAAAATTGGAAGAGACGCAGCGCGTGGTCTCCCGAGTAGTAGCATCAAGGTCGATGGAATCGGCGATTTTGAGGAAATCCTCGGATCTTGATTTGGATCTTGAACGAAGTCCATGGAATGCACATCCGCTTTGCACCAACCGGATGGTGTCGGATCGCAGGCCGTAGTTTGGGCTTGGTCGGAAGCTCAATGGTGTTCCTATAGCCTAGGTGGCTTAGTCTTGAGTATTCACCAAGAGTACGGGCTCTTGGCGGGTCATTTGGTGGTATGTTGATGAATGGTAGTGGGTTATCACCTTCCATGATGAAAAGTGATGAGGTTACGAACAAAGGTTACGAAGAAGGGGGATAGACTAAGAGGAAGCTAAAAATTGAGAAAAAATTTACTTGATAGGAATCAAGCAAAGAAACCTAAACGAGGTGGACTACTAACTAGCTATTCTATTCCCGAACACGCGCCAAAACTTGATAACGCTACGCGCGCCGCTCGGGGTCAAAGGAACTTCCTTTTCTTGAGCAAGTTTTATAACACCCTAGGCAAATGAACCTAATCGTTGTAGTGTAGTAATTAGGGTAAGCCACGGGTATTGATATCGTTCTCTAGGGAATAGGAATGCTAGTAGGGAGTTACTACGCTAAGGTTAAGGTTGAGGAAGATTATTTTTATCTTTTATATTTTATGAAAATGGAAAGGTACGAATCTCGGGTATTGGATTTGGGGGTTGGTATTTCTACCGATTACTCTACTATTATCTAATTATCTAAACTAGGGTTGTGGGAGTCTATGTCTAATTAATGTGTGCTCGTATGATAGTTTAAAGATGTGTTTACTTAGTTTGTATTACTCCTTAATTATCTCCTATTGATGGTTGAGTGTCACGTCTTATTCCTAGTTGCGTTGTGTGTCTAAAGTTGTAGGGTATCGTTTCTCCCAACTCTTCGAACTTACCAAAGGGTCTTGTCTACAAACCCACTAGAGATTATAAACTCCTACTCTAAGGCGCTCTTTGGATGGTTTAGCCTGCAATTACTCGGTAATTATACTCTAAGGTTCACAAAGATGAATCAAGCATTAAGTACACAACGAATGACCTATCGCATTACTAGATCATTAGTCAACTAAGATAAGAAACAACCAATCAATATTCAATAATTAAGTTTCATACTCATAAGCAAACACACAAATAAATTAGCGGGACATGGAGAACATGCAAGCATACACAAATAATCAAAGACATAATTGAATTAATGAAGTAAAGACTTATCTTGATGTAAGATAGGGTTTAAAACCCTAAAATCTGTACAAGACACCTTAGGTTCGGTTTTAGGTTTTACCCAAAGACTCTCCACACAAAGACCGAAAAATTCGGATTCTATATATAAGATTACAATTGCGACGGCCACCTTATGTTTAGTGACGCCGCCGTGTCGCCGCCATTAGGGTTTTGTCTTGGCCACGTTAACCTTGCGACGGCGTCACCTTATGTCCGTGACGCCGTCCTCTTGACTTTCGACGTCGTGCGGATTGCATCTAGGCCGTCCCGAGTAGCGACGGCCTACTCTTCCATAAGCGGACGTCGTCACTTGAAAATACGAGTTTTGGGTTTGGATCGTCTCAATAATTTTGGGACGGCGTCGCCAATAGCTTTTGACGCCGTCGCCTTTATACTTTCAAAGAATCTGTGAGTGTCTCGATCTTGACTTTGGCCATTTTCTTCATATATTCGCCTTTTCGTCCAAATAAGTGCCATTCCAACATTTTGCCTTCACGAGACCTAAAAAGTGAAAAGGAACGATATTAAGCAATAACGGATACAAAAGTGATCAAATAAGGACTTAAACGACCCTCAAAATGGTACCTTTTAAAACCTTATCAAGAGGCGATCTTAGCAACGTTGAATTTAAAACAAATAATGTCATAGGAAATTTTGAATATCCTCCAACCGTCCCGACCTATAAAGACATTATGAAATTTTGTATAATCGCCCACCGAAACGGCCTTTATTCAATGTCCCTCATCTTGCACCAAAACCTCCTCGGGAGTTTTGGCAGCAGCCTAAGGCCTTTGACCCGACACCCTCACCGATGAGAACAACCTTAGACCTCTCGTGGAATATCTCATCGAGTTCGGTCTTAACGGGGCAACAATTCACCCTAGATTATAAAACTTTTTGCACCTCCACAGGCTTAGATTACAAAAAAGGTGTTTATGTCGCTCATCCTGAACCCTCCACAGTGAAGGATGGGTTAAAACAAATTGTTTTAGATCCAACTTTTGGACAGACCCCAATCACCAAAAGTTCATTTCCGTGGCTTGGAGGATCCTATTCACTTTTGTGATCGGGTCCCGGCGGGAACCACCTCCACCGAACAAGTTAACTCTATTCAGTTGATGATGGCATACCGCACGATGAATGGGGTCACTGTCGACATAGGGAGATCATTTCTGATGATCTCGTAACCAAGCTACAAAGCAAAACTAGGACGAAATACGTTTCGTATCCTAGGTTTGTCTCTTGTGCTTTGCAAGTGTTCTTGGGTACAAATTATCCTCGGGAAGAAAATTTTGGTGCTTTACCGGCATCTGAGCCAATCAAATTTCCAAAAGGACCCATCCCTTGTCACAAACATTGAATTGACGGCCCATATGGTTCTTTGTAAACAACGTAGGAATCGATGTCTCTAACCCCGCTCCTACAAAGAGAAAAGGAAGTCTCGATGGGACTAAAACCAAACCCAAGTCTCGGGGCCATGAGGCTTCGAGGAGCACACCGAAAAGGCAAAGAAAGCCCAAGGCGATTTGCCACCCATTGGTGACTGTGCATCATCCACCCCGTGACAACGAAGGACAACGATACATCACGGTCGGTGCCCTTGGTCACAACCACTACTCCCAAGATCCGAGGAAACATACAACCCGATGATGGGGAGCGCCCACAACGCCCAATGATGACATTAGAAAATCCAAGCCTTTGTCGAGGGCACACCGATCCATCCCAAAGACTCGCACCATACAACCCACCGATAGGGATATCATCATCATGACTCGCTAAAGGCACTGGAAAATACCCATCGGTGTCTCGTGGGTCTAAGGGGACAAAGACTCGGAGGAAAGAAACAACCCACCGATATGGAACCCAAAACCAATCGACTCGAGAAGGCACTGGAAACTCCCACCGGTGTCGAGGGTCAAGGGGACAAAGACTCGGAGGATTAATACCACCACGATATGGAACCCATCACCAACCCCATGTTAACCGTTCTTGATATTTATGGAATACTCTTCTCTCGAAGATGAGCTTGTCGACATCGATGATGAAATTCTATCATTTGGGGAAGAAGTGGACCGAGGTTCAATCGAACAAGAGCCTCACTGATCCAAAGGAGCAAACCGAATCACCATTCCACCTAAAATGATGACTCCTCTTCCTCCACTAATGAATTTGCAAGATTTGATAATGTTCTCCCACTTCATCGAAGGCAACTCGCTCGGTGGATCACCAAAGCTTCAAGGAAATTATACCGGGGTCATCAAACACCGTGGGAACAACATATCGAGATCGGTGCAAGTTATGCGAGACTTAAAGGTCGAGGTCCAAACCTTTGATGAAAACGTTCATGAGCATGTGGATTTGATGTATGACAACATTCATGATGGATGAAAATTTGGCTAAATTCCTCGACACCTTCAGGTGTAGGCACAAAGGTAGATGAAATCGGGGAATCATCAAAGACGACTCAAGACTCAACTCTAAAGTCTTGGAGGCTATAGAGGCGCATTTGAAACAATCCTCCACCTCATTGAATCGATCGAACGCTAAATCAAGAATGTTCGTGGTCTTCATTCTTCCGGTCCCTTCAAATTACATTGAGCTCTGTGAACACTCAAATGGCTACATTGGCTCAGCATCTACTTCCTTGGCACGGAATCTTGGGCCACACATGACCTTTGGAAGTGTCTCAGGCTAATTTGGAAGCTAAGGTCATTTGGCATTCAAACAGATACTTGGATATCAAGGCCATGCTCACCGAAATTTATCAAGCTTTCATGGTCAAGCACTCCGTCCCCTCAAGACCAACACCAACTCTTGCCTCACCGACGCTCCAAAGAAGCGGTTGAGGGGAGAATATTGTCAAGAAACTCCTCTTCACACCGAGGGAGAGCTAACACCACCGGCCTCAAGAATACCCATCTCATCACTTCCACCACAAACATCAACAACAACAACAACAAGAATAGTCACAACACCTATCATGACAACAACACCACCCTTGGTTGCATCATCTTCCTCGTGCGGGACAAAGGAAAAGGCAAAATGACAACCATCGAGCCCGAGAAGATTCCCTACAAAATCGATGACATTGAATACCTTCTCACACCTCAACAACTAACCAAATATCTTGCTAAAGAAGAAAGTAGATTGAAACAAGTTGAGGATGATAAGAATAGTAAGGAAGCACTGGTTAAAGTGATTGCAGAAGAAGGCGAGAATGTGGGAATTGATCCAAAGAAGCTTGAAAAGGGTCGAGGCAGACAAAGGTTCAAGGATGCTCAGCAAAGCAAAAATGGTGAAATGAAAAAGCAGTTGAAGAAAAAAAGAAGAAAGTCAAGCCTCGTGCAAAGCGTAATTGAGCACTACAATCGGGCGATGACAAGTCAAGGCTACCGAAAAGATCACAGATTTCAAAATCATCCCGGATCCAAACCATCGCAATGAACGCCTATAGGGGTTGATAAAGACATTTCAATTTCATGATCCCCTAAAATTCACCGACTTTGGGATCACCGAACTCGATGAACTCGGTCCAATAATAGAAAAGAAGCAAAATGCGGTGGTTAAGAAGGCGATGAAGATGCTCAAGATAAGATATGAAAGGCGAGGATGCACCAAAGACAACTGGAATTCGCGTGCCTTAAGCGCACCTCAAGGATCTCAACCACAATCATCCACCGGCAAAGGAAAAGGATGAGTTCCACTGAGATAAAAGTGCGGATTTGAATGCAACAGGAGGCGCGGAAGGTGTTAAGTTCGTGAACTGTTTAGTGATTGAAAATCACGAAGAGGGCTATTCCACATTAATGTCTATGGAAACCCAACATTTCAAAGATGGAGTGATATTGATTAGGTGGTGTAGCTGCAATCTTTGAGCTACATACCGGTGGCCTCTCATATCCAAACCCCAAGAAACATCGTGTTCATCACGACACGAATGGCAAGATAAGAGACCATCCCGACAGGAAACACTCATCACCAAGAAAGTCAAGCTTGAAGCACTGGAATCCATCCGGACCGACATCATTTTGATTTATCTTTTGTACTAGTGATAGGAACCTTGTAATTTGATCAATAAACGATGTATGTTTTGTTAAAATATTCGGTGTTCCTTATTGTATTCATTAGTACATTCGATTGTAAGAAGAAGCCATTTGCTCACTTACACCGATCAATCACTTAGGTATTTGTATATCCAAATAGGGGAGACTGTTGGGTTCAAGAATACCCAAACCCCTTAATCTAGGATTTGAATAGAAGATAACCCAAGTGTTTAGTCCGTTAAACACTAACAGTCATCGAGTGCATAGTCTTTCGGTGAGTCATCTTCGTGATACTCGGTATGAGGCGAAGAAGAAGTCTCTTCACTCGAAGGCGGAACTTAAAGGGTGAAGACCGAGTCAAGAAAAGATGATGGATTCGGTGAGTAATGACAATAACTCACCGAATCCCTAAGACTCCTTTCCAACTACTTACATCAAGACAAACCAAGTAGAAGATCAAGGATGTAAAGATCAAGAATGAGCGGGACATGGCGGGATAAGTTTGAATCGGATAAGACGTAAGTACTTATCAACCAAAGTCAACTTTCCCCGAATGGCAAAAGATCGTGCTCGGTGTCATCACCGAACTTAGGAAAGTAGTCTTGTCTCTTACCTAGAATAGTCTTTAGAATGTGAGACAAAATACATCGATATTTTGTCTTCAGATGATGTCGGTTGTCACTTAGGAAAGAGTCAAATATCATACATGTATAAATAGCATAAGAGATGGAGTGAAAAGATTAAGTTGTGAATTGTAAAACACACATACAAGCAAGCCATCTTTTCATTCCTCCAAATACAACTTAGTTCTGAGATAGCTCGGTGGGCTCTAAGAGTTGTGCTCGGACTTAGCTTTGAGCTTAGAGAGAGTCACCAAACTTTGTCATTTCAATCCCAAGTACTATTCGCAAGTACTTGGGTAACGATTCTTTTGATTAATTTCTAATAAAGAATATGATGTTGAAAATTACTTTGTGTGTTTTACTTACTTTAATTTCAGTCATTGTTCACTGTTAAATTGTTTTAAGTACTTAATTGTTTTTAAACGATAGTGAATAGGGAACAACACTATATTAGGACTATGCTTCATGTGTTATACAATTCTTCAAAGAAATGATCATTACATATTTATCTAAGTCATACACTAGCATAAGTAATCAAACATTGTTAGTAAGTCATAAACCAACATTGTATAATCTATTAAACATACTTTAGCTAGTTACATTTTACATTTTACAAGTTAACTTTGTTAAAGTTTTAATCAAAATGAAATTAATTTATAGCATCACTACTTGGATCATCTTATACTAGCAAAATCTGAGATAGCAAAATCTAATAGTTTTTGGTGTTCAATTAGATAGATGATAATAAATGTATCTAACCTATTTAGAATGTATCTAACCTATTTGAGTTAATTTTTGTTGTTCAATTAGATAGATGACAATAAATGTAGGATTATGGGTGCATGTGTTGTTTTACACTCTTTTTGCACATGAACAAGGTGTAACGGATACATGAAAACAAAATGCGGGTCTATAATTGATTGTTCTTTAGATAGTTATGTGAATTTTTACTTTTTGTTTTTTTGACAAACATGTATTACTTTCTTATAGTTTGATAATGTTTGTTTCAAATATTTTATAAGCTACTCGTGATTTATCATTGGTTTATAAGCTAGTAAGTTATAATACTAAAAACTACTTCCTCTGTCTCAAATTAATAATATATTATCATCATTCACTTTTTGGCTTGTCTTTTAATCTGTATTTACCTCTTGGTTTACATGCTTAATCTTTATGTGTCATCATTGAGTGGGATTTAGATGGTTTGGTTATGGTAGAAAAAACCAAAGGAGTATAAAAAAACTACAAAACTTATAATTCCAAGAGCATTGTTTAGATATCCTATGTTTTTTTAGTGTAAAAAAGAGGAAAGCATGAACAGTACATATATAGATTTCAACAAATAACATAGAAAAAAAGTTGAATAAACATATCTTTGATTCATGTTACAAAATGACTGGCCTCAAAATTTCCTAAACTATCTTCATATCTTGAACACCACCATAAACTACCTGTTGGCATATGTGGCCGAATCGCCCACAACGAACGAACCCCAGTTCCGAATGAACCTTATCAGAACGTTCGGCCTAACGGTAACTTCCGGATCTAAAGTCAAACTTGATATAATGAATAAACAGTACTTAATCAGAATAAATAACAGAACCAAAATAGAACCCACAAAGGGCAAAATGGCAGTTGCCGCCCGAAAGTGTCACCATCCCACATGTGACCTTTGGGTATGGACAAGAAATACCCAACTATATAAAGAGGTGAATTTATCACTCTAGGGTAACTCACTTTTACTATGACCTTTTACACTTATATACATTTTCACTTATGACAAACAGTTACTCTTACGTCGGAGCTTTGTATTGGGATAAAACCCAAGACGAGGCTAACGCGTGCTTTTTGTGTGCAGCTATCCGAAGGACCTTCAGAAGTCGAAAGGATCAGCTCATAAGTCTTTTAAAGGAATCATCGTCTAGTTCGTCCGGAAAACCAGATTCAATTGTTAGAAGTTACTGCAGAATTTTACTTCAACACTACCCAATAACATAAACAAAAACGCAAACTCGTGTAACATAATCAAACAGATATAATAACCATTAAAGTAACAAATTTGAGGTTAAACTAATTTTGGAACCCTTAGCCAAACGTGTTTTTCCTATTTAACTTGACTTATATAAATTCTAACTAGTTATACCTGGACGAAGTTGAACAAAATATCACGCGTGCGCATATATATCTGTAAGAGCACAAGGTATGGGGTGTCATTGGTGTGCCAACCTTACCGGCCAACATGACAAACTTGTGTCAAATGCATTATTTTGTGTTTTGAGCTACTCCACTAGCTTAAGTCAAATGCACCTTTTGTGTGTGTGTGTGTGTGTTTCTTTTTATTGTGAGTGGGTGGTATATTTGGTGGGGTATTTTGCGGGACCTACAGGTGATGTTAGTGGTGTGTTATGAGGGAGGGTTGTTTGAGTTATTGGTGTGTTATTGGGAGGTGTATGATGTGGCGTTGAAATGACATACCAATAACGTGTTATTGGGTCCTTGCATACCTTGTGCTCTAAGAAGGCTAAAAAAACACATACAAACACTTAAACACATAAAATAAGGGAAAAAACGCAATTCCCAAACAAATACATGTCACATCTATAGAATAAGAAGAGAGAAAGAGATAGAGCAAAGCGAGAATCATATAAGCGGAACAGTTATAGTGCCATGTCCATCATCTTGATAGGGTAGTAGCTATGAATGCAAACAATGGTCACAACTCACGATAAAGGAGAACATGAGGTATAGGTCTTATTAATGGCCAAATACACGTTCGTGTGTCAACCATATCGAAAGATCGTGTATTCGTGAAATTAACGTTTTTGTAAATTGGCAGCCCATTTGCATTCTTGTGTGTCTTTTTCTTTTCTTTTTTTTATATTGTGAGTGAGTAAGTATTTTTAGTGAGGTATTTTGTGAGATCCAATAACATGTTAGTAGTGTGTTATGAGGGAGAGTGTTTTAATTATTGTATATTATTGGGAGATGTATGATGTGGGGTTGAGATATCATACCAATAACATGTTATTTGTATCTCCCTCACCTTGTGCTCGGAAAGATGGGTAATGATAAAAAGTTTCCGCCCCTTAGATGACACAATATTAGTTATGTAGTTTTTAATTTTTTAGCAATTTCTTGTAAAATTTAAAGCATTCACATAGCTGTTAAAAAATTAAAAAGCAAAACAAAAAACAAAACAAACGTGCATGCGGTTGTTAAAAGAAAAAGCAAAGAAGGCAGGGTTAAACAGATTCGAAACATTGACTCTGTGGTCCAACTATTTATATAAAGCCACACAACATTAATTTAAATAAATATAGTTACTGTAGAAAGGTAACTAACATTTTGTTAAACGTTAATTATAAAATGAGTTCAATAAATGGGTGATAAATGCAACTTTTAATTTAAAAAAAAGTTCGGGATGAATTAATACAAGTTTTAATATACGTAACAAACTTTCTCAATTAAACTAATATGCGTAATATACTTATTTTATTCTCAATATACGTAATATACTTTCAAATACTTACCAATATAGGTAATATTGACAGATTATCGGTTTTTAAAGTTACAGTAATGGTCCCTGTTATTTGCGTTAACTTTCACCGTTAGTTCTTTAACATTTTTTAACCTAAAAAAGTTACAGTAATGGTCCCTCTGGTTTTGCCTTGACTTTCATCTTTTTTATATACGTTTATATATGGTTTTATAAACATTTCTATATACGTTTTTATGCACATTTTTATACACACTTTTATACACGTTTTTACACACGTTTTTATACATGTTTTTACAATCTTTTTATACACGTTTATGCATGTTTTTACACGTTTTTATACACATGTTTACCACGCCTTTATACACATTTTTTACACACGTTTTTACACATATTTTTATATACGTTTTTTATGCGTTTTTATACACGTTTTTACTTGTTTTTAAACATGTTTTTACACGTTTTTATACACGTTTTTTACACATATTTTTATATACGTTTTTTACACGTTTTTATACACGGTTTTATATATGTTTTTTTACACATTTTTTTTAAACGTTTTTATGCACATTTTTATACACATGTTTATACAGTTTTAAAAAACATTTTTAAAAACGTATATAAAACCGTGTTAAAATTGTGTAAACAAACGTATATAAAACCGTGCATAAAATAGTGTAAAAAACGTATATAAAAATGTGTGTAAAAACGTGTAAAAAATGTACATAAAACCGTGTATAAAAACCTGCATAAAAACTCGTATAAAAACTTGTAAAAAACGTGTAAAAACGTATATAAAAACGTGTATAAAAAACCTGTTTAAAAAATGTGAAAAAAACTTATACAAAAATGTGTGTAAAAACGTATATAAAAAAGTGTATAAAAACGTGTAAAAACGTATATAAAAAAGTGTGTAAAACGTGTATAAAACGTGTAAAACATGTATAAAAACGTGTAAAAAATGTATATAAAATGATGAAAGTCAAAGGACTAATGGTGAAATTCAAAGCAAACCACATGGACCATTACTGTAACTTTTTTAAGTGAAAAAATGTCAAAGGACTAACGGTGAAAGTCAACGCAAATGACAGGGACTATTATTGTAACTTTTTAAAGTGGTAATCTGTCAATATTACATATATTGGTAAATATTTGAAAGTATATTACGTATATTGAGAATAAAATAAGTATCTTATGTATATTGGTTAATTTGAGAAAGATTGTTACGTATATTCAGCCTTCACCCTTAATACACACTAATTGATGTCTTAAAAGTACTTGTTAGACAATTCCTGCTTACATATGTAAAACATGTTGTCATGTCATTCTAATTCGAATGATATTTTTTTTCTTTTTTAAAATCTCGTCAAAACAACTTTACTATAATTTTCAACCCATCTATAAGCTTAAAATTGACCTGGCCTCTTCCGAACAAGACATTGATCATGATCCCAGTTTGACCGACTAGCACAATCCGAGTTTTAAAAACATTGGTGCTAGCGAGAGTGTTCCAAAAGAACAAGATCTTCTCAAGGTCAATTTGAACTTGATAGATTATGTTGAAGTTTTGGTGAGGAGAAAATAAAAGTGAGCCCTCTAATGTAGGACAGTTATTTTACTTTAATATAAAATCTTTCTCACAAAAATTTCAACATGATCTATCAAGTTGTTCAAAATGAATCTTTGTTTCAAAATAGATGAGAAGTTAAAATAAAAGTATATTGTTACTAGAAAACTATTTTCTGTGTATACAGGGAGACTTTCTTACATTTTCAAACTTTGGGGTAACAATTACCATTTATTCAAACAAAAACAAAAAACAGAAGATGATCCACATAGATAAGAAGACATCTCACTCAGTCACACTCTTCTTCAATGAAACACCAAAATCACAACACCACCACCACTTCATAATTCCCTCTAAATCTTATAATTCTTGATTCCCCAAATGGGTTTTTCTTCTTTCAACAGGTTAGTCCAATCTTTCACATTTGAATGTCAATTTTATGTGTAAATTTTGTTATTTTTTAATTATTTATTTATTTTTTAAATGTAATTGTGGCAGTGGAAGCTGTTGCTGTAGTCTTGGATGGAAATCATCAAGTTTCGTTGGAGGGTTTAATTCTAAAACTGGGGTTTTGGTGGGACCCACTAATAATAGGATTACTAGTACTAGGGTCAATGTGGTTCGTGCCTCCGCATCATCTTCTTCTGGTACTGTCTTTCATTTGAAATTGATGGTTAATTTTATATTTGTTTTGGCAATGTATATGGTAATGTTGAGCTTTATATGATTGGGTAGCTAATAGGACTGATTGCGATTTTAATAAAAAAATAAAATCGGACAACCAGCTAGTCGATATTTAACAAAATTAGAAATTGGCTCTAATAGCTCTGTTTCCAAAGGCTTGTTACTTATGCTGTTTAGGTCGTATTAGCGAAAACTATATATTTTAATCCATCATTTCTCCAACGCTTCCAGGACCAACTTGGATGGCTTCTGGCAAGGCTTGCTCTTATAATCTCTGGATGCAATATTTTAAGAAATGTGTAGGAATGATCTTAACGTTTAACTTGGTTAAATGAGACAAGACTAAAAAGTTATTAGTCAAACACGTAAAGATTAACATTTTATTGTGGCGTACAGGAATTAAAGTGCTTGCTTGCACACTAATATGTAGAGTTTTCTATACAATGACTGGTTGATGGTATAAACTACATTGAGTAAGTTGGGACAAAAATCGTTTAGCCGTTTTTGCGTCTATGTAAGCATGATGGTACAATTTGAAACGAAAAACCATAAACGGAAGGCTTTGATCATATTCATTAGAAAAACTAATCTACAACTATAGTTACCTTTAAGCATTCTGTTTTTGAAATAAAATGAATGTGTTCCTAGAGAATTTTCTACAAAAACATAATATAGGAAAGGCAAGTAACAAAATACTATACGTACAAAATGAGAAGTTGCCAGATCATGGTATGCAAATCGAGCTAATGTACCAACTGCGTCACCTAAACCAAACCTATCTTAGAAAACTCGACACGAAAACAATCAAGAAACAAAAACCATACCTGAACTGTTAACTTTATTAACATATTTGTAGTCTGCAGTTAAACCCAGTGATCTGTAAGATTAAATTCTTTTCCAGGAATACTGAAGGCAACAATCAGTAGATAATTTATCATATCTGAATATATTAGCTCTGTGCTTATTAAATTCATTGCACACAGGACATATCTGATAGCAAGTTTGAAATTTGTACTTTTATGTTTCATGAAATATGTCACATTTTTTTAGTTTTAATGAAGAAAAACAAACAAAAGAGGAATCTTTATGTTTATCTGTCTTAAACCTAGATTTGATCTCGTCATATAGAATAAATGTTGAATTCTTTGTAAATTCAGAGCCACTTCTGGTGAGGGCAGCAAAAGGACTTCCGGTAAACCGGCCGCCAGCATGGATGATGCGGCAGGCTGGCAGGTACATGGCGATTTACCGAAAACTTGCAGAGAAACATCCATCTTTTAGAGAGAGATCAGAGACAACAGATCTGATTGTGGAAATATCATTGCAGCCATGGGAAGCTTTCCATCCTGACGGAGTCATTATTTTTTCTGACATTCTTACCCCTCTACCCGCATTTGGTGTTCCCTTTGACATAGAAGAAGTGCGGGGACCGGTTATTCAGACCCCAATTCGTTCAGAGGAAGGATTAAAAACATTACATCCAATCAACTTAGATCAACTAAATTTTGTTGGTGAATCCCTTAACATTCTGAAAAAAGAGGTATCATACAGTTTGACTTTTTAGGTCAAATATTATTGGTTTATATCTTTGATAGACGTTTTATTCCGTAAAATATTTGCTAAGCTTTCAAATTGCAACAAAGTTCATTACAGTTACTAGAAATGGGGAGATGTTGGGTAACAATCCAAATGGGTAACGTTTGAATGTGGGTCAAAATGTGAAAGGGTCACTGGGTCAGGCTTAGCCAACCCACAAACACTGTTCATTAATTCATTTTGTTGAATTTTATAAATATTTAGGTGCTAGTTATTATTACCAAACCAAAATATTACCAACATAGTCTGTTTTTCTAAAAAAGGTCTTACTAGTCCTCTTATTCTTACCGGTAAGAGGAGGGCAGACGTTTTGCTTGTTTGTTTCTTTCTTTTGAGTCAGACCCAGTTAGACATATAACATCTTACTCAGTAAGAGGTGGGGGACTTGTCTTACTGCCTCTTACTCGATAAGAGATTGAAGACTTGTGTTAATATAATATATTTGATGGTTTATTAACTATGTTATTTTTATGATAGAAAGTCTTGTTTCATATTTAAATAAGTTACTTATTATCGCATTGCGTTGATTTAATAAATAAATTGCAGAAACGAACACTTAAAATCATCCGACATCAATTATACAAAAACAAACAACATTATTTCGTTCGGATTTAGACTTTCTAACCACCTCTTACTGATAAGATGTGGTAGTCAGATTCAGACCTAAAACATCTTAATGAAACAAACACACCCTTAACTGTTTTCTAAACAAGAGATTTAGGAGTTTGTTAGGACTCAACCTTTTGACCCAATACCTATCTTCTTTTTAGTCAAGTCTTCTAGCTTGACCGATATTCCCTGTTAGATGTAAAAGTTAACCCAAATAGACCCATATATAGCCAAACTACTTTTCAACGTATATGAAAATCTAATCAGCACTGGTGAATTAGGTTGATGGGAAGGCTGCCATTTTGGGTTTTGTGGGTGCCCCTTGGACAATCGCTACATATATTGTAGAAGGTGGCACTACTCGTACATATACAAATATAAAAAGCATGTGTCATACGGCTCCTCATGTATTGCGAGCTCTTCTATCTCATTTAACCGAGGCTATAGCAGAATATGTTGTTTTTCAAGTAAAATCGGGAGCTGATTGTGTACAAATATTTGATTCTTGGGGTGGACAATTGCCTCCAAACATGTGGGAGCTTTGGTCAAAGCCTTATATCAATGAGGTAAAGTCAACTCAATTTGTAATATTCGATCTTCTTTTCATGAACACAATTTATCATTATTAAGGTTTGTACTTTTTGTATTCTCAGATTGTGAGTATTGTCAAGAAGAGGTGCCCTGAAATCCCGCTTGTACTTTACATTAATGGAAATGGCGGGTTACTTGAAAAGATGAAAGATACTGGAGTTGATGTGATTGGGTTAGATTGGACGGTTGATATGGCTGATGGAAGGCGGAGGTTGGGTAATGACATCAGCATACAAGGAAACGTGGATCCTGCTTATTTGTTTTCACCACTTCCTGCTTTGGAGGATGAAATCCATAGGTAAAGTGTCAATTTTTTACTAGACAACATTATTAACATATATAGTAGGTGTTTGGATAATTGTTTCTAAACTGATTATTGTGTCTTGCAGTAGTAATGAATAATCATAAATGTTGAGATAAATAGATTTGACTTCTGATTATCTCTGCTCATTTAGGGGTCAAAATCGAATTTGGTCAAGCAGAATTAGGTCAATTGTATCATACGATTTTTTATCAAAGTGTAAAATAAAAATGTTTTGTTACATAAAATTCCTAGAAATTAAAAAACCCTAAAGTTGTAACATCTTAGTGATTGAATGTAAATTGGTTTCTTCTTGGTATCTTCTTTTTTCACAAGAGTAAAATTTTTTGGTCATTTTATGTATAATTATAATTTTTCAAACACTCACAACTGATATTCGAATTATTAAAAATTTAACAACAAAAGCACATCCAAACATGATTTTCCACAATCTGTTTTATTACGGCTAGTTATCTGATTAGAACTTTTTTTGGGCACAGATCCAGACACCCCCTATACATACATGATTTTGTGCTCTATGATTATTTACTACCGTATCTGTATGACAGGGTTGTGAAGTGTGCTGGACCGAGGGGTCACATTCTGAACCTTGGCCATGGGGTTCTTGTTGGCACTCCTGAAGAAGCTGTAGCTCGGTTCTTTGATGTTGCACGAAGCTTCAACTTTGACTCTGTTGAGGAGAAATCTAAAGTTGTTGTTTGAATGCAACTTCTGCTTTCTTGTAGGATTAACGTTCTGTTGTCAAGGTTTTTGCCTGAGCGAGCGGAAAGTCAGTTTTTTTGTACGGTTTATGTGTTTAGATTTTGTCATTAGAGCTGCAGTCTCTTGACCTTTACTATGTATTCTTTTGGGAAGAAATATAATTGCTTGTACTCTTTAGTTTTGATAATTTAACCATGTTATGATACGCAGAAAGTAGTATTGGGTACATATTTTAAGTTACCATCTTCGTCTTACCTGCGCTATCAGGTTCATTTTTCACCTTTTGTTTCTTTATTCATGTGATTTTCCAGTGCCTCTTTTTGACTCTTGGTCTACTAATTTTGATTTTCTTCTAGTTTTGGTTTTGAGTTTACCTGTATTAATAGATGACTATTCACTTAGCTTGTATGTGGTTTAAGTCAATTTATGTTTTGCTTTCAGGTTGAGAGAGTCTGCACTGCACAATGATAATCTGGTGACTTGTATAGAAAAACATGAGAATCTTCAGGAACAATGCCTTTTGAAAGCAATAGAATTGAGAGTCTATTGTTCCTCCTTTTCCGGAAAAGCTGAATTTATCTGTTTTGTGTTTACTTTATGAAGAGAACATAGCTGTTGAACTTCGATTTTATTATGTAAGGTTCTGCTTGATAAAATTCATAGGCATATTAATATTTGATACAAATCTACTGACATTGACAATCTCTGTAGTCAACTTTATTGTGATCTTGATCATTGTTCAATACAAGTATAACTTCTGTCACTTATAAAGTTAGCGACCTGTATTAGCATTATATTGATCTTGGCTCAAAAATCCACTGGTGGTGTCGAATTAGCATTGTCTGCAACAGGATCCTGCAATTTGTAGTTCAGTTTTGGATTTCTGGTTTTCCAGTTTTCCACATTCTGAAAATCGGTAAGGCTCGCACTTTTATTCACTCATTTCTTGCTTTGCGGACAGAAATTCTCTCAGATCCTGTGAAATTTATGTAGTTGCGTATGTAAAGTAACTTATTTTTAACTTTCATTCCAAAAAATGTATGATATCCGATAATTCAAATACAGTGAAATTTAGTTATTAAGAAGTGAAAGATATGTGGAGGATGATGTCAGCTGCGTTGCAGAGTCACAGTTCTCCTGAACTCAAGCACTCATCGGTGAACATATGCGATAAGTTCTTGAGACGATTGAGGCTCTAGCCATCAAGGTGTGCCATGTAAAACGATGTTGCTTTATGTGTTTGAATTCAGCGAGGGATCCTGCAATTTACAACGTATTGGCAATGCTGTGAATTATGATGTTACTAATATAGAAAAGTTATTGCACTTATTTAAACCGTCGAGAACACTTTAAAACCATTAATTATGACTCGATCCCCGCAAGATGAGATTCCTTGTATGCTCGCTCAGGTGGTGTGGGAGAAAGATACGACTCTGTATCTTCTTGGCTACTCGCTCCATGACTCGGTTCAGTTCCCTACTTCCCGGTGCCGGTTCCGAATCATACAACATGTGAATTCACAAGTTTTGGAATCATACAATATGTGAATCGACAAGTTTCAAAACGTAACAAATTGTTTTCGAATCTGCAATTTTCATATGTTAATTTCAGAACTTGGGTCGAAAGTATTTGCACTTGTCATGAACTGATAGGGAAGAAGAGATGGAGTAGAAGAGAATGCAGGGAAGGATAGCAATTGGAGTAAAGTCAACCTAGCAATTCATTGGTAATATTTACTCTGAGGTTAAAAGTAAGAAGCTACCATGTTAGTTTCTGCATGCAAAGCAAAGTAACAGTTGCCTGTAAAATATCATTAAACATATGTTAACTACTTAACTTAGTATCAAAATGGATCAGACCATAATTCCAGAATCTCCCATATAAAACTATTCTGTTCAATTGACTTTTATGGTCAATATTCCCCACAACAGAACATAAACCAATCTCTTGTACTTCACAATAACCATCTTGAAAGCAACCACCAAATGTTTTCTTCTTTTTGACATTATGACATATACTCATTTATTTCTATTTTTTAACATTCCAAGTTGACTACAAAAGATCCAACCACCAAACCAAACAATAATCATTCCAAAACATGTAAAAAGAATCACATTCAACAAAAAAGACATTCCATTTCATTTCATTCCTTTGATGGTCATATATATTTACATTTTCATCCCCAATATAGTAGAAAAAAGGGACACATGCCTTAAACAACCACTTCTATTCTTAATCTTTCTAAATTTACCCTAACCTTCCTTTATTACTTTTTACCACAGCAAAAATATTTCATTGATTAATCTACTCATTTTCCTAATAACCAACCAACCAAAAACGGATCCACAAGACAAAGAAATTAACCAATAAGCAGCTAGTTCCACTTCACCCAGTTTTTTATTCTGAATCTGAATATTCCTAATTTGCTTCCATTAATCTTGGCTCAAAAAGCCATTGATGTTTTCGAATTAGCATTGTTATCAGCAACAGGATCAGTTTTGGATTTCTGGTTTTCCACATTCTGAAAATTGCTAAAAGCTTGTGATTGTATTGACTTTTTTCTTGTCCACGGATAAGAATTCTCTCGATCCTGCGAAATTTATATAGCTAAACCCAGCTAAATAGTATGATATCGGAGAGCTCAAATTTTGCTAAACTTAGTTATTACAACTTGAACTCAAGAATTAATGTTGACACACATAAAAACACAAGAAGACAGTGGAAGAAATATGGAGAATTATTCCGGCTTCATTTTCTAATCCAGATAAACTTATTCTCTATGCCATGTTAGCACTCTTCATTGAATGTATGGTGATAAAGCTCATGAGACGATTGAGGTTCTAGCCATCAAGGTATAACATGTACAACTATGCTTGCTTTATGTGTTTAAATTTGAATCAAGGGATTCCGGTCTTGTAAATTTTTACAAGGCATCGACAACGTTGGGATTTATCTAAATTACATTGGAGATATACTACAAATATAGAAACGTTTATTGCTCTTATATAAACCGTCAAAAAAAAAACATTAAAACCATTAATTGCAATTTGATACCCGCAAGATGAGATTCCTTGTGTGCTCGCCTCAGGTGGCATTGGGGAAAGGATAGTCTCTGTATCATCTAAGCTACTCGCTCCATGACTTGGTCGATCCCCTACTTCCCAGTGCCAGTTCCGAATCAGTATGCAAATCGACACCTTTTAGAAAAGAACAGATAGTTCTCGAATCCGCAATTTATTATTACTTTCTCACCATGGTTCAAAAATATATGCATTTGAGATAAACTGATAACGTAGCCAATTAAGGGATGATGGAGTAGAAGAGAAGGCAGGCAAGAATAGCAACCTTAGTGTCAAACTAGCAATTCAATAGTAGATATCAATGTTTTAAAACCCGGTTTTTTAATCGACCCGGCTAAATCACCGGTTCACCGGGTCACCGGTTCAACCGGTTCAACCGCCGGGTCGAACCGGTTCTATGAAAAAGAAGAAAATAGTTATATAGCCATTGCACAAACAAAGCTTTCAAAGGGTAAATTGCCAAAAGAATAGCATATACCAAAACAATGAGACAAACATCAAAAATTAAAACTCATACCCTCATTCCTAAACCCTGAAACATGATTCTATGTCCAAGAAAAGTTCGAAACAATGGAGGAAACGAATTTGATAGCTTTATAAAGGAACAGTCCATAAATTTACAAGGAACAAAATTTGTATACAAACTTTTTACTCACAAAATTCACACCATTTTAGTTGATGACCTCTTTATCCCTTGTAAATCATTCAGATTCGGATCCCATTTCCTGTATCTCATTTTTATCATCTTTGTACAAATATTCTTTTTCCGATACAAAATTTACCTTTGACTCGCTACCCTCACCCTCTTCAACAAATGGTGGATACATGCACAAGATGACAATGGAAAAGGGTTGGTAGTGATAGGGTGGATGAGGGTGGCGCGTGGGGTGGTAGAAATGGGTGAGGTGGTGTGTTTGGGCGCGTGTGGTAGTAGATCGGAAAGAGGAGATGTGGAGGAGTGTTTTGGTGTAGGCGGTGTGGTGTGGTGAACGGCGGTGAGGTGGTGGTGAGGGGTTTTCCGGTGGTCGGCTTGGGTTGGGGGGATGAGCAGATGTGTATAAGTGTATTATATTTCGGGAAGAAATGGTGTCCACTATTATTATAGATCGAAAATAATAACAACCTTCCACCCAGCCGGGTTTTAGAAACCGGGTCGACCCGGGTCGTCCAAAACCCGCCGGTTTAATCCGGTTCCGAAACTATAAAAAAACCGTTCACATCCGGCCCGGTTCTCCGACCGGTTCCCGGTTCAACCGGTTGAACCGGCCGGTTCAACCCGGGTTTTAAAACATTGGTAGATATAAATTGGTAAACTTAGTATCAAAATGAATCAGACCATAAACACAGAATCTCCCATATAAACTACTGTATTCTGTTCAATTGACTTTTATGGCCAAATATTCTCCATAACAGTATATATAAACTAACCTCTTGTACTTCAGAATAACCATCTTAAAAGCAACCACCAAATGTTTTCTTTCTTTGTGACATTATGACATACTCATTTGTTTCTTTTTATGATCTTTTCATGTTGACTACAAAATATCCAACCACCAAATCACACACACCATCACAACATAACCATTCCAGAACATGTAAAAAAAACTAAAAACCAATCACATTCAACAAAAAAAAAGGACATTCCATTGATAGTCATTAATAATATTTACATTTTCATCCCCAATATAGAAGGAAAAAGGGACACCTTACCCTAAACAAACTACCACTTCTAGTTCCATCTATTCATAGTAGCACTAATCTTTCTAAATTTTACCCTAACATCCCTTTGTTCACTTTTTACCACCACAAAAATATCACCAACATTGATCAATCTAGTCATTTTCCTGATAACCAACTAACCAAAAACAGATCCACAAGACAAAGACATTAACAAATGAGCAGCTTGTTCCACTTCACCTAAATTCTTATACTGATTCTGAAACCGAATATTCCTAATTTGCTTCCTAACAACTTTTTTCATCGGCGATCTCGGCCGCTGAATTAACACCACTTCTTTCCCTAACGCCAATAGTTTTATCCTCAACTTTTTCCTAAATTTACCATCCTTCGTTTCCTCATCACATGCGTCGGATCGCGGTTCTTTTCGCGATCCGACAGTTGTGGATGAGGACGAAGAAGGCGGTGACGGTTGTCGTGGCCCCTTCTTCTTAAACCTAATCCCACAAGCATTGCAAAGAGACTGCAAAAGTTATAACACAGCAAAACACCAAATTAGTTAGATTTTGATTTTTTAAAAATAAATAAAAAAATCAAAGTGTCAAAAAATGATGATCATATTCATACCTTTGGACCGGCTGGACCAGCACGCCATAAGGGTGTTTTGGCAGTGTTACAATCGGTGCAAACCTTATCGGTTTTGGTCGATGTTTCTTCACAATTCATTGATGATGATTCCTGTTACATTAAAAACCATTAGAATACCTAACTTATATTTTACATTTATTCATTTCAAACCTAATAACCTATATAGCTTACAAAACAATATAAACAAAAATAAAACCATCAAATCTTGGACAAAATCTTTATAAAAAGCTAAGGAAAAAAAAACACTTATTTTATAGCTTTAAAATAATCAATTCTTGCATACAATCATTGAAAATAAAAATAAAAACACACAAAAGTTACTTTATAGATTCAAAATCATCAAAAAAAGTTAACAACAAAATTTTAGATAAATGCACAAAAAAGAAATATAATAATTTCGAGCTAATAAAAAAAGAAACATTAAAAAGATTAGTGATTTACCATTGGTGTAGTGATGAATGAATATGAAAAAGCATCAAATAAAAAAGAGAGTGATAATGGCGGCGAAAATGGAGCAACCAAAAGATATAACCGACACTGACACCGTACCGACTGTGTTTTTTATTTATCTCCTTTTATTTTCGTTATAAATGGAATAGTGGAGTGAGTGTGTGATGGAATATGATGATCATCCAACGGTTGAGATTAAAGGGATGAAAGAGTGGAACCCTAGGAAGAGGGTATTGTGATATTACGGAATTGGCCTTTATATGTGGGGTATGATCTGGAGGGAAAGGACACGTGCTTGCTGCTCACGACTGACAAAATGCTGTCATGGAGGTGTATCATGTCTCGCCATCAAATGTTCCTTCCGAGTGTTGTGTGTTCCATTAGAGCCCAAGATAAGGTAAGAATGAATAATATTCGTATGACACATCAGCGTCATATCATCTCTTTTCAATAATACACCAATAACCAAAACAACCCTCTTTCATAACACACAAATAACATCACATGTAGGTCCTACAAAGTACCCCACCAAATATACTCACTCACTCATAATATACAAAAAAAAAAGACAAAAAGAAAACACACAAAAAGTGCAGATTTGGATGAGCCATTGGAGTGGCTACAAAACCCTTCTGAGTTTAGCGTGTTGGTAGGTATGGTAAATTTCACGATTGGCACGAAAAAAAGGGACGGATGGCATGTTATTTGCAACCATACCGTGTGCTCTTATCTTGTGAAATTGTACCCACTAGAAAAATGTTACGGAGTATTTATTTTACGAGTTGAGGCCTTTTGATCAATGTTTTAAAAACTACTCCCTCCGTTCCATATTAACTGTCTATTTTGAATTATGTAGGTATTTTATTTCTAACTTTATCCTTAAATATTTTTAATTGTATTATATAATACTTGATGCAAAATATATGAATAGATTGAGTTTTAAATGTATTTTTTTATTAGTATAATTTTTATTAAATATTATATAACACAAATAAAAATATTTAAGGTCAAAGTTAAGAAATAAAGACATAAAAGTCAAAACAGTATAATTAATATGAGACGGAGGTAGTATGTTTTTTGTTATTATTTACGGTTTTATTAGTTATTTATTTATTTATTTGTGAGAAGTAAATTAAAATAAGAAGTGTTGAGAGGTGACCAAAATCACGCATTTGAGATGCAACGACTTGCATTAGATGCATTTTTATTCATAAAGATGCAACATCTTGAGTTTCGGAAGTTAATTTGATGTATAGATGGTGCAAATTGATTTTCATGATTTCAGCACGTGTAGAGGAACAAAAAACAAGAGAAATCATGAAATGCATCTAATATACGTATATGCATCTGATTAAAAGCTAGAAAACACACTATGGTGCGTTATAATGCATATAAGATTATAGGGATGCATCTAATTTAAGTCGGTGCATCTCGAATTTGCGGTTATAGTTCTTCTTATTCCTTCTTATTTTAAGTAATCTTCTTATTTGATCCTAACTTGTTAGGTCACTAGTTTTACAACACAAGCTTAATAGAAAGAGATAAAGGGATTGAACAATATCTAAACACACACACACACACACGATATATGTGAAGGTGTTAGGAATTAGAAAATTCCATAGTGAAGAGTCGGTCACCCCAAATATTATCTAGCATAAGTTAGCTCGTAGACTTGTAGTTATTTACGTTATTTAGCAGTTTATTAGTTAGTTTGTAGCGTAGTATAGTTTAGTGTAACACCATGGAGGAAGGACGGGTCTTTACCCATCAGTATGCACGATCCACATCCCACAGAGGACGTATAAGTTGTAGTATAAATACCCTTCCATCCATGGAAGGGTGGTGCTCTCATTCAATCTAACATTTCATTTGTGTAAACCTCTAGCAAGAACACCCTCTCTCTCTACTTTCTCTCTCTAAAATGATAAACATGTATTTTGATCATCCAAGACCACCCGAATCATCAACACAATAAATATAACGGTCCTACAATTGGTACCAGAGCCAAGGTTATTGTGTTGTGTTGATTTTTTGTGGTTTTTGTATCTTATTAAATCTGTTTTGGTACTGTTTTTGGCGGAAAATGTTTGGGTTTCGAGTTTTGTGGTCTACTGTTCTTAACAAGTTTTAGTATTCTTCTTTTGGTCAATAAGTTATGGTCTAAACTGGTCATCTATTTTATGGGTAAACTGTTTGTGTCAATGTTTTGGTCTAAACTTGTCATCTGTTTTATGGTCCAAACTGTTGTCTAATGGGTTTTTATGCAACTGGTCATTTTATTGACCAAACTGGGCAAAATAAAACATACACATATGCAGTTCTGGGTTTATTATGAAAGTGGTCGGAAAACTCATCGGAAAAAGTCAAAACGGGTCAAAAAGGATGCATCTTTAGATATTTTTCTGGGTTTTTTGAAGACGGTCAGAAAAAATGGTCATTATGGTTCTTAGTAGCGACTTGACACATATTCATGTAGCGACTTGATTCATAAAATCTGATAGCGACTTGCCATGAGTCTTTACTCATGGTAGCGACTTGGCACAAAACTTGACCTAGCTACTTAGACCTAGCGACTTAGACCTAGTGACTTAGACCTAGCGAGTTGACAGAAAGGAAGAAGAAGATCTTGACAGTAGCAACTTGACCACAAAACTACATACCATATACCAATAACTCATGACCTCAGTTTTTCTCATACATCATCAGTCCCTGTCTAAATGAAATAAACCGAGCATAAGAAGATCTACCTTACTTCCATTCAAGACCATATCCACAATACACAAACCATTTTCCAATATCAAACCTCAGTTTCAATATTACATCATAGGTTCATGTTCAAAGACTCATAACAAAACTAAAGATCTCAGTCCATTTCTCTCACGTAAGTCAAAGTTCACATCAAGACACAAGTCTCTAATTGAGAGAAATCATCATCATAGATCAACTCATAACCGAGAAAAAAAAGACATCTCAATCCGTCAGTCAATTGAAAAAAGACATGCAAGATCTCAGATTTTTCTATGATGGGTTTAAGACAAATCAAAGACCATTTTCAGATCCTTACAACCCAAAAGATTATCATCATTGATCTTTACTAAAAGACTCGACTAAAAAAAAAAAAAAAAAAATCAAGATCTCAGCTTAAGTCTACTCATGGCATTCAAGATGCATCAAGATTTTTTTCAAAAATCTTAACTCACGAAGGACTTTGTCATCAATGATCTTAAACTTTTCATTAATATTCGAATATTCAGAAGTAAGAGTAATACATTTATGTATTATCTTCTTCTCTTTCGGTTTAAATGATACTCGGTAAAACAAGTACTTAATTATGCCCTCTGTGTCCAAACATATAAAGAAAAACAGATTAACATAAGTGTTAATTGTTTTCTTTGGTTCGGTTAACTCATGTCAAAACGTTTGAAACTTACCTAATATCCTGGATTGTCCTCAAATCGAATCAATGTCACATGCCATCCCTGTGGCTAGACAAGATTTGGTGTTGCCCATGAGAAGATTGGGGTTCGTGAATCATGTTTCTGTATCGATTGAGAGCTATTAACCCAAAATGAATCGGTGTAATTTTTCTATGAAGGTGAGAGTTATTTGGAGATGATTTTTGGGGAAATGTTGACTGTGATAAAGGGGGGCGGATTAATTTGTGACTAGGGATGAAGGAGTGTTTTTAGGGTTAGTATGTGATTAATCTCTGTTATATACTCCCCGATAATTAGGGTTATGTGATACACGGAATGGGCTGATTGTGTGTTATACATTGTTATGGGCCGTACAGTAATATGATGGACTTGGGCCGTGTGAGTTTTTTTTTGGACTATACCTTGAATTCGTGTTATGTTGGACGAGGCATTCATATTACTGTGCCAAAAAGGATTATTGTTTGTTGTGCCTGCACGTTCTTATTATGGTTGCTTCATGTTGAACGAGATTTTTGTTGCAAATTGGTAATATTTAGACAATTGGCAACTTAGCTTGAACGTTTGGTTAATTGGTCTTGACATTGTGGAATTCATGCATGGTTCTTCATATGCATTGTTACAAATGATTTGTTAATCAGGCGATGAATATTAAGATTGACTTTGTGGACTAATGAAACGGTGCTGATATTAGTATATCATTTGACTATACAGATGAGCTTCTCATACTTAGATCAGATTTATGAGATTTGAGTTATAAGATTTAATGATGAGATTTGTTATGCGGGTTAATACTTTGGTTATATATGATCACGGTGGATACTCTTTCACGGCTTGATTTGATGATTGAACAATGTTGACTACGGGGCTTGTTGTTTTCTCCATGTGGTCATTGTTATAGCCGATTGAAGACGTGAATGGTGTGTTTACCAAAGTGTTTAAATGGTTGAGATGTGATCAGCAATTCTCTGATGTTGATAATGTTGGATAATGGACCGTTGATGAACCACTGCATGTTCCCCTAAAACAGATATTCATCGAAACCAAAGGTGTCATAACACATTCAAGCTGACATTGTCTACGGTTTTGTCTTGATTTTGTAAAATCCCGCGAAAGAATCTATTTCTCGGTTTAAATCATAGACTTGTAAAATCCCGTGACAATGGAAACATCCTGGTAATTGTAAAGTGCATTTCCGGATCCATCTTACAGTTTATTCTTGATCTTGTAAAATCCCGCGAAAGAATCTATTTCTCGGTTTAGACCATAGAATTGTAAAATCCCGTGATGATGGAACCATCCTGGAGAGAGGAAAGTGTATTTCTGGATCTTATCTGATACTGGTGCTACGGTTTCTACTTCGAAGAAGGGATAAAAGGATATACTTCATGAATTGGATGTATGTTTGGATATTCGTCATGGCAGTATGGGTATTACTTGGTTTTACGGGGATATGTGCACTTAACCATGGTCGGGATGAAACCATTATCAGAGTTCACTTAAAACGTCAAAGGAGGCTAGAGTTGAGTTTTTAATCAGAAGATGTGACAAAGGAGTTAATTCACTATTATTTATTTGAGGTTGAAGTGAAATATCACGGGCGAGTGTACTTAGTATCTGAAGGTATAGGGGATGGTTGGATGAAGATTCTTCGAGATCCTTGTTCGAGCTTTTTCCAAAAACGAAGACTTGGAAATCTAGTTATTTTTGGGAGTTTTTCCTTTTACCACGTGGGGAATTGGGCTCTGCTTTGCCACAAAAATAACTATCACTTTAAGGAGTTACGTTGTAGTGCTCGGTGTCACATTCAATTGTGGATTTTCAAGAGGTAATGTCGTCTATTACTTGATGGTTGGTTGGTTGAAGAGTATAGAGTACTTAAGAGATTCAATGGAGCATGAATTCTCGGCACCGCTCTTTGTTACATATGTGCAAGTTTAAGTCACGAGTTCGGGTTAGTTTACTTGAGGTCAAATTCATCATATTGGGTTTTCTCCATCACCGTCACGACAAAGAGCCCTCTTGAATGATAATGGGGTTGATTACATGTTTTGCTAAGAGAGCTGAAAAGAGAGAGATTATGACGTCTGTTCACATCAGTTCAGGCCTCGTACTTCATCATAATGACGTATGAACACAACAGTTCATGCCTCGTACTCTAAAGAAAAGAAATGTGTACGTTTCAGTGCGCATTATCTTTGAAAGAAGAGAAATCTTCTTATGACGTCTGTTCACATCAGTTCAGGCCTCGTACTCCAAAGAAAAGAAATGTGTACGTTTCCGTGCGCATTATCTTCGAAAGAAGAGAAATATTCTTATGACGTATGAACACTTTAGTTCATGCCTCGTTCTTAAAGAAAAGAAAAGTGTACGTGTCAGTGCGCTTTATCTTCTGAAGAAGAGAAATCTTCTCTATTATGACCATTCTCATCAACATGCTTCATACTTTTTCCATGCGCTTGGTCATCAAGTGAACCAAGACTCGTTAATTATTTTCCGATTCCACTTTCTCAACTATAATGACGATGGCGACATCTGTCGGCCGATTTTATGGGGAGAAGTGTGAATAGACTACATTTGGATAATGTTCACTTGTTTAATCAAGAATGGCATCTCCGTATGCAATTCTTGAGGGAGAAGAAGTGTAATTTTTTTTTTTTTTTTTTTTTTTTTTTTTTTGAAAGAAAACATAGAAGGTTAGATTAAGATGAATGAAGGTCCAACCTCTACCTTGGGAGGTAGAGGTATATATAGTTACAAACTAAACGTCCTCCTTGGGGTGTGGATCGGGCATACGGTGGGTAAAGACCCGTCCTTCCTCCACGGTGTTGCTCTAAACTAAATAACTAACTAATAAAGCAGTAAATAACGATATGTCTACGAGCTAACTTATGCTAGATTATATTTGGGGTGACCGACTCTTCACTATGGAATTTCTAATTCCTAACAATCTCCCACAAGGAGGTCACCCCATATTTTACATTTGAATCCTAGCATTCTATTTAATCTTCGTCTTGAGCTCGTAGACATTAATTCTTCAACATCCGCATCTTTATGCTTTTGCGGTGATTCTTTAAAGTCCGATAACTTTGTACTTTAAGTGGAGGCCTTTATCTCGATCCACATCATTGATGATCTTCGAGCTTTAATTGAGATCATCACCCAAGAAATCTCTGGATCACCCTTTATTGTGTTGCCATCATGTGAAGTTGTGACTTTCGGACCGACATGCTCACACATTCGGATCATGACATCTTTCCATCGAGTAAGCGGAAGCTTTCTTGGTTCATGATATTTGTAGCAACAGTAGCGAAGCATAGTATAAAATATCGTAACCGGGTTATGTAGATATGCACCGCTCATGATTTCTTCAATTAAGTGTGGATCTTTGTGAGCATGCGGCTTTGGATTGACCGCTCGATTACGATCCGCAACCGTCCAAATGTACCGCAAACAACGATTAGCAATAAACACACGAAAGTGTCTTTGATCACTTTCGTTGAATTGAGGTACACGCCCACGGTTCCCGTTGATCGATACAAGTCTCGCTGTGATCGGTAGGATTCCTAAGAATCTCCTTGACGGGTTTCGCGGTTGCTCTAGCCGTTCTCAAACCGGAACGTCTCAAAGAAGATAACACGGAGTGAGTGAACGACAAATTGAGATTCACCGATTGATGAAAATGATTTGAAAAACAATCGCGTATTGCTTGAAGAAAGAGTTTTTGCAATACGACGAAGGTTTTATGAGAAAGATCAATTTTCAATCAAAAATACCTTTTGTATTTGAAAAGAGTACACATTCGACGTGCTAGTGAAAAGAAGAGATTTGCACATCGAGCGGTTTTCTAAAAGTATTTTCAATCGAGATACTTTTTGAATTTGAAATGAATACACATTCGACGTGCTAGAGAAAAGAAGGTTTGCACATCGAGCGGTTTTCCAAAAGTATTCGTCAATTCCATTCTGGACCAAGGTTGATTCAAGAGTGAATCGCCCCATCGTTTCTATCCGGTTGTCACAAGCTTGATCTTACGAGAAGATCTCACATGTTACCCACCAAGAGCTTGTTTGATGTTGGCTCTGAAGGATTTCCATCTTCATTGTGAATATTTTTACATATCACTCGGATGTTCGGCAATACCACAAGGATAATGCGTAGGAATCTTAATATATTCTTACTTTCCACATTGTGTGAAACAAGAAGTCTTCAAGAATAGTGTCCTAATGAGATATTGTGGATGATCTCTTGGCTCTAGACTCAATAGTGCATTTTGGTTCCTTCACGGAGACTAGGGAGAGGTCTCCTTCTTCAATATCAACAATCTCTAAGGGAAAGTCGATAGATTATGTAGGTTCCCGTGAGAATGAAACAAGCCCTTTTAAGAGGAACTTGAATGGTTTGGGAAGTTTAGTGCGGTCGTCCTTCGGGTCCATGACGTCTTGTCTTCAATACCAGTGTTACCTTAGTAACAACCAAGAGCATATGTATTGAACCGGTTTACGCCCTAAGGTTGAATTGATGGAGGCTATTTCTTTTCACCCTTTTCACATTCAGTTCTTTTCATTCTTCAACCCTTGAAGCTACGAGACTTCATAACTAGAACCTTGTTGGGTTTATTCCAGTACTAGCTCTGTCTCAGTCCGCACTCTTCCCATATTCTCATTTTTCTCCTTTTTTCATCATACCTAAGGACTCTACACTATCTTTATAAATGGTCATACGGCTCTAAACTCATGTAAGAACCGAGCTTCTTCTTATCGGGTCATCTTCACATGGAGTTTTTCTCTTCTAAGAGCCGTTGGTTGACATCTTCACTCGGATTGATGAGTTTATCGACAAAGTGCTCCCGGTTAATGCTTCACGTATACATCAACATGATGATTCGAACGATCTCCGTTCTTGTTTGATGTGATTGATAGTTTGGTGTTACCATCTTGTGTGTTCGCTTGCCCGATTCTCGATTTCCTTGATGAACATCTTTCTATTCTTGTTTGATTGGGAGGATTTTAGTTAAGGTGATTTGCAAGATGTAAGTTAATTGGGATGCTTTTGGTGGGATGCTTTTGGTGTGAGTTGAAGATGTTAACTATCTATTCCCCAACCGCACAATCTTGAAGAAGGTCGAGTCTGATCTATTCTACATTTTCGCTACATGTTAGAAGACTAAAGACGAGTTACATTTAACGATCTAAAGACTTCTTCTTAATCTGGGCATCTATCAAACAGATTGTCGGTTTAGGGGAGAGCACTAATTGGGTGAGTGTTATAAGTCAAATTCAATCCCCAATTAGACTTGCTCATCTTCTTTAGCAGTGACTCCTCGAGACGTTGTTATTGACTATCTCACGTATTGGACATTTGACACAAGTTGATTACTTCAGAGTTAATCATTTATCACTTATTTGAGACTGAAGTTGACTTTCACAAAGGCGTGTTCTTATTTGCTAACTTGCTCGGGCTTAAGAATTTGAGTGGAAGACTTGGTTTATCTAGTTACCAGCAGTCGAGGTGGATGGTTGAAGACCTGGTTAACTATCACTATTAGGAGTTACTTTGTTTTACTCAGTGTCACACGCATATGACGGTGTGGATAATCGCAAGAGGTGTTAATGTCTCATACTTTGTTTGGGTAGTGAGTAATTAGAGATTTGCTTGAAGCATTGATTCTCTACACGTTCTTCCATCATTAGGTGCAAGATTAAGATACAAATGTGGGAAGTTGACTTTAGTTTCAAGTATGGTATATCGGGTTTTCTTCTTGTAAAACCCGAAAAATCTAAAACATATATAAAGACGAAAATACCCTTGGAACCAAGAATTATAAAATACGAAACACGCTTATAATAAATTAATGAAATAAAAAAACCTAATAAATAAAACTTAACGAATATAATTACGTGAACGACTTTGGTACGACGAAGGACTTAAACGCTTCGCTAATATGTTGGGCCGCTCATTTGTTGGATGGGCTCGTTTGTTTTGTTTGTTTGCGCCAAGCCGAGGCCAAGAAGCCCCCGAGGGCGTTTGTTTGTGTTCGTTGGATCAAGGGTCAAGCCCATTTGGGCGAGCCTTTGAGCTCGGTTGGACCCAAACCGAACCCAACCCTCCTAAACCTAAACTAAATACTACAACTATAAATACAACACATAACCTCAAAAGTGAAACCCTAGTTTTAGTCTTGCTCTCTTTTCTCTTTGTTTCCATTCGCCGAAGACTCAAGACCCCTTGGTGTCGAGTTTTGCTTCAAACAAGTAAAGGTATAACGTTTATTCGTCTTCCTTTGATGTACCTTGCATGTATATGTCGAGCTATGTTTTGTTTACTCGAGTTTTCTTGTTTCTTTTGTTGGCCGAGCCGTGTAAACCAAAACCAAGGCAAACCATAATGATTAAACTTGATAAATATTAAAGAACATGTAACGTAATATGTAATATTGAATCGGGTCATGTATATGTTGAGTTAAACAAGGCCGAACCATGCATGAGTTAGGACCGAACCATTTGTAATTTATTCGGCCTATGTAAAACATTATAACTTGAATATGTAACGTGTTTAGATGAGCTAGGACTTGCGTATAACCTACTAGCATAAACCCTAGTTGAACCGAATATATATATATAAGTTTTGAACGTGTAATAAACAAGTAAGGGTCACGTAAACATAAACCCTAGTTTAATATGTGAACCGAATAAAGTATATCAAACCCTAAATGTTGTGAACGTGTCTCTTTTGTGTGCGTTATATTAATTCAAGTGAACTAGTAGTTATGTACACGTGTAATTTATCCGAGTAATAAGTAACTTGTATGTCACATAAATTATAAACGAACATGGAAAAACATAAAAGGAAAGATTGTTATCATTTACGTATTAGGTTAAGTAGCGAGTCATTAAGACGTAACATGTAAAGTAAATGCATATTAATGAGATATTAAAGAATAAGAAAACCCTAGAACATAAATGAGAGTCGATTAGGGTTTGAGCTAAATATAGTAATTCGTTATTTCATGTGTGAGTTATGACTTATAAACTATTTTCACATTTAACCCTAGACTTTAATAAATGACATAACGAACCCTAATCTACAACATTAATTATAAAATACTTAAGTCTCATTTAATAAAACCCTAAAGTATGAAGATCATTAAGTATGAACACCAAATATTAAAAGATCATTTCGACGATTATGGAATCATAAATAACATGGACGATCGTTAATGTCTATAGGTTCTGAGAAGAGGAGTAATCCTTTGCTTTCGCCTTTCGCTTTTGATCATTTGCTTTGGAATAAGGTATGATATTCGACCTTTTCAAGAAAGTTTTCCTTTAACGTTTTTTTCAGACAGGGTTTCCTAAGCCTTTGCTATGAATCCCAAAATCGATTTGTTTGAGCTATTGCTTATCCGAACTCGATTTCGAATTATGAAACATCCGATTTTGAACTATCCGATATGAAAACTATGATTTTGGAAATATGAATGATTTTTCGATAAAATATGATCCGTGTCGCTTATGACATTCGATTTGACCTAAGATAGTTTGACACCGAGCCAAATATTTAACTAGTCATGGGGTTCCATGTCCGTATCGTTGATGCACTCGATATGACTCTAGGGCGAGAGTGATGTTCGCCACGCCTCGATGGTGAAGCATATTTGTGAATATGTAGGAAGGGCGATGGATGCATCCTAGATCCGTTATATGTTATATGTTATATGTTATCCGATGATTGATGCGCGCATGCACGCCCTTCATAACTCGTAGGTCTCCCTACAAATGTTGCCTTATGTGAATATGAATATGATCCGATATATGTTTCGGCTCGTGGTAGTTGACTATAAACTTTATTTTGATAATTATGATTTATGCTTTGAAAATGATTATGATTTTGCTATCGCTCATTCACTTTATTTCATATTCGATATCGCTTAGTATTCGCTTTGCTTTCATATCTGCTCACCTGGCTTTTGAAGCTCACCAAGACTTTTCTTTTCTTCCCGCGTGTATCTAAGCATTGGAAGTCGGGTTGCTTGGGATGAGTGCTTGAGTGGACTTACCTTAGAGATTTTAGCTTTGATTTCTTATGATGCCATTTAAGACTTATTTATTTCGGATATTATGTTGAGGTTTATTATGTTTCACTGGGACCTATGTATTGAAGTCATTTTGACTTGGATTATTTCCGCATTTATGTTAAGACTTCTTTTGGTTATTTATGTTTTGCTTTGATATGACACCATTACTTGTGATTCCTTTACCCTTGGCGGGTCGGGCGTTATAATTTATGGTATCGAGCCTGTGTTTACGACTTGTAGTCGGGACTCGTGAACATAAGAACCTTAGGTTATCCCTTGAGTTTAGGATTTGACCCGTGAGGATTGGGTAGACTTAGGTTTCCTTCGCGAACTTCCATTTCGTATCTCACCTTTGTTCATTTTGCTAATCGTGTGAATATCATTCGATGGTTCGAACTCGTCAAAACTGGATGGAGACGATGATACTCCTAACATGGATGTCGCGATTGCGAATGCTCTCAACTCTCTTTTCCCCGGTTTGACTACACCGAGATGATGGAACAGTGATCAACAACATTCGAATCGATGGTCAACCTTCGGAAGCGGTGGAGGTACTCAACCCATCGGCATACATACTTGGCTCGAGCGCTTTTTAAGCTCAAGCCTCTTTCTTTAGCACCGCCGCTACTCCCACCAAGCCGAGGACCGGATCACCATGTTGAGAAGTCGTTTGAAGCACTGGGTTGTGGAGATGGATTTAAGACTCTTTAGTGCATTCAAACCGGAGGGTGATGCTTTAAATTGGTGGAAAGCATTGAAACAAGCACGAGGAGGAGATGCTTTTGCTATTACTTGTACTTGGGCGGAGTTTTGACTATCTTCTATAACCGTTATTTCCCGATGTCGAACAAAGAAAGGTATGAGAGGATTATCAGCGATCTACCGGTTTGATCATGAGAACCCAATGAGTACATGAGTAGGTTTATGAGGTTGGTAAGCTTTGTTGGAGCGATTGTCGGAGATGGTAGGCGCCAAGCTAAGCATTTCAAATGGGATCAAGAAGTGGGTGTTGGACCGATCGCTAACACCGAGTATGAGGATGTGTCACCGCAATGATGCACTCGTAACATTGAGATCTTTCATGAGGTTCGGGTTACAACAAGCGAATCGCGATGGTGATCGGATTCAAGGTAGGACTCAAAGTAATGAGTATAAGGAAACACCGCGGAGTTATGATTCGGGACAAGTGGATAAGGGTTATGATGGCCGGGTCACGGAAGGAATGTGGACTCTAGGCGCCCGAGGCGTAGGGGTCGATAGCGAGCAGCCGGTAAGAATGGAAATGATCGCCGAATCAAGGTAACAATAACCCGCATACAACAAAGATCACCGGCTCGAGGATCGAATCGTGGTCGTGCTTCAGATCTTCCGTCAAGAAAGGACACCAAGTTTTGCCTCCCCACCTATCTCGTACTACTTGTGGAAAGGCTCATCCGGACCGTGTTTCAAGGCCATCGGTGGATGTTTCTCTTGTGGTTCCACTACTCACAAGATCAAGGATTGCCCTAAGAGGAACCCGCGATTCTCGAAACTACACCAAGCCGCCACCTACCATCGGACGTGTTTATGCTACTACTCGAATCAAAGTGAGCATACTGTGTACCATTACGGCACTCTTTTCATTGATGATTATTCTGCCTTCGCTTTATTTGACACCGTGCCACACACTCCATTATATCCGCTCACATGTGCTAAGAAACTTAATATGAAGCCACAACCACTAACGAATCACTTATCGATATCTACGCCTATGAAAACCACATGATCATTGATCATAAATACGCTAAGTGTCCTCTTCGCTTTGATGATCGATTCGCCCGCACATCCGTATCCTCTCGATATGGTCGACTTTGATATCATTCTAGGCATGGATTGGTTGGCTTATCATAGAGCTTCCATCGATCGCTATGCTAGAACCGTGATCTTTGGAGACATAAAACATCCCGAATTCGCTTATTATGGTTCTAAACCACTCAAATCATAAGTTCATTTCGCTATGAAGGCACGGACCATGATTGCTCATGGGTGTCAAGGTTTTCTAGCATCCGTTAAGGACACATCTTTGGAGAGTCCTAACATTGAAAACCTTTCGTTGTTTGTGAATTCACCGACGTTTTCCCGATGAACTTCCCGGTCTTCCTCCGCCTAGAGAAGTTGAGTTTAGCATTGAGTTAATTCCCGGTGCTAAACCGATTTCAAAGCTCCGTATCGTATGGCACCTGAGAATCAAGGAGTGAAGGAACAATGCAAGAGATGATAGATAATGGATTCATTCGACCTAGTGTTTCTCCATGGGTGCACCTGCTTTGTTTGTGAAGAAGAAGGATGGAAGTATGCGCTATGTATCGACTACCGTGAACTCAACCAGACATTATTCGAAACCGTTATCCTCTTCCCGCATAGACGATTTGTTTGATCAACCGCAAGGAGCTAAGTTCTTTCTAAGATTGATCCGAGGTCCGGTTATCATCAACTACGCGTGAAGGAGCAAGATGTTCCTAAGACCGCTTCGCACGTGATATGGTCATTATGAGTTTCTCGTTATGCCTTTTGGTTTGACGAATGCGCTCGCTGTGTTTATGGACCGATGAATCGTGTTTTCCATGAGTTCCTCGACAAGTTCGTTATTGTTTTCATCGACGACATTTTAGTTTACTCTAAGTCCAAGAGGAGCATGAGCAACATCTCCGGATAGTTTTGGAGATTTCGAGGAAGAAGAAGTTGTACGCCAAATTCTCAAGTGTGAATTTTGGTTAGGACAAGTCGCTTTCCTTGGTCATATTGTATCCGCCGATGGTATCACCATGGATCCGTCTAAGGTTGAGGCTATCACTAAGTGGCCAAGACCTACGATAATGGATCGAGGTTAGGAGTTTTCTAGGACTTTCCGGATACTACCGACGCTTTGTTGAAGGTTTCTCTCGCTTAGCTTTGCCCTTAACCCAATTGATGAGGAAAGGTGAAAAGTTCGTGTGGACGGATGAAAGAGAAAGAGTTTTGAAGAGTTGAAACGGAGGTTGGTGTCCGCTCCTATTTTGACTCTTCCATCCGGTTCGAGGATATCAAATCTATAGCGATGCATCTAAGAAAGGATCAATGTGTCTTGATGCAACATGGTAAGGTGATAGCTTACGCTCAAGACAACCGAAACCTTATGAGGAGAATTACCCAACTCATGACCTTGAGTTAGTCTGCGTGGTGTTCGCGTTGAAGATCCGGAGACATTACTTGTATGGAGAGACGTGTGATATTTTCACCGACCATAAGAGCCTCAAGTATATTTTCACCAAAAGGAACTCAACATGAGACAAAGAAGATGGTTAGAACTTCTTAAGGATTATGACACTAACATTCAAGACCATCCCGGTAAGGCTAATGAAGTTGCCGACGACTTAGCCGAAATCGTGTATGCTTGCAAGTATTGAGATTGAGCCTAGGATCATTCGTGACTTAGAGCGTTTGGATGTTGAGTTGCGCGACGAGGTTTTGGTGGATACCGGGCTAGTATGAAGGTGGAGTCGAACCTTATACCGCAAATTAAGGAAGCTCAGAAGATGACGGCGAGCTATGGGCCGAGCTCAAAATGTTGAAGAAGGTAGGCAACCGGAGTTTAAGGTTGATAACGACGGAATTGTATGGTATGAAGATAGGCTTTATGCTCCCAATGATCGTGTACTTCGTGAGAAAGTTATGATCAAGCTCATAGTTCTCCTTTCACTATCCATCCCGGTTCTACCAAGATGTATAGGATTTGAAACAAGATTTCGTGGAACGGCATGAAGCAAGATGTGGCGACGTTTGTGTCGAAGTGTATGATTTGTCGCAAGTGAAGATCGAACATCAAAGAGCTAGTGGATCGTTACAACCATTGGATATTCCGACATGGAAGTGGGATAAGATATCTATGGACTTTGTGACCGGACTACCTCTTACTAAGAAGAAGCATGATGCGATTTGGGTGGTTGTTGATCGGCTAACCAAATCGCTCATTTCTTACCAATTAGAAAGGATTATGGTATTGGTAGATTGGCGAGATTTTTCAAGAAGAGATAGTTAGACTTCATGGTACTCCGACGCCTATTGTGTCGATAGGGATCCGCGTTTTACTTCTCGCTTCGGAAGGGTTTGCAAAAGCTTGGGGTACTCGACTTAATTTTAGTACGGCATTTCATCCTCAAACAGATGGTCACCGAGAGGACTATTCGCACCTTAGAGGACATGCTAAGGGCTTGTGCTTTGGAATGGACCGGCGGTGGGATGAATATTTGTGTTTGGTAGAGTTTGCATACAACAACAGTTGGCATGCTAGCATTAAGGCAAAGACCGCTTGAACTTCTTTATGGAAGAAATGTAGATCACCTACTTGTTGGGATGAAGTAGGTGAACGCCTAATCGAAGGTCCGAAATGATTGAGATCACTAATGAGAAAGTAGTCCGTTGCTAGAGAAAAGTTGAAGGAGGCTAGGTCTCGCCGAAAAGTTATGCCGACAAGCATCGCCGTGATTTAGAGTTTCGAGTTGGTGATCGTGTGTTTTGAAAGTCTCGCCGCTTAGAGGTGTGAACGCTTTGGAATCAAGGGCAAGCTCACCTCGATTCATTGGTCCGCTTGAAATTTTGGAGCGATAGGAGAAGTTTCAGATCGATTAGCACTTCCGCCTCGCCTATCGCATGTTCATGATGTTTTCCATGTATCTCTCCTAAGGGATACAATTATCATCCATTACACGTTGCTTCGTATCCGCTTGATCAAATTCGATCCGATATGTCTTTATCTCAAGAACCGGAAGCTATTTTAGAAAGACAAGAAAGAGTCATGAGAAATAAAGTCATTCCGCTCGTTAAGATTCTTTGGAAAAATCACCCGAGCGTGAGGCTACTGGGAGACCAAGAGTCGATGCGAGCTAGTTATCCTCATTTCTTTGAATAGTTCGGTATGTTCTCATCTCGTTGCTTGTTTCATTTCAATTTTCGAGGACGAAAATTTTTTTAGAGGGAAGAGTTGTAAAACCCGAAAAATCTAAAACATATATAAAGACGAAAATACCCTTGGAACCAAGAATTATAAAATACGAAACACGCTTATAATAAATTTAATGAAATTAAAAAACCTAATAAATAAAACTTAACGAATATAATTACGTGAACGACTTTGGTACGACGAAGGACTTAAACGCTTCGCTAATATGTTGGGTCGCTCATTTGTTGGATGGGCTCGCTTGTTTTGTTTGTTTTGCGCCAAGCCGAGAGCCAAGAGAAGCCCACGAGGGGCGTTTGTTTGTGTTCGTTGGATCAAGGGTCAAGCCCATTTTGGCGAGCCTTTGAGCTCGGTTGGACCCAAACCGAACCCAACCCCCTCCTAAACCTAAACTAAATACTACGACTATAAATACAACACATAACCTCAAAAGTGAAACCCTAGTTTTAGTTTTGCCTCTCTTTTTTCTTTGTTTCCATTCGCCGAACCTCAACACCCCTTGGTGTCGAGTTTTTGCTTCAAACAAGTAAAGGTATAACGCTTATTCATCTTCCTTTGATGTACCTTGCATGTATATGTCGAGCTATGTTTTGTTTAGTCGAGTTTTCTTGTTTCTTTTGTGGCCGAGCGTGTAAACCAAAACCAAGGCAAACCATAATGATTAAACTTGATAAATATTAAAGAACATGTAACGTAATATGTAATATTGAATCGGGTCATGTATATGTTGAGTTAAACAAGGCCGAACCATGCATGAGTTAGGACCGAACCATTTGTAATTTATTCGCCTAATGTAAAACATTATAACTTGAATATGTAACGTGTTTAGATGAGCTAGGACTTCATGATAACCTACTAGCATAAACCCTAGTTGAACCGAATATATATATATAAGTTTTGAACGTGTAATAAACAAGTAAGGGTCACGTAAACATAAACCCTAGTTTAATATGTGAACCGAATAAAGTATATCAAACCCTAAATGTTGTGAACGTGTCTCTTTTGTGTGCGTTATATTAATTCAAGTGAACTAGTAGTTATGTACACGTGTAATTTATCCGAGTAATAAGTAACTTGTATGTCACATAAATTATAAACGAACATGGAAAAACATAAAAGGAAAGATTGTTATCATTTACGTATTAGGTTAAGTAGCGAGTCATTAAGACGTAACATGTAAAGTAAATGCATATTAATGAGATATTAAAGAATAAGAAAACCCTAGAACATAAATGAGAGTCGATTAGGTTTGAGCTAAATATAGTAATTGTTATTTCATGTGTGAGTTATGACTTATAAACTATTTTCACATTTAACCCTAGACTTTAATAAATGACATAACGAACCCTAATCTACAACATTAATTATAAAATACTTAAGTCTCATTTAATAAAACCCTAAAGTATGAAGATCATTAAGTATGAACACCAAATATTAAAAGATCATTTCGACGATTATGGAATCATAAATAACATGGACGATCGTTAATGTCTATAGGTTCCGAGAAGAGGAGTAATCCTTTGCCTTCGCCTTTCGCTTTTGATCATTTGCTTTGGAATAAGGTATGATATTCGACCTTTTCAAGAAGGTTTTCCTTTAACGCTTCCTTCAGACAGGGTTTCCTAAGCCTTTGCTATGAATCCCAAAATCGATTTGTTTGAGCTATTGCTTATCCGAACTCGATTTCGAATTATGAAACATCCGATTTTGAACTATCCGATATGAAAACTATGATTTTGGAAATATGAATGATTTTTCGATAAAATATGATCCGTGTCGCTTATGACATTCGATTTGACCTAAGATAGTTTGACACCCGAGCCAAATATTTAACTAGTCATGGGGTTCCATGTCCGTATCGTTGATGCACTCGATATGACTCTAGGCAGAGAGTGATGTTCGCCACGCCTCGATGGTGAAGCATATTTGTGAATATGTAGGAAGGGCGATGGATGCATCCTAGATCCGTTATATGTTATCTGTTATATGTTATCCGATGATTGATGTCGCGCGCATGCACGCCCTTCATAACTCGTAGGTCTCCCTACAAATGTTGCCTTATGTGAATATGAATATGATCCGATATATGTTTCGGCTCGTGGTAGTTGACTATAAACTTTATTTTGATAATTATGATTTATGCTTTGAAAATGATTATGATTTTGCTATCGCTCATTCACTTTATTTCATATTCGATATCGCTTAGTATTCGCTTTGCTTTCATATCTGCTCACCTGGCTTTTGAAGCTCACCGCACTTTTCTTTTCTTCCGCGTGTATCTAAGCATTGGAAGTCGGGTTGCTTGGGATGAGTGCTTGAGTGGACTTACCTTAGAGATTTTAGCTTTGATTTCTTATGATGCCATTTAAGACTTATTTATTTCGGATATTATGTTGAGGTTTATTATGTTTCACTGGGACCTATGTATTGAAGTCATTTTGACTTGGATTATTTCCGCATTTATGTTAAGACTTCTTTGGTTATTTATGTTTTGCTTTGATATGACACCATTACTTGTGATTCCTTTACCCTTGGTGGGTCGGGCACTTATCCTAAAAACAAAACAAGGAAAGCATGTCGTCAAAAAGATCATTGCTCCTACACAAATGTTTTTCCGTCTAAAATTCTTCAAAAAATATTTGTTGTGTTTACAAAATGGTGGTAAATGAGTTGCTTGTAAAATCAATCGGGATCGAGTTTTCAGACATTCGCAAAAACTCAATCGATGACTTCAGCACTTTTAAAACTTTTCAAGAAAAAGAGTCATTGATTGAGGGGAAGAATATGTTTTCAAATTTATATCATCCAACGGACTTTCTTAATTATCCTACGTGTTTATCTGGAAAAATATAATTGCCTATGTTGAAGGACTAGGTTTCTAGGATATGATTGTTAGGTTTAGATGATTAAATTTTGATGAACACATTATTCCCATACATTTATATGATCTGATTGATATGTTGCATTGACTTTTATTAGTCGATTGTTGTTTGGGTGATGTCGACCACCATATATTTGTATGTGTGTTCACTAACGATGCGGTATATTGGATATAAGAATGTTCCGATCCGGATCCCACAATTGAAGATGATTGGATGCCGAAAGGAAAGGGTAACTATATCTTGGGTTGACAAATGAAGAAACGAGCTTAACTGGACTTCAATGGAGAGTTGGCATGAAATGCAACGTAAGAGGTCTTCTTGCATCGTGAGATGGTTTTCTTGACAAGTGAAGAAACGGAGCTTAATTGGACCTCGGTTGGCATAAAAATGCAACGAAGAAGTTTCACCGCATCGCCAGATGGTTTTCTTCCAAACCCTACAACAACAACAACAGAAGCTTCTCAACCACCTAACGTATCTTGTGCAGGAAAAGTAGTAAATGATACCATCTTTAAACAATTTTTGAAAATATTGTTTTGAATATGGAAAAATATTGTTTTGAAAATAAATTGGTCTTAATTTTGAAAATCACCGGACTTCATTTTATCAAAACTTAAGTCACTCAATTATTGACTTCGGTCATCGATTGAGGGGGAGAGTGATTTAAAATAAATTATTTTCAATCAATATTGCTTCATAAAAGTCCGGATTGTACAATATAAGTGGTGATCTAAAGATTTAATGTTATGTCATGGTATGATTTTTTCTTTAGAATCAAGGTCTTTCAAAATGAAATTTTTCTGTTCTTGTTTGATTGTGAAATTGTTTTGTTTTACTTAAAAGATCTCTTAAAAACTATCATACCTGACACTAACAATCTTTAATGTCTTAAAATGGTCCTTATCTGTCATCTTTCAAAATTGAATCTTGCCACGTCTTTCCCCAAAATGTTTTAAATGATTTAAATCAATTGGGATCACAAATCTCAAAAGGTTTGAAATTTTGATCGGGGTAGAGATCGAGATTTAAATCTCTTATCTGTTTAAATGGAATTGGTTTTAGTCCTTCAAAGGCACTCCTGCCTCCATGTGCCAAACGATTTCAAATACACAATGCACATGATGAGGAGGAGGATTTATCCAAAAACAAGATGAGTATTTAAACCAGGCCACAAGTTCTCCCATGTTTTAAACCTTATTAAATCACTTGGGATCCAAAATCTCAAAGGGTTTGATATTTTGATCGGGGAGAATTTGTGATTTAATAATGAAATTTGATAAAAGGTGATCGTTTTGATTCAATTGTGCAGGCTGCTCTCTCGTATGTGCTAAACGCTTTCGAATCTCGAAGCATATATTGAGGGGGAGCATTTTAAAAGAAAATAAGTTATCGAGGTACAAAAGCTTTTATGTTTTAACATAATGTACCTTGATTGAGTTTTCAAATGGTTTCTTAAATGGCTTTTGTAATCGTGGATGTGCTTCAAATTAACTCTTGCCTCTATGTGATAAAATGATTTCAAATATCCTATGCACATATTGAGGGGGAGTATTTACCAAAGAAAATCAAAAGGCTTTTTCTAAGGAAATTGTGATCAAGAAATTATTTCAAAGAAATTATTTCAAAGAACTCTTGCCTCCATGTGTTAAACAATTTCATATCATATGCACATGTTGAGGGGGAGCATTTCTAAAATGATCAAAACTATTAAGGTACAAAATGCTTTGATCTCGTATCACAAGTACCTTGATTGTTTTTTTCCAAATGATTTTTCGATTGGTTTCATGAAGGAAAGAACAATACCAAAAGACCGACCAATTTACTTTATGCGTGGTGTTATAAGGATGGTTAGGTTAGGTATTCGCTCCCATGATCCGCTGAACAGGAGGGATCTTCCTGGACAATCCACTTGATAGTGTAGAGTCCTTAGGAATATTGAAAAAAGGAGAAAATGAGAATATGGGAAGAGTGATCGAGATGAGCTAGTAATCGAACAAACCCAACAAGGTTCTAGTTATGAAGTCTCGTAAGCATGAAGGGGTTGAAGAATGAAAAGAAATGAATGTGGAAAAGGGTGAAAAGAAATAGCCTCAATCAATTCAACCTTAGGCGTAAACCGGTTCAATACATATACTCTTGGTTGTTACTAAGGTAACACCGGTATTGAAGACAATACGTCATGGACCTAGTGACGCTCAGACTAAACTTCCCAAGCCACTCAAGTTCCTCTTAAAAGGGCTTGTTTCATTCTCACGGGAACCGACATAATCTATCGACTTTCTCTTAGAGATTGTTGATATTGAAGAAGGAGACCCTCTCCTAGTCTCCCAAGACAGAACCAAAATGCAAAATTGAGTCTAGGCCAAGAGATCATCCACAATATCTCGTTAGGACACTAAATTCTTGAAGACTTGCTTTTCACACAATGTGGAAAGTAAATATATATTAAGAGTCCCACGATTATCCTTGTGGTATTGCCATAACATCCGAGTGATATGTAAAAATATTCACAATGAAGATGGAAATCCTTCTAGAGCCAACATCAAACAAGCTCTTGGTGGGTGACATGTGAAATCTTGCAAAAGATCAAGCTTGTGACAACCGGATAGAAACGATGGGAGATTGGTCTTGAATCAACCTTGGTCCAGGAATGGAATTGACGATACTTTTGAAAAACCATTCGTGTGCAAAACTTCTTTTCTCTAGCACGTCGAATGTGTACTTATGTTTTAAATTCAAAAGTATCTCGATTGAAAATACTTTTAGAAAACCGCTCGATGTGCGAATCTCTTCTTTTCGCTAGCACGTCGAATGTGTACTCATTCTCTAATACAAAAAGTATTTTGTTTGAAAATTGATCTTTCTCATAAAACCTTCGTCGCATCGCAAAACTCTTTCTTCAAGCAATACACAATTGTTTTTCAAATCATTTTCATCAATCGGTGAATCTCAATTTCTTTGGTTCACTCACTCTGTGTTGTCTTCTTTGAGGCGTTCGGTTTGAGAACAACTAGAACAGTGCGAAACCCCGTCAAGGAGATTCTTAGGAATCCTACCGATCACGAGCAAGACTTGTCCGATCAACGGGAACCGTGGGCGTGTACCTCAATTCGATGAAAGTGATCAAAGACACTTTCGTGTGTTTTATTCTCGTTGTTGTTTGCGGTACATTTGGATGATTGCAAATGATCGTAATTGAGGAGTCAATCCAAAGCCGCATGCTCACAAAGATCCACATTTAATCGAAGAAATCATGACCGGTGCATAATCTACATAACACGGTTACGATATTACTATACTATGCTTCGCTACGCTGCGCAAATATTATGAACCGGTAAAGCTTCGCTACTATGATGGAAAGATGTCATGATTCAAAAGTGTGAGCATGTCGGTCTAAAAGTCACAACTTCACATGATGGCAACACAATAAAGGGTGATCCAGAGATTTCTTTGTGGTGATGATCTCAAAGAAAGCTCAAGATCATCAAAGATGTGGATCGGTCAAAGGCCTCCACTAAAATTACAAATCGGTCGGACTTTGAAGAATCATCGCTATTGCACAAAGATTGTTGAAATGAAGAATTGAAGTCTATGAGCTCAAGAACAAAGACAAGAATAGAATGCTAGGATTCAAATGTAAAACATGGGGTGACCTCCCTTGGGAGATTGTTAGGAATTAGAAACAATAAATATAACGTGAAGGTTATACAAGACTATTTATAGGCAAGGAGCTAGGGCAACACTCCCACTCCTTCCCTTTTCCTTATTGGACATGGGCCTAAGCTTATGGGCCTTCTACATAAGCTAGACCTTAAACAAACATAAAGGCCATAATAAGCTACCTATTACATATGAGAAACTAACACTTGAATTAAGGTTTAGGAGTGATTCCAACAATCTCCCTCAAGTGTTGGTGATGAAAACGTGAAGGCATTGATGTAATAGTAGCTTTGACGTCTTCGACATTCTTCTTTCTTGTGAGAAGAAATGCCTTGATTCGAACAATCTCCCAAAGGTAGAGAGATAGTTTTCTTTGAACAGCTTATGCTTTGACGTCATCTTTAACTTTGTTCTTTGATCATTGTTCTTTGTGATGAAAGTGATAGTATGTTGTTGTCGCGATCAAGTCTCGCTTTCAGTGTCCGCTTTCATTACATAAATGTTCCACGTCATTCTTCAACATGCTCACACGCCTTTGACGTTGGAATTCAAGATCGATGAAGTTCTTTAAGTCTTTTAACTTTGTAGATTCTTTGATTTGACGAAGAATCATTCGATTGTTGTGTTGCTTTTGGATAGAACTTCCATTAGTGATGATGTTGGCGTGAGCATGAGAAGAATCGCACGATCATCCCGCCCGAGCTTCCATAAGAAGAAAACATTTAAAACGGTTAGTAATAAGCGGATTCCGCACTTACAAGTTCGAACTTCGAGAGTGTTAACATCATAGTGTGAAAACACAACTCTAATTCTCACAAAGGCCGCTCTCGAACCGGAGTCCCACAAGTGAGATAACGCGATGTACCAAGTACACCTACAGCTCGGATGAGTCGCCGAGGTACATCAAGCATCACCTCACGATCAGAGACCGTTTGAGACACACTAAGCGTAATCCACGGGAGTTACCGAAGTGACCGCCGTGGCTGTTTGATGTTGACCGGCAGAGTTTCCATTCAATCACCGAGGATCACAGCCAGAACCTCTCATAAATGTTCTCGATGATTGCTAAGATATGTGAAGGACTCGATAACGCACCACCGATGTTCTTATTGTTGAACATCAAGTGATGAAATGTCAAGTGTACCTAAGAGATATTTTGATGAATCTCGTGGCTCTAGACTCAATAGTGCTTTGGTTTTCCCGAGCGGAGACTAGGAGAGGGTCTCCTTCTTCAATACCAACGATCTCTAAGAGAAAGCCAATAGTTTACGTAGGGTTCCCCGTGAGAATGAAACAAGCTTTCAGAGAGAAACTTGAGTGGCTAAGAAGGTTTAGTGCATGCGCCATCGGGTCCATGACGACTTTTAATCTTCAATACCGTCACTAAGTGACAACCAAGAGTATATGAATTGAACCCGTGTCCGCCCTAAGTTGAATAATTTGAGGGCTATTTCTTTTCACCCTTTTCTTTGCATTTCTTTTAATTCTTCAACTCCTTCTTTCTCCGATTCTCATTTTCTCCTTTTATAATCATACCTAAGGACTTCTAAGTACTAACTATTTGTGATGTCCTTGGGTAGATCCTTCCGGCTCTGGCGGATCATAGGACGTTAATCCTAACCTTAATCTCCTTATAACTCCATTGCCATAAAACCATTTTTCATGAAAATCTCTCAAAGTGTTTGTGAATGAAAACATGTTTGAACACTTCAAGAGTTTTAGATTTTCGTAAATACTCCCTCCACATGTGCTTAAGAGTTTTACGAAATATGCACAATGAGGAAAGAGCAAGACTTTATGAATTGATCAACTCAAGATAGACAATCCCCATGAGACACGGTTACGTTGCATAGTTAAAGAGTTACATTGTCGCTTTTAGGTGACAACTAGCTCTAATAACTACCTTGAAGGTGTAGACAAGCCTCGAAAGGTTGTCATACCCGCCGAGTTCATGTCTACCAAGATTTTCTCGAATGGTACTTTCTACTTGGACAAGTCCTTTCATGAGACACGTTTACATTACTAGCGAACTAGCTTGAAATTATTACCCGTCCCGACAAGTCTTTTCGAGTTACTAACAGTTTAGTACCGTCAATTCGTTGGTTAAGTCTATTACACAAAGATTCATTTGTATTTACACAACATATTTCTTATCACATAATTTTCTCCCCAAAAATGGCATATAAAATGTTATTTTTGAAAAGTTGAGAATAAATATGACCATTTCGAGTGTTGGAAGATGACCACTATGAACAATTTGTGAACAAAGTTTTAACTCAAGTACTCCCCTCAACAAGTGATATAAACGGTTGAGGTTTTGAAAATCATACGGAAGTACTTGTCCATTTGAGCAAAACCTTGAAAATGAAAGGTTTGATAGGTTTTACTCAAAAGTAAGAAGCTTTCGCTCCTTTTGTAAGGATTGTGGCATCAAGCGCACTACGTGGTCCTTTCTTGACAATTACGGGTTGTACATCGTTATGTATGCACAAGCCATAGACATATATAATCACACATCCAAATTTATTATGAAAGAAGCAGTTCAAGGGTACCAGAAGTCCAATGATGTTTCTAGGAGTGCGAATCGGGCGTTGATAGCCGGTGATGTTCATCCCGGTCGACCACCAACAAAGCTTTCCAAGGTTTCGAATCGATCCCGTCGATACAACCTTTCATCAATCATTTCGATGATCCTCCTCACATCCCTTCGATCCCGAGAATTCCATCGCTAGGAGACCCAATCTTTAGATGTATATCCTTCAACCGATAAGCCAATCCGTCCCTAACCATCTTCAAAGTGTGATCCCCAAACTTGTGAAGATCGCTGCACGCCATCAAGCAATTGCGTTGAAGTTCACCGCGATAAACGACACCGAACGGTTTGTCGATGAGCGTGTATTGTGGAAGTCGGTTGATGTCGGAAGATCAAGCGTGGTGGAGTGAAGTTGACACGGGTCCGATAAGATTCAACCGCAAGTCGGAGATCTTCTACACGCTCTTTGATGACTATGCGCCCGATGAAGATGAGCAGTGACTTGATGAATTCACGTTGTACTTCGCTTGAAAATTGCCTCATGCGACCTCGTACTTTGGCAAGGTACATGTCTTCAATGTCGTTGATAGACAAATTCTCAAAGTCGACTTCAGAGAATGCATAATCCCGCTCATCTTGCCTTTTGACCACAATCTTCTTGAGAAAAGTGTAGTCCCATTTGGTCGAAAGATCAACGTGTTTGATGGCAACGATACTTTTAGAACCGAACACCGCATGTTGAGACTTCAACCGGCACTCAGTAGTAGATTCTTCTGTGCCCGCCAATGGTGAATCCCATACATTGCATCACGGTCATACTCTACCACATTGTTGGAGAACAAGTGGTTAGCTCTTTCCTCGATGGCTATGCGCTAGAGTATATAGTCACGGAATGGAAGTGTCAAAGATGTAGCATATTTCCTTGAACCATCGCCACCATGTAGAAGAAAATCCAAGTCTTGTTGAAGAAATATCGGAATGGAATCCTTGGTTCATATGGTTGGCCAATTGTCGGTAGAGGTTTAGACCAGCCGGTGTAATATGGAGGGTTGTCCCGTTTGGTGAAGTCGATGTTTGCTTCTGGGTTGAGCCAATCCATGTTGTTAGACATAGCTCGTGCTATGTTATCAAGGTGATATTCAACCTCAATAGCACTTTCCGAGTCATCTTTTAGGAATTGAAATGCTTCATTCTTGATTCGCTTCAACTCGGATTTCATCATCTTCTTCACTTGGAACTTTTCTTGCGTAATCTTAGCATGCTCCAATGTATTACCGCTCACCGATCTTGACCTTCAAAGCAGGTAGGAGTTGAGTTAACAAGTGTAGAGAACCATTCAAATTCCTCCTTTTATCGTCATCTAGCCATGATACGACGTCAATCATGGGCGCCTTCTTCTTCTTTTGTTTAGACCTAGATGAGGATTCTAGTTTCGAACTTGTTTGGGAGAGGTGGGTTGTTGTAGGGGCTCACGGACTTCCTCATCACCACCACCAGATACTCAAAGTGATCACCGGTTTTCGAGTCTCGGTGGTAATTCGTAAGAACTCGAGGTTTTTCACAGAAGAACGAGGAGGAGACCTTTGTTGTGCCGGAGTTTGTTTGGGTGGAGGTGGCATTGATGAAGATTCACCGCACTTCTTCTGCTTAGGTGCGAGTCTTTGTCCTTATCATCGCCGCCTCTTGGTCGCTTTGGTTGAGTTGTCGATTCTTTGCATGAAGACTTGAGTTGATAGTCTAATAGAGTCTCAAAAACTTAGCTTCATCCAAGTGAAGGTTCCACTTTTTGACATTTGCATCACTAATTTAGAAATCAATTCATCTTCGTAGTAATCGATTCTTTGCTCATTATATTTTTAACCAATGCAACGATGTTTGGAGTAAGTTGTCCGGAGAATACTTCGAGTCACACCGGGACGAGATCGAGAAGAAACTTGTGAGTATATTCTCTTGCCGCCTTCTCCAATTCCTTTTGGAAATCTCCACCGATAAACTTCGGATTTGTTCCTTTATGTCAACAATTCATTTATCCCATTTTGAAGAAGGTTGATTCACAAGAAGTTGATTCACTTTTTGTTGGTAACATCCTTCTTCCGTACTTGCTTGACCTTTAACAATCCTTGTTTTAGCCCGGATAACCAAGAGTCTGTTGGTTTCTTCACAGATTTGGATGTTGATTTGGTTGATCTTTTAGATGGTGGTGGTGAGGAGTGAGAAGATGAATCGATGATGATGAGATGTGAGGAGATTCGTGGTCCTTAGGAGGTTCGTAAGTTTTCTCCTTGGAATGAGTTGGACTGCCTAGAAGAAGTTGATCATAGTTCACTTCATCATCTTGTTCGCTTTTAGCTTGTTCTTCACTGAATCTCGGCTTCTTCATCGCTTTAGCTTGAGCCGCAGCCTTCTTCATCGCCTTTATCTTCTCTCGATTTCTCGTTTCGGTTCCTCAATGTCATGCTCAAGAGAATCCTCCACAAGCTTTTGTTTGTTGCACAAGAGTGGTGGCACCAGCCCCTTATCGGGTCGATTAACCGCATCAGATCCGTGAAGAGTGGACACCACCACTGACCCTCCGGGGCCACTCATTTGATCTTGTTCAAATTCTTTAGCCTTTTGAAGGTGTCTAACGATTTTAAACTTCTTCCCGTAGGATTTATCCATTGCTCTTCATCACTTTCGAGCTTTCTTCATATGGCACAAGCACAGAGTCTTCCTTTCCTAGGTCACCGGAGGACTAGGAGGTTTTGCTACCGAGGAGGTGGTTCGGTTGCAGATTCGAGTAGTGGACCTCCTCATCCGATTGTGTATCTTCGAGCTTTCGTTCAGTAGCTTTCTTGGTGGTTCTGTGTAGGAATAGGAACAACTTCGAGAGGGAACTTTCTTCTTGGAGTAGGTTTCCTCTTTGGGACCTTCCTTTGACTCACCGTGCTTATCGCACTTCAAAGACTTCCTCTTCGGTTCTCCGAGTAGGTGTTCCGAAGGCTTTTCATCGAGATGACCAACTTTGCCTTCTCTTATCGCTACCCGATACCTTTTGTATGTTTCAAGCTTCTTGATTTCGTCAACAAGAGGGTGATCGTGTAACACAAAGACCGTTTCTTTGTTGACGATTCCTTGATTTCGACAGATAGGATAGGCTCACCAACATGTCGTGATTGTCGGGTCATTGAGCCTCTTGGGAATATCGTGATGAAGTCCAAGTGCTCTCGGATCAACAGCTTTTTGTATCCGACATAGGAATCTTTGAGCCAAGTTTTTGAGAAACGCCATCATGTCATCCCATATCGAGCTTCAATTTCGATGTCCTTCTTGTTGATTAATGACCGAAGATTTGCGTTCCATGAGCTTGGGATGCTCATAGCCACCGTCACGACCAGAGACCGATTTGGTGATGATGATGTGAGGGTTCTCCACGGTTGAGGAATGTTCTTAAGCTCCACATGAGAATGCTTAGAGATAATTCTCAAGCTTCATCATAGCCAATATCAATCAAGAATCAAGAACTGCTCCTCTCAGAGGTGTGGCATAGAAGTCGGTTGGCACGATTGAATGAGAAGAACACTCGTAAGTCCGCATGAGTGATGGTGACTTGTTTGTGATTGATAGTCACAACACCGCACTTTGACCCTTGATCCTTTGCATTGAATTCCGTAATTGTTGAATGTAGATCTCCCAGATCAGTAGCAGAGTGTGAGAGCATGTTCGTAGGGATGATTCTTTAGAATATCCACAACAATGAGACAAGAAGATTTCGAGCATGTGAGGGTTTCAAAGTCAACCCTAAGGTTGTTCTTTCCAATCTTTCTCGGATAGCCATTAGGGAAGATGTCAAGAATTGTGAGAACTTCGGTGCATCCACATTCATTTGAGCGACCATGTCGTGATCTCGAAATAACATTAGCCAAAAGAACCAACATATCGAAAGACATAATGTTAGTCAATGTAAGGTTTTATTGTCTAATTATTGAATGTACAAAGTGTCAATGATTGTTACGAGTCCAAAGTCACTTGTTTGTTCAATAGTCCAATGTCGCCGTGATAAGTTTCGTGAGTTAGTTAACTTTAAGTTTTAAAGTTTATGTTATCACTTATTTAACACAACATATTAAACGATTAAGTTTATTAGTGACATTATTGGTTTCGTGACGTTATGATTCATTTATTTACAAGTTTGCACGCGTAACAATTCATAACGAAGGTTTGATCAAGGCTTATGCGTAGGAATAGTAGCTTATGCGTAAACAGAGAAGTATACGCGAGACGCAAGCTTATGCGTAGGATCCTTACTTACGCGTAAGAGATATTACGCGTGGGAAAAGAGGACCTTATGCGAGAGCTTACGCAGAGGCGATAAAAACCTTACGCGTAAGGCTTACTCGTAAGAGTAGACCTTATGCGTAGAGTCATCGCCACGCATATCCTTCACTGTGATACGCGTAGTCCCATTGTAGAACCTCACGCGTAATGCTTACGCGTAAAATTTCTCTTACGCATAACTTTCACGCGTAAGGTGATCCTTATGCGTAGAGTAACAAAGACCTTGATTCTCGAGTTTTAAGCGCAACAAGCCTGAAATAAAATCATCATATCATCAATCTTAACACATATATTCATTTTAAAACAGATTATGGCATGAAAACTTGTTAAACAGTTTACACGTAGAAAGTCATACGCGTAAGTCAAAACCCTAGAGTTTAAGAATTACGCATATGATTTCTAGCCATAGGAATTGCACCAAACGTTTTCTGGTAGGTCTTAGGTGTTGTGAGAGTCTAATAACCAAGTTTTAACATCCAAAACGCAGTGAATCAAAAATACCCAAACCTAAGAACATTAAACCCTAAATTTCAATTGTTTATTCAATTAGTGTTTCTGGGTTGTTATAGGGCCTAGAAATCATTAATTCAACATGATATAAACATCACACAACAATCTTTTTAACCAAAAACCTTCACATTTGAAAACGCTCAAAATTACGCATAAACCCTAATTTTGAAATTCACTCAATTCGTGTATTTGGGTTCGTTTAAGTGATGAAATGAGTTTATTGATGTAAGAAACAGATTTTAACACTATCTTTCTAACCACAAACACCCAAACATGATTATGTGTTCATACGCATACGCGTAGAACACAAAATCATCCATAGTTAAAGATACAACCGTTAATTTTCAAAACGATTTAAAACCATTGTTTGTAATCTTGTTAGGAACACAAAGACATTTACAAATTGAAGATCTGAAACACGGATTTCTTGAACGAATTTTAAGCGTAGGATTTGTTAGTTGAGAGTAATAAATGTGAAGTGAAGAAATTAGGTGGGGTGTTTTTATTAAAATGACTTTAATCTTTTGGCAGTTTTGGTCCCTCCACCTTTTCCTTTTACATACAAAGCCATTTAACTTCCATTTTGGTTATCAAACAAAGATATTAATAAAGGAACTTGACGACACTCCCCCTCGACTTAAGAAAATGATGAAAGGTTATAAATTTTAGTCCGAGGAGTGTCATTGAACCAAAAATTTTTACCACCATTGATAAATGAAACAACCGGTATAGAATAACATGCAAGTACACGAATGTTTTTGAAACAATTTGATATTAATTTTCTCCCCCTCAACACTTGATCGGAAAAATACCGAATTTTGAAAGATTATAGTGTTGACGGAAGAAATGTACATGCCATGTTGAAAGAAAATTAGATTAGAAGAATATTTTTGTTGTTTTATCGTGTTTTATATTTTTGTATTTTGTTTTGAAAAATTATTTACAAAAGATATTTTGGTGTTTGATGTGTTTTAAGACTGCTTTTAGGAGGTCATCCAATTCCTCTTGAGTCAAACACCTCATACCAATCCGTGGACCAACTCATTAAACCTAGCGGGAGGCAAGGCTTTGGTGAGAAGATCCGCCAATTGGTATTCGCACCAATAAGTATAATTCAACTGCACTGCTCCACGTGGTCCTTGATGAAATGATAACGAAGATCGATGTGCTTTGATTTCGAATGTCGAATCGAGTTGCACGAGATCGCAATGGCACCGATTGTCGCAAAGACATCGGATTCTCACAAACACGTAACCATAGTCTTTGAGTTGTGTTCTCATCCGATGACTTGAGCACAACATGCGGACATGGCTACATATTTCGCTCGTTGATGACAACGATGTACAATCCTCGCTTCTTTGATTGCCAAGACACCGTTTATCACCAAGAAATTGTAGTGCTCTCAAGTGCTTTTTCGTGAATCTAAGCATCCCGCGTGGTCGTCTCAAAAGCGATTAGTTCAAAACCGAATCCTTCGGATACCGATCCCCAAGTTAATGGTTCCCTTGATGTATCGGAGGATTCTTTTAGCCTCGAGAGGTGGGTTTCATTGGTCGCGATCGATAACGGAGCATAGATAAACGGCAAATACAATATCGTGTCTCGCTAGTCGTTAGATACATGAGAGACCCAATAATACTTTGGTATTTGGTAGGGTCAACTAATTTTCCATGTAAATCAAAGATCTAGCTTCTTGGTATGAGTCATTGGTGTGGCATAAGTGTCAGGTGTTTTCATTCCAAATTTGTTTAACAATTCAAGGGCATATTTGGACCGACTCAAGAAAATACCATGGGGTGATTGATGAACTTGCAATCCTAGAAAGAACGTAAGTTCACCCATCATGGACATTTCAAAATTTTTCTTCATTAGTTTTGCAAAAGCGATTGAGTACTTTTTATGTGTAGACCCAAAATGATGTCATCCACGTAAATTTGAACAATTAAGATATGTGCCCGTGATATTGTATAAAAGAGTAGGGTCAACCGAACCTTTGGTGAAATTATTAGCAATGAGGAAAGATGATAGCTTATCGTACCATGCCCGAGGAGCTTGTTTGAGACCATAAAGAGCTTTGTTGAGTTTGTAGACATGGTTCGGGAACTCGGGATCAACGAATCCATCCGTTGGTCGACATAAACCGCTTTTAAGTTGTCCATTGAGAAACGCAGCTTTGACATCCATCCGATAGACCGTCATATTCATATGAGCCGCGAACGCGAGAAATATCCGAACGACCTCAAGACGAGCAACCGGAGCAAAAGATTCTTCAAAGTCTATTCCTCTTCCCGACGATAACCCTTAGCAACTAGACGTGACTTGTTTCGGATTACGCCCTTCAAAGATCCAATTTGTTTTTCCAAATCCATTTGAGACCAATGACGAGACCCTCGTTGGTCTTTCAACCGCTCCCATACTTCAAGACGCTTGAATTGGTTGAGTTCTTCTTGCATGGATTCAATCCAATTGTCTTTTGTCATTGCGCCTTTAATGTTTTTAGGCTCGATTGGCAGACAATGAGTGCATAAATGCAATGTTCACCATCGTGTGAAGACGTTGTCTCGTAACGACCGGTTGATTCGGGTGGCCAATAATATTTGCCGAGGATGGTCTTTTGTCCATCGATGTGTAGAGGGTTGATGTTGGTATACATTGTGCGATTCGAGGATTCAAATGGTTTGTTGATGATTCCGCGACATCAAAAGCAGTGTCATTAGCAAACGGGTTAAAGAACGATTTGGATCAAAATCTGCAGTGGGGGTACTTCATTAAGAATATCATCACCGGTTCATCATTGTTGGAAGCGGTTTGTTCAACTGTTGTGGTGGAGTCAATCGGTGGTGCTTCTTCAACAAGAGTTGTTGTAGCGGTGTATCGTATAAGAGTAGTATCAGTTGAGCAAGCGGAAACAATGGATACACCGAGCACGCTCATCAATATCGCCACCGAACAGAGGAGCAAATAACCTTTCCATTTGTTGACGAGTGAGTCGGGGCTTTGTTTCGGTGATGATGGGGTTGAGGAAGTTTAAGCGGTTGTGACCGGTTCTAAGTCGTTATACTCGTAAGCCATTTCCGTAAGTTCATCAAAATGAGCATGAATCGCTTCCATAACCTGCTTTGTACGACGATTCCGCATCCGTAACCTTTAGAATTCTCACAATATCCAATGAAGACTCCAATGTCGACTTTGGCTTTGAGCTTTCAAAATCATCACGATCATTATTCGGATAGCAAAGGGATCCAAATACATGAAAGTGTTTGAGATTCGGTTTATGGTTGTGGAGAAGCTCAAACGGTGTTTTGTTGTGGCATTTAGTAATCATAGAACGGTTTTGAGTATAGCATGCGAGATACACTTCAGCCCATAAGTAATCTGGAAGTTTAGCATTGATTAACATTGTTCTTGCAGCCCACTAACGCTCGGTTTCATCTTTCAACAACTCCGCTTTGTTCGTGTACGTGCAATAGATGTCCGATGTCAATTCCCACTTTCTCATAAAAGTCACGAAGGGTTTGGTTAACAAATTCGGGCCTTTGTCTGCTCGATTTGTCCGACGGTGTTTGGAGTCGAACTCAGATTTTCATGAGAAAGGTGATGATCATCTCGTGGAGCTTGGTCTTTGCTTCAAGAAAGTAGACCCAAGTCCATCGTGAGTAGTCATCAACAATTACTAAGATGTAGCGTTTGCCATTGATCGCTTGCACGCCGCGATCGGGCCACACAAATCCATGTGAAGAAGATGAAGCACATGTCGAGAGTCGTGTTCCACCTTTGAAGGAAAATGAGCACGAGTGCTTTTCCCTTGTTCACAAGTCGAGCAAAGGTGATCTTTTGAATACCGGAATCGGGAGTCCTTCAACTAGTTTGTGTCGAGCAAGGTTGGTGATGGTTTGAAAGTTTAGATGTGAGAGACGACGGTGCCATAGCCGTGATTTTGTTGATGTTGCCTTTGAAAGTAAGCATATGGGAGATGATGCAACCATGTCTTGCATAGAGATAGTGTAAAGACTTGAGTTACGCGAGCGGACATAAGGTCGTTTCCTTGTAGATCACGAATGAAACAAGATTTCTCCCCGAAAGCAACCTCCAAATCTCCATCACGTAATCGACCCATCGAAAACAGATTGTGACCGAGGCCTTCCACATAGTAAACCCCGCTAATTTCGATGTTCCCATTGATATAGTCTCCGTAGCCCATGATAGTCGCAAGTGATCATTCCGAAATCGACAAAGGCCAATGAACTTTGCAATAAAGTTTGATAACAGCTTAAGGTTGCTGTCATGTGTCGGGAACATCCGCTATCAACAATCCAGAGAATGATCTCAGATCACCGTGACACACATGCACGACACGATGGAATAGAAGTAGATGTGGAACCCGAAATGTTAGAGGGTTTCATGCGCTTATAGTAGACATACACACATCAATAACTTTAGGCATCCATTTAAATCCTAGTGTGTTATATATCCATTTCGCCATCTATAACTACTATTTGCTTTAGTCTTAGTGAATGCACTAGGTGGTACTACATTCTTAGGAGGTGAAACTGAGCTGTGGACAAGAATGCTTGCCTTAGAATCTAAAGAAGGCGGTCTACCAAGCACGACTTAGAATGATTAGTGGGCCTAGAGGTATTCCGATTCTTAGGATTCCGTAAACGAGAGATGATAGCTTTAGCAACACATTTGTCATGACAATCGAATTCATACTTTTACGACAAATAACACAAGGTGCATCGATCGAATATCAAAAGTACTTAAAGGTTTAGCATTCGTTACATCACTATTTCTATTACATTTGCCGACGCAATGTCTATAGTGGAAGCAACGTGAGTCTTATTCATAGTCCTAGGGTGTTCTTCTACTTTAGCATTCCTTATTGATCTTTTCTTAGGTCGCAACTTCCTATTCTTCGATTGAGTGCTCCTAGGTCGTGAAGTGCGGACGCTTGGAAAAGACGCAACTATTCCTGCTTCAAGAGAAGGAAGCATGTTAGCAACTTGTGATTTGGCGTAGGGATTCTAGGTTCACGATTACTAAGTGTTACCGGTGCTATTCTCTTAATCACGGTAGGCGGAAGTAGTTCATACTTTCCTAACATTTCTCTTAACTTAAAGATAGTGTGAATCAAATCTTGATTTTCGTAACTAATATTTCCAAAGAAAATTCATGACTTCTCTAGTGTGTGCAAGATAGTGATCAAGTTCTTTTGATGCTTCATGACGAGTCTTATTGAGTAAATCAAATATGACACCATATTCTGCTTAACTTTTACAAGTTCTTGTTCATATTTTGAGATTTGACATTTTAAAGACACGCTTTGATCATCCGCTTGCTCAAATTTAGGATCAAGATTTTGCATGCAATCGAGCGATTTTGTTTTGAAAACAAGTTGTTGATTGTGAATATCTTTTGACACCAATTAAGACGACGTTTTGCATTGGAAAGTTCGTGAATCAATCGCTCATTTTCGCTTTTAAAGACTCGATCCGATGCACATTATCGTAATTCTCAACAATTACAACATTATCAACAAGATCGCAGAGATATAATCGATGCATGTGGCAAAGAATTGAATAACACAACATTATGGATATCAAGACATATAACATCTTTCAAGAGTCGATCAACATCTTTTCTCAACATTTTCTTTTACGCTTAGTGTTAGAAATAGATGTTTCTATTTTCGAAAACGACCTTCATCACTCCAAGTTCCTTATGAAAGTCCTGCTCCCAAGACAATGCACAATTTTTCAAATTTTTAACATTAGGTAAAAGATTTTTCCGAAAAATGTCTCTTTGTTCTCGCCGAGGCGATTGAAAATGTTGAACTTTGATTTCGTAATGATATTCTATCTCATGTTGTAAAGTTTTGAGGTCACCATGAAAATGTCAAAATATCTAAGAATTTTTCGATTTTCGTGTTTAGAGTTTACTTCATCGATGGAAGGTAAAGGACCATAAATTTGTGCATAACTGGTTGGGGATTAACATTAGAAGACTCTGTGTTTTTATGATAACCCTTGGTGTGTTAGAAGAATCCGTTGGTGTGACAAAAGTGACCGGTTTTGAATAATTAAAAGGTTTGTTGTAAACAATGCTTTTAATTTTGATCGACTCGCCTTCGCATCTAATTCCTCTTGACGATGATATTCAACAACACTCATAATGTAATTATCAATTTTATATTCTCGTGACCGAAACTTCGTGATTTGGTTTGAATGCTTTGGTTGAAAGCTTAGGTTTGTAATCTGCAAGATTCGGTCCATATCCATTTGGATTGGGTTTTAAAGTAAACTTTTCAATAGCGCATCGACTCACCATGTTTGTAAACAACAGTTTTAAACTCTTTAAGTTTATGCTGTGTCGATAATTTCTTCAAGATGATCATCTATTCGCTTCGTGGAATGCTTTTTGTATGCAGAGAACTGTTTTGGCAAGTTAACAAACCAGCCTTAGCTTTTTGATTTTCCAAGGTGAGAGCGTTAATTTGCTTTTTATGTTCATGTTTCGCTTGTTCTATTTCGCATAACAAAGCATTCTTCAAGCGGCTAGATCACGATCTGCGTCTCTAAATATTTTTCGCTTTGATGAGATTTAGCAAAGCGGCTTCAAAACCTTTTTCACGGTTTTCTTGAGTTTTGAAAAGTTGAGTTGCATTTTAAACATTCAAAATCCTTGGTTAACAAAGGCATTTTTACTTTTTAAGTCCCGATTTAATGCACAACATTCTTCAATTTGGGATTGTTGGTCTTTAAGTAAAAGAGCAAGATCCGATGAGGCAAAAGTTCGGCTTGTTCAACGGGAGTCACAACATGATCATTATTTAGATCCTCAAGTATAACCACGGAGTCAATTTGATTATCAATGGAAACCATAAGGTCATCTTGATCGTCAAATGTAACTACGTGGTTTATTTGAAAATCGTCGAATGAGATGTAAATGACTCATTTTGAACATTCTCGAGCCTTGCCGGATTCGGATGTTGGCGGAGATATTAGATCGTAGATAAATATGGTTTGTTCGGCACCGAGACAAGCCATCGTTGTCATACACTGGGCTGTGTCACTCATGTGTAACTCATGCATATTAGCCATCAACATAACAAATGCATTGGCTCGCAAGTCCTCCATATCATCATCCGAGTCTCAGATCGCCATAAAACTCGTTTTGTTTGTGAGAGTTCCACCACTTCATCCTTAAGAGCCAAAAGAAGAGCCTCTTTGAAATAAGCACCGCCTTAGTCCTCGGCTTTGGGCATGCATTAGCCAGTGTCCCTTCTCATTGCGCTTGTAGCATCAAGACCATTCAACCCATTCTCGAGCATTTCCTGCTCCACCACTTGAGCTCGTTGTTATTCCTACCCATAGCATTAAACCCTTGACCACCGCCCATCCGACGACCATAACCACGATTCTCGAACTTCAACTCGTCCATTGTTCACAACAAATTGATTATGTGTGTTAGATGAGGATCGAATACGATTGTTGGATTTGTTGGTATAACGGCTAAAAGCATTAGCAATCATAACAAATCCTTGTTGCAATGTTTCGAACGGATCGGATTCCTCATTAGTTTGACTATGAAGTGCTTGATCATTGTTGTTGTTGTAAGGAACCAATTGATTTTGTTGAGGTTGTCGTGATTGATCATTTGGTGTGATAGTGGCGTTGGTTGAGTTGCTTGTTGAGGAGGATAACTGTTTTGAGCATACAAGGCAAGTTGTTGATTTTCCTGAGTTGTCGTTGAAGCAATTTGAGCACGGAGAATCCTTTCCTATCAACTTCCTTTTCATGAGGCTTCAAGTAATCGTACAACAATCCATATGTAGAATGATGCATATTCTTCGCTTGACGGAGAAAATGACATACTTCTCCCATTCGTGACCAAGACAACTCAGAACTTAGTATTCACCGCAATTCTTGGCATGATGATGTTGTGTTTATCCAAATCATTGATGATGTCTCGAAAATCGATGATGATAAGACTCTAGTGTCTCTCCGTGTTCAATCATGAAGTGTTCATAAGCCAAGTAAATTTTGGATTCCATATCTTCCCGATTGAGTGCAGATCCTTCCATAAGTAGATGAATATGTTCCCACATTTTCTTTGCGTCTTTTGAGCATCAACACTTCAAGAATTGGGTTTGGTAATCCTAAAAGGATATATTGCATTGCAAGCTCATCGCCTTCATAGTGTAGAAGTTCTTCCGGATTCAAGTCCGCAACAAGAGCAATGTTTGATTGTTCATCTCTTGGTGGATTAGCATTAGGATCTCCGGTACAATGACATTAGGCATCTCAAATGGACCTTCCAAGATAACCTTCTTTAAGAACTTTCCATGTGGCTTCTTCGGATCACAAAACCTAAAGAACCTTATCACCCATTGATCGTAGTTTCGGAGTGAGCATTGGAGGTCTATCAAGTGATCCAACCTCATGAATTGATTGTTGGCTGCTTAAAGCTTCACACATCTTTGCAAACCAAGTGGGTTCCTTCATAGTGTTCCTTGATGGATGTTGATTGAATTCATTTGTGTAGGGTTGAACTTGAAGACTTGGTGGTGTTTGAACCATTTGAGGTGGTGGAATTGCACCAAGTTGTGGAGTATGTTGTTGATTAAATTGTTGTTGATAAATTGCTTGTTGTTGATTCCATTGTTGATGTTGTGGACTTAGTTGTTGTTGTCGTTGAGAATAAGTGTAAGGAAATAGTTAGAGTATGGTGGTTGTGACATGTTGATAAACTTGTGTTATAAAATGGATCTTTGTAGTCGAATGAACCGTTGTTGATGAAGTATCCTTAGGCGAGAAATCACAATAGCCAAGTAGCACTTATGCGTAAAACACCAAAGTTACGCAGAACAATCAAGAGTTACGCGTGAGGTTTAGCTTACGCGTAAGTAGGAAAAAGACTCTAAAGTTAGGCGAGACACAAAGTTAGGCAGAAAGTTAGGCGAGGATTACCTTATGCGTAAGACTAGGCTTAGGCGTAAGATGAATCTTATGCGTAGGATTTCTACGCGTAAGCTTTATGCTTATGCGTAAGTTTAGGTTTTGCTCAAATGATCTTTTACACTATCACAAAGGCAAAAGATATCCAAAGTCGACGATTTTCGTGCTTATCCAAGCAAGAAAACACGGAGTAAACCACGAAAATGAAGATCAAACCACGGATAAAGTTACGCGTAAGATTAGGGTTTTGATACGCGTAATCTTACTCGTAAAAATGATTATGCCCAAAGATGTTTCTAAACCAGAATTTTGTGATGAGATAGCTTCAATATCACCAAAATAACACAAAAGTGTGAAACTTGATGAACCAAAACTCCTAAAACAGTTATGCGTAGGACGAACCCTTCGAACAAAAACTAGCTTAAAACGATATCCACGCATAAAGTTTGAAACTTTTGCCAAAACAAGTATTTTAACACCTTAAAACGTTGAAAGTACAAGAATCTTGGATTAAAAGTGTAAAAACGAGTTTTAAGCGAACCAAAGTATCACGTTATTCTACGCGTGGGACCAAAAACCCACTTCAAGAAATAACGATTCACCCAACTAGTTAGGCGATTGATACCATCGTTAGGTCACTAGTTTTACAACACAAGCTTAATAGAAAGAGATAAAGGCGATTGAACAATAACCAAACACACACACACAAACGATATATGAAACGGTTTAGGCGTAGATATGTATGTGAAAGAAATGCATTGAACAACCAACCCTCAAGTGAGGGTTATACAAGACTATTTATAGGCAAGGAGCTAGGCAACACTCCCACTCCTTCCCTTTTCCTTATTGGACATGGGCCTAAGCTTATGGGCCTTCTACATAAGCTAGACCTTAAACAAACATAAAGGCCATAATAAGCTACCTATTACATATGAGTAACTAACACTTGAATTAAGGTTTAGGAGTGATTCCAACAATAGTTATAACTACTTTTTAACTGTAATTCACTAAAATAAAAAAGTGCATCAAATCGCATATGTTATTAACTTATTCCAGAAAAAGTTTTGAATTACAACCGTCAACCTTTGTGTATAAAAGAGAGATTTTTCAACTCATTCAACACGCTTATTTTATTAATCACATGGTTAAATATACAAGAATAAATTATCCTAACATGTTTCATAGTCATTTTATTAATCACATGGTTAACTTACTTTTCATCAATTCACGATTGTTAATATATGCACTAGCGTTATCCGAATGACAAAGCATGCGACGCTACCATGGCTACTATAACAACCGCAAATTTTCAGGTCATTACTCAACCTTAAGCTCGAAATAATTAATTTTCTAAGATTATATGTTTACGTTAATGCACGATTTCAAAAATTGACTCACACGTCACGTTCCGGCACAACCAAGACCTAATAAACGTTTTAATAAGTTTTCTTTAAATTTTGTGAAATAATAGTCATGTTTACATTTGTTTTTTGTGGAAATTTTTATTTAAAAACAATGGTTCTAATTCCAGGTCCGAAACTGATCGTTACCGAGCCTTATCGGGTCCCACACCTTATTATATAAAAGTTTAACTAAAGCACAAAACACACCCCTTGCTATATTTTACTCAGCCACCCCTTTCCCTTTCCTTTTTGGCAAAAATGACCCCTCTTGGGGTATAAAAGGAGAAAAATATGGTTCCTCTCATTTTTATCACACCCTCACCGGATTTATATTTTTCGGCGCCGCAACACTTTTTCTGGCTAAATTCCGGCGACACAAAACCTTTATCTAAATTGTAGATCATAGCATTAGAATTATTTCTGGAGCGTTTGGTGTCTTGAAGAGGACGTTTGGGGCCGTATTTGAGATATACCGTCGTTCACCACCACCACTCTCCCTTTTATTTTGTTCTCGTATGGTAAGCACGCACCACCATCCCGTTTATCTCTTTCATTTTGATTAAAACCCTAATCGGACCTAATATAACTAAACGATTTTGAAGCTAAAACTAGTAAAACTAATGTTTCTAGTTAAAAACCTTGCGTTTTAGAAGCAAAACCGTGTGGATTCAAAATCTTTTTATCAAACTCGTTTGACTCGTGACCATGCCCATTCATTTAAGAGTTTAGTCTAATTATTTTGTATTTGGTTGATATATCTCAGCTCCTGCTCGTTCTTGTTTAGTTATTTTGCGTTTCAGAAAATTTAGTTACGTCTTGTTGATAACCGGTTGCTAGGTAGCTTCGTTAGTGGTTGAGTCATGACTCAAGGGAGTCACGACTAGTGGTACTTGTGTCATCAGAACCATGATAGGGTTGTTCGTGTCGTTTGTGAATCAAAAGTGTTTTGGGTTGCGTCTAGGGTTTAACAAATTGTGGTGGGTGTCAAATAGTGATTGGTCGTGACTCATGATATCCTTGAGATCTCTTGGGTCATGGTAGCAGCTTGGTGCTATTACTGTTGTTGTTTGATGCGTTGGGTTTGGTTAACGCCTCAGGGGAGGTTGTTCATAGTGATAAGTAGGCTACACGACCACTAGGGTCGTGTATTGGTGGTATTTGGTGAAACATGACACACTCGGTGTGTGTCCGTGATGTGTACCATGACACTTATCGTGTCGTGGGGACTTGATTTGGATTCTTTTGTGTTGACGTGCGTGAGTTGAATCAATAGCGAGGTATGAAGCCTGTTGTGATGCTTGTCTTATGACAACAAAACTAACGAGACACACCCTTACGGTGTGAGCTCGTTATGCTCAAGTGTAAGCTCAAGTCAAGACACACTATTCGTGATAATGTCAAAAACGTATTTTGGTCAAAAGCTAATTCTGTTATGCGTGTCTTGTGTTTGTGTTTGCATTATGGATTTTGGATTGGGCTCATGAGCCCAAATAAATATGTTAAGTGTCAACATTGGGCCTAAGCCTAATGATTTGGGTATAGCTTTCATTTTCATTATGTTAACTATTTCATTTATCGTTCGTTACTAACTTAACGTATATTTTGTTTTGTCGAGGGTGTTTCGGTTGCTATTTGGGAATACTTGGTCATCGATATGGATTTTGGAATATTTGTTACTATCACCTAAGCTTGACTAATATGGATGTTCGTTATTGGATTTACGGTATTAGCCGAAGGACTTATGGACGATTTTGGACACAAAATAGTCGATAAACCCGACACTAATATATACGCGAATGATAACGACAAAGTAAATTATAAAACTTATAAAAATTGAATAAAACTTGTATAAATTGTATCAAATTGGTGAAACTTAATAAATAAAACTTTTTATTCAAAAGTCGTAACGACTTGGAAATGTTTTATAAATGGACGCATCATGTCCAAACTTTTATAAAAACCATTTTTATAACTTAAACCATTACGAATTTGTAAACGTTATAAACTAGTCTATTTTATTAATTATTAACATAATACACTTTTCATAAGATGTGCAATTCTTTCTAAAACCTCAACATTTTATAAACTATTTGGGTTATGGGGTAAACACCGAAACATGTTATCCACGGGTCCTTTTCATTGCCCTTTAATTATTATTTTCTTTTCTTTATTCCTTCTTGTCGTCTTTACGTTACTCCTTTGACTTCGTTGTTTTAGCGTGAGCTACCTCGAGTCTACATCTTCTTAAAAACCACACGAGTTTCGATACTACTGTTTTTACAAACAATTATTCGAGTTATCCACGAAAACTAAAATACGTTAGTTTTGAAAACTATTGTACATTACACTATTTTGAGATATATTCTTAGATAATCAATGGGTATTAGGTTGTGTCATTCGTGTACCGTTGTGCCTCGCTTCTTGACACTGTTTACATTGCCTAAGTTACTATTCATTGCTATCTACTGAGGTGAGTATTCGTAGCCCCTTTTTCACTATATTTTTCTTGGGGGAAAATGGTACTCAATGATTTTCAAATGTATTTATGTTGTGACTTACTTTTACATGATTTTTGGACATATATGTGTGATGATGCGATTATGTGCTATGAAACTTTTTGATTTGTTGACTTCTTGACTGCGCAATTGTTAAATCTCTACGGAGGGCCCACTTGATGATAAATCTATCGGGGTAGCTCCCCACACATATTGGTTACATGTATGATACACACTATAGGTTCAGTTGGCGCGATACTATTGTTGTTTTCATATCCATGCTTGTAATTTGTTATCATTCACACTATTGTCCTAGTTTACATTATTCACAGCTTAACGGTTTACTTTCAAACCTACGAGCTCACCAACTTTATGTTGACATTTTCGAGTATCCATTTTCAGGTTCTAAAATCGATGTTGCTTAGAAGGTTGAGTATTGGCCTAGCTTAGCGAGACTTAGACAAGACCCTTCCGGGTTGTATCTCGTGGAGTTGCTTATGTGACTTTTCCTTATGAATGTAGTTTGACTTAAGACTTATATTTGGATTTCTGGTTTATGTACTTATCCTGGTTGTGGGAGTTTTGAGACTATGATTTATTGTATGTTATGCACTTTTAGTATTTCTCTATTTAGCTCCGTCTCTGGTTGTACAACTAATGCCCCTAAAAAGAGCATAGTATACTAAGTTATTGCAATGTTATTGGAGCATATTAAGTAACAATCGTTGGGAGCATCTCGGTTATAAAATCTGATGCATCATAGTTATAATTAATTTTTATAACTATGATGCACCAAAATGAAAAGGTGCATCACAGTTATAAAAATTTGGCGGGAAATTTTTGGCCAAAAAAAAAAAATTGGCCCCCAGAATTTTTTTTTGGCGGGATATATTTTTTCTGGGGGTGGTAGGTGCAAATTTACAAAACCTCCTTAAAGAATGAAGGAAAATAGAATTAGGTCCCTGCAGTTTGGTGTGAAAAATGGGAGGGGAAGAGGGAGTGATCCAATGGTTGAGATTACTTTTCTCACTTTTCTCTTGAGATCAACTTTTAAATGATCTACTATATATATATATATATATATATATATATATATATATATATATATATATATATATATATATATATATATATATATATATATATATATATATATATATATATATATATATATATATATATGAGACTACATATGCCACATCATTAATGCTGACTAGGCATTTTAATGTTGACATGGCGCATCATTTGATGAGGTGAAAATGGTGACTAGGCACAATTTTCGTGTACACAATAAAAAAAATTGGTATCCAGCAAGGTTCGAACCGGGGTTTGGTCACCCACATACATGCGCCTCAACCAATGGAGCAATCCACATTTTATGCTTCATATTGCATTCCCAAAAAGATAATCAACACAAACATTTACCATCACCCTTATCTCAAACAACCGGAACAAACTCCCTATTCAAATCACATAACGCATTTCCTAAACAAAACCCTATATTCTCTCAATCACATTTAATTACTTTATCATTCACCGCTAAGAATCCTCCTTAATCAAATTCAAGATCGTGCATTATCTCAACACACTTCACTCGACATTTCCAATATATCACACATGGATCGATTATTGAATTTAAATTTCCGGCGACCTAATTGACGGCCATTATGTCCCGGCCAACCTGGATACTTTTAATGATAAATTGTATCAATTACAGGTTATTAATCTTTTTTGGTTGATTTTTTGTGCCAATTACATGTTTTTATTTTAACGTGCATAATGATAATGTTCATGTTTTTGCTTTTATTTATCATTTTTTTCCAGCCTTGATGATGTTCATGTTCATGTTTTTGATTTGATCTTATTAGTATTGTTACCCTTGTGGAAGATGATAAACCTAAGAAAATTAATAAATTTGTTTACCCATTATGAAAGATGATAAAATTGGTCATTTTTCACCAATATGACGCGAACACATTTGGGTATTTCTATTTTTTTATGATTTGTAATTACCAACTAAGTGGATCTCTTATAGATTGATGGGTTTCGTTTTGATATTTGTTTTTTTTGTAGCTTTTTTAAATCACAGATGAGAGCAGTCAAGCTGTAGTAAGTAGTAGTTGTGATGCCCCACATCTTCGCTACTACTCATCTTTCATGATTGTTGTGTTTATTTTTCGTCATTTTGAAGATTCATTCATTCTCTCTCATGTTGGTTGCAATACTTTAATATGTTCTTTTTTTGTAGTGTTCAAATCATTGGCTATATATTAGAACTTATTACATTTGCAATTTCATCACAGAGTTAACAAGTATTTAAGGTAATATGTTACATGTTCATATATGTTGTTGTTTTACGTCGAGATATGAACCTTAACATTTTTTGGAAAATTTTTTATGTTGTGGTTTTAGATTTTTTGTTAGAAGAAGATGGCTACAAATGGAAATAGTGGAAATAGCTATGCTACTACGAAGCCGCCACCGAATCCGTCTCCTGTGCGTAATGCAAAGTTTTACCAGGTATAAATTTATAGCTGAAATATATTTAGCCTTTGAAGATATTAGTTGTCAATGACATTATAAGTATTTATTGTTAGGCCAACATGAGAATATTGGTTACTGGAGGAGCTGGTTTCATCCGGTCTCACTTGGTGGATATATTGATGCAAAATGAAAAGAACGAGGTACATTTTCCTTTAACGCGTTTTAGTTACATTGTGTTGTTTGGGTACTAATATATTCTACACAGGTGATAGTTGTGGATAATTACTTTACGGGATCAAAGGATAACCTTAGACAATGGATTGGTCACCCAAGATTTGAGCTTATTCGTCATGGTAGGTCTTCTGAGTTTGCAATTGTTAACACGTGTTACAATAATCCCGGTTTTTTATTTTAATCCATTTCTTCATATAATACAGATGTTACACAACCTATGTTGGTTGAAGTTGATCAAATATATCATCTTGCTTGTCCCGCTTCCCCAATATTTTACAAATATAACGCTGTGAAGGTATGCCGTTTTTATTTTCATTTTTATGGGCATTGTGGGGCCGCTTCCGCATTAAAACATTAACACTGATTTATGGATGTATGCACATTTCAACAGACCATAAAGACCAATGTGATGGGAACATTGAACATGTTGGTACTTGCTAAGCGAGTTGGAGCAAGGTCAGAAACTTCTTTTTAGTATTTGTGGTCTTACTATAATTTGGAACAGATTTTAAATTATGGCTGCAACGCTTACAGGATATTGTTAACATCGACTTCAGAGGTTTATGGAGATCCTCTTGTACATCCTCAGGATGAGAGCTATTGGGGAAATGTCAATCCCATTGGTAAAGCTCAATGCAGTTTAAACTTTTATTATCTAATAACGTACTATAACTGCTATTACAACCATTTGATGATGACATATGTATGTTACCTTGTGTATATTTCAGGAGTTAGGAGTTGTTATGATGAAGGAAAGCGAGTAGCTGAGACTTTGATGTTTGACTATCATAGACAGCATGGAATAGGTGAACATACATTATCACACCTATGATAACTTTGTTGTGTACCTAAGTGGAAAATGCACTTTAATTCGGGTTATTGCAACATAAATAAGGATTGTTAGTCTCTAGCAATGTAACCGTTTCTTGATGGCCTTGGTTCTTGTGTTCCAGTCTCCAATGATATATTATGGTGTCTTAGTGTCTTACATTCTTTTCATGCTATCAGGTTGATGGTCTTATTCGACTTATGGATGGAAGTAATACAGGGCCAATCAACATTGGAAATCCAGGTTATTTCTATGATATAAAAGGCTCGACACTTGTATGTGGTTTCTATTCATTTTTATTAACGCCGCCTTATCCTTTTGATGGTCCGGTGAATTCACCTTGATTGAACTTGCTGAGACTGTGAAAGAGGTTTGTTACTAAATTTTTCTTATTACTCCTTTAGTGCAACAAATTTCATATTCATACGTCACATAAAAGTTAATTAACCAATTGTATCACTGGCGTTTTCCTTAGTGTACAATAGAGTTTTTAGCACCTATTCATAGTCAATTGGTAGCTTTTAATCACCAATTGTATCACTATCATACTTATATTAAATTTAAATTAACACGTGATTGGGCTTTTGCAGCTGATCAACCCAAGTGTGGAAATCCGGCATGTGGATAACACACCTGACGATCCTCGACAAAGAAAGCCAGTGATCACTAAGGCTAATGAGTTACTAGGTTGGGAGCCAAAAATCAAGTTGCGTGACGGCCTTCCCCTTATGGAAGAGGATTTCCCGACAGAGACTCGGAATCACCAAAAAGACATAATAAGAGCTGCCTTAATAAACAATTTTCACACACCAACAAGTAAATCAAGTGTTTTTGAGAGGTGACGCCTTCAGCTGAGTCTGCATTTTCTTCAATGTTTAATGTTTTGAGTTGTTCATCATATGTAACACCCATATATCCATATGGGAATAAACCATTGAAAGCTTCATCATTATGCTATAAAATGCTGGTGTTCAGGTTATGAGTTAAATTTTTAAACATCAGTTGATCAATTAATGGGCTAGGCAACACGGCAAAATTAACTTCTAAACATGCTATACGGCTGAAAAGAATCCTTCTTTATAACATTTGTTATGTATTGAAACGGAGTTAATTAACTTCTAAACATGCTGTTATTTTTTTCTCTATATTATGGTTAAACCATTAAATAAAACAAGTTTTTGATGATGATTTTGATAGATCATGACATTTATTGAATTTTTCTGTGACTTTGAATGCTTTGATAGTGAGTGCCCATAAGCCTACAAAATTTTCACCTCAAATTTCAACTCCAATACAATCCAACAATACATGATTACCTTATTTTGATTCATAAATCAGTATTAGCGCAAATAATACTCGTATGAAAATATTAATCTTCAATATTTTATACTATAAAAGTAGATTATGCTTTCGTTTATGTGTCCACATAACACCTCTTTGAGAATTATGCGTAAGAAGTTCACTTAACTACTTAACTTCAGACAGTTGAATAGAACACTAGATGGTCCTACATTAGATGATGCTAATCTTTAGCAGTCAACTTGGACAAGTATCTAACCCTCCGTGTCAAATAAAATATAATTCTTTTTTTGCTTTTTTAATATTATACTAACCTCATTTTTATTTGGTTAAGAGGATTCAAGAATTATTCATGATGATGTCACATTAAAAAAATTATAACGTTTTCATAGTGCTCCTTATTTGGATGGTGTCTAATTGGGCTATACATAGGTTTATCTTGAATGGACTTTTAATAATATTTTATTTGCATTGATTATTTTGGACATGATTGTTAGGTTTTCTGGTCAATATGCTCTATACGCTAGATACAAACCATAATAACACTAAAGCCACCAAGATATTATGTCCAATTTTATGTGGTTGTTTCAAGAATCAAGATGAGAAAATGTTTGAAGGTTCTTTGTTGTGACAAAAATGGAGAATATACACACTTCACATCAAAAACGTTGTGTGCAAAGACATTTTATTTCGTATATGAATAAGGACCATCTATTTTATTTTTTTCTCACACTGTTTATTGTTCTGTTTACATATGTATTACATGAACACTTTCTTTTTTTCTTCCTTTCCACTTTTGTGTTTAATATATTTGGTGTTATCCATCATTTATTTACATCAAGTTAGAATTGGTAAACTAAAATCATGAAGCTAACCCGCCCATTGGGTGGGTTATAAGTATATATATATGTATATATATATATATATATATATATATATATATATATATATATATATATATATATAATTTAGATCAAATAAGATCAAACTTAAAGTTGTTAAAATGAGATCTAACTAAAATTTGACAAGTGCCACTTTCCTTACAACAAAAATAATTTTTTTATTAACTACAACTAAAATTATTAAAGTTTCGATAGATTTCTTTTTAAAATTTACGAAACCTAGGTGATACACATGGATTAGATGTGTAATGTGTATCAGGTTTTTGTATGTGTATAAGGTTTTGGAATATGTATTAGTGTAATGTGTATCAGGTGTATCACTAATCTAAACTCATGTATCATTTGGTTATTAGTTGCTAAAATGTTAATTTGTATTAAAATATAATTTTTTGGTGTATTATTGCTAAAATTGTTATTTATAAATGTTTTAGTGGTTTTTTAGACTAGATTTTATTTTTACAACTTTAAGTTTGATCTCATTAACTCTCTATATATATATATATATATATATATATATATATATATATATATATATATATATATATATATATATATATATATATATATATATATATATATATATATATATATATATATATATATATATATATATATATATATATATATATATATATATATATATATATATATATATATATGATTATGCTCATATGGTGACCACATTTAAAATAAAAACAATAAGAACCAACCAAAATCTGACATGTAGCAATTTTTTTTAAATGAAAACTAAAATTAAAACAACATAATTAATAAACCCAAAAGGGTATAATTGATATTTCACTCTTTCCAAGTATCCTATTTTCACTCGTCCTCTCAAACAATATACTGTGTTTAGAAGCCGTCAAACTAATTTTCTAGATCTAAATTTTCCACTATATCTTTCACATCTTTCATTTTCATAACCTCATAGGTAACAAAAGAGATCCCAACCCTTTCCTTTCTGCCATAGTGCCATTAAAACCTCCATCTGTTCGTGGTGGTCGGCGTCTCTACCTTATCGGAACCATAGCCGCTGCTTGTTGGAAGGAATTAACACCATTTGTTCTCCGCATTTTATTCCTCACTCGTTAACGGCCAACAACGTACCGGTGGTAGCATTTTCTGGCCACCACATTTATCCTTGGCGAAACACAAGGAAACCATATTATAACCCATTGAACAACCTTATATTATATGGTCGTTAATTTCGGATGTCGAAGACTTGTTTTTCCCGCTATCAAGTTTGAAACAGGATAAGCATCGTCATTTTCTCAGACCTTGTTTTGTTGAATTTTTTGAAAAATTTCGTTGGTAGCTAGAAGTTTTTTCAGATTTGAAGGTTGTGTGTCAGTTTGTACCTGTTGTTCATTTGAGTATTTCTTTTTTTTATTTGTGTATCAAGATGTTGCCAAGTGTTTTTAGGCCTCCCATTAGGTCTCCCATTAGGTCCATGTATCATATCTCAAAGTGGATATAAGGAATTAACACCATTTTTTTAATGCATCACAAAGTGGCTCGATTTTTGTATATGTGTATCATGATTACAACTTACAAGTCGATTGTATTGTAAATGATGTATTAATTTTTAATAGTGTATCAATAGATTTTTTGCATTATTTTTAGTGTTTGTCACGTTAAAGTTCTAATCTTTGTATGTCAAGAGATTGTAAAAAAGACTTGTACCTGTTTTATGCGCATCAAATATCTTCAATATAAAATCCATGTGTATGAGTTTAGTATGAATATCTTTTGTATAAAAGAATTTTTCAAATTAAAAATAATGTGTATCAGTGACTTCAATGGTTATTTTCTTGTAGCGTTTCATAAATTAAAGTTTAGCTATTAGTTTAAAACAACATTGTATTCTTGAGTATTAAAAAATAAATTATTCTTAGAAAACAAAGAAAAAAATACGTAGACATGCACGTGGAATTAATTGGTCTTTAATAACAAAACGGCTAGTTGATTTTAGACTAAAATACGCCGTTGGTCCCTAAACTTGGCAGGCCGCATCGCGATGGGACAAAACTCGCTCTTTTCATCGCCACAGGTCCAAACCTTGGCCATTAAATGCCAGATTCGTCCCTTGACCAATAATGCCGTTGTCAACGTTATGTTGGTGAGGGCAAAACCGTCTTTTACTGTATCGTACTAAATAAAACCGTTGTACAGTGTATGTAGCTAGTATATGTGTGTAACAAGATTTGGTCTACATTTATCACCCATCCCTAAACTATCCTTCAAAACCCGTCTTCTTCAAAACGATAATTGTTTCAAGATGGTACGTTCTTTGGTGTGGTAAGCAGCTATTATTCGCACTTTGTGGACCTCTCACAACCAGTATGCCGATTCTTTGGTTGTCTGCTCAAGTAAGTGCCTTAATATTTCTTGTGTAAGTTTGTAACAATGGTGGTTGTTTAATGACTTGTCATAATCATCAATAGGGGTCTTCTTGTCGGTGGATAAGATGGTGTGATCCTGAAATCTGTGCTCGTTCAAGAATGATCATACCAGGACTTTTGAGGGGGAGAAATGAGCTTGAGGTAAGATTAGTAGCTCCTCAAGGTGATGTGTGGAAGTGGAAGATTTACCTGGTGCTAAGTTGGATGTTTTTCTTGATTGTTTATGCATTGGGATAACTTTTTAACCTTTTATGTAATGAGGCTAGTTGGTTAATGTTCTGTATCTTGAATTGTAGTAACCTTGTTATGAAGTATTCAGTTTTGTTTGTTTATGATTTTCTATGCCTTATGGGTATGCAGATGGTTAGCAATTTGTTTAGGGTTGACTTTTAAATGTCAACATTCTTATGAGGTTCTATTTAGCTTTTGTTACTTTTGATGCAAATTATTCACACATCAAGCTTAGTCAATCTAAAAAAATACACAATAATGACATGGTTCCATAGTTAATACAAATGGATATAATTCCAACTGCATAAAATTGCATACTTTTTAAAGCATGAAAGCTACAGTTAGACACACGCACACATATGTTTTTAGAGTACATAACTTGTCCATCGGAAATAACCTAGATGAAACATCGTCTAGATAATTAGCATAATGATTTGACCTATGGTGAGGCCATCATTCTTTCCAGTCGCGACTTCTTTGCCTAGTCATTCTTCGTAGTAGTCGGGTTGAAGTTAAACCGCTTGAACATCAATTGATTGATCCGAGAATCGGCGGGATTGATCATGTTCTTTGGGATTGACACTGGGTTGCTCATGCATCTTGGGATCGGCAATTGCTTCAACTAGATGTTCTTTGGGATTGTGATAGGGATGCATCATGTATGATGGGATCTTCGATTGTTGGCTCTTGATTTTAGATTGAACATCACTTCCTTGAACCGCACTAACTTGGCTTTCAACAACAACACATGTACCTTCGACTTCTTTATCTGCCGCTACCTTTTACCTTTAGGATGTTTCTTTTTCCTGCAGACTTTAGTAGGCACATGTTTGACATTTCCCTTATTGGCGTTCCACTACTTGCGACTCCAAAGATACCCTAGGCATGTTACCTTGTTGTGTCCAAGAATGCCACAAATACTACACCTAACACTCTTCCAAGCCCTTGACGACTTACCATCCTTCACAATCTCTTGATTTGTGAGCTATCCTAACTCTTTTCTACCTCTTGCGGTAGGGCGATTTGTTTTGAATTTCGTGGAACAATTGTTGTTGGCATAGTTGATTTTTCCCAATGTACCTTTGCTAGTTATAGGTGGACATGGTGTTTGTAGGTAGCCTCCCAAGTGAGAAGATAGTAACAAGGATGAGCCCATGTTTCTCTGACTCCTACTTGTTGGCCATTTAAAGCCATATTCAATTGGTAGCAACAACATGTTTACATGGTAAACTGTTATCTCCACCTTCGCAAGTACAAGTCTTGTGTACAACATTAACTACACATTGGTCACCCCATGGTCCACTAACACGAAACTTAGATCCCTCATTCCATAAAACATTGTACTTATGACCTCTTTCTTAATAGCCTCTAGCATGTGTTGTGCAGTTGGTGTTAGTGGCCCATCACTCTTCTCAATCACCATAAGAACATGCATTATCCTCTTCATATAGTATTCCCCGATGTATTCTAAGGTCGTAATAATTGGTTTGCTTAACCCTCTTTTATTTTCTCATGAAACACTTGACACATGTTATTAAGTAACACATCGTAAGTAGCTCTCCTAAAGATGACAAGTAATAAACATGTATTAATTATAATCATTTATCTTGCATTTATGAATACAAAGTAAGTGAAACGATAGATCACTTACATGAAAATGTGACCTTGACCAATGAATCGGTGGTATCTTACTTAACCAATCATGGGCTGGTTGATTAAGTTTCTTGAGATCAGCCATAGCTTTCGAAACTATACAACGATTGAGGTGTTGCACATTTCCACCGATGGTCTTTGTAGGCCCTACCTTCCATTGCGCTTCATTTTCTCATGAATGCTTTTAATACGTAATCGTGGTTACGCACTTTCAAAAACTTCGCTAAAGCTCTACTTATATCCCGCACAAAATCAAATATGTTTCTCGTCTGCTTCAAAACAGTGAGACTTAAATTCATGAACAGAGTAATGTAGTACCTTATTCATGTCAAGAATAAAAGTGATGCTTGAAATTGGCCCAAGTGCTATATCATCGGATAAACAATGAAGAAAACAAGTCCATGATCCTATGTTATCCGAATCAACAAAAGCATAAGCGAAAGGGTATATATCATTGTTGCTATCATTTCCCCAGTGTCATCGTTGACCATTGAAAGGACCACGAATTGGAACAAAGAATGACCCCAACAACGATCTCCCACAATCTTTAAATCCTTGCTTGATTGCACCTAAACAAACATACAGTTTCTTGAATTCTCTCGGTTAGAAGAGACTCATCCGGAGGTCATTCCACATTCATCACCACCTGTTATATTAGGGTTTGTCTTCGCAACTCTTGAACATAATCTCTCAACATGGTAAATTGTATCTTGAATTGACCCCGATGGTATTATTGCTAGGTTTTTGGCCCTTAAAACCTTCGCAGGACACTGAAGGTCGTATTGGTTGGTAAGTTGATTATGCATGCACTGACAGAAGCTCGGATTTGTTTCAACTTGTGATGTAATTTTCTGTGAGATATAGCGAAGGTCAAAAGCTCTGACTTCCCTTGATTGCAAACAAGTGTGTTGCTCATTATATGTTCTGACTGACCAGATACCTGTCTCACCATTCCTGCCGACAAACAATAGCCATGGTGTTAGGAATTGGAAATTCCATGTTAAAGTGTCGGTCAACCCAATTATGGTCTAGCATAAGTTAGCTCGTAGACATGTTGTTTGTTACGTTATTTAGTAGTTTATTAGTTAGTTTGTAGCATAGTTTAGTTTAGTGTAACACCGTGGAGGAAGGACAGATCTTTACCCACTGTATGCCTGATCCACAGTCCGATAGGAGGACGTTTAGTTTGTAACTATAAATACCCTCTACCTCCCAAGGTAGAGGGTTGGACCTTTCATTCTAATCTAACCTTTTCTCTTTTGTTTACTTTTCTCTCTAGAAAGGCTCCCATTCTACTTTCTCTCTAAAACCTCTAAACTATACGCCCCTTATTGTGATTGTGGATGTGTTTGTGAAATCCAATATGTTACAAATGGTATCAAGAGCTATGGTTTGATCATCTCTCTTACTTATCCTTGGATTTCTAGTGGGTTTATATGGTTTTTGAGTTTGAAAAAGTTTAGTGGTTTTTACATCATTTGGATCAATTCGTGTGTTAAAGTTTGAATTTTGAGTGTACTTTTGTGTTTAGAATCATTGTAAGTGCTTGGGTTTGGATTTGGAAAGCTTGAATCACGTGGTTGAGCTTGTTTTGGATTGAAAAGTGTGTTTTGAAGTTTTTCAAGGTAGCGACTTGAGTCTCGTTGTGAATTTCTTCGTAGCGACTTGCTTGAGAATTTCTAGCGAGTTGTAGTGTTAGTCGTAGCAACTTGAGCTTAGCAACTTGTCATTGAGACAAGTCGACAAACAAGACAAGTTAGTGGATTCTCCACTACGGCTAGCGACTTGGTGGGGTTAGCGACTTGCTTTCATTATTTCTAGCGACTTGTACTTATTGTTCTCAGCGACTTGATCTTAGCGACTTGGATACTTAGCGAGTTGCTCTTTAGCGACTTGTATGCTTAGCGATTTGGTTCGTTAGCGACTTGTGTTTAGCGACTTGGTTCATAGCGACTTGTGTTTAGCGACTTGGTTACTCTAGCGACTTGTCTTGCTAGCGACTTGTTGTCTTTTCCCGACAAAACTTCAAACGGCCATAACTTTTGAACCGTAACTCCGTTTTCAGCGTTCTACCCATCAAAACGACCGTGAGAACGAGGAGAATGGCACGCCGAATGAACTAAGGCCAACCTTTGAGGCCTAAATTCGCTCCGAACAAAAGTAATTGAGGTTTTTATGTTTTTTGACCTAAATTTCTCCGTAAAAACGGGCATAATCCAATCCAAATCTCAACCAAACAACATCTCTGCTAATCCTTCAAACAATCATATGTCCTAACACACAATTGTCTTTCATTGTGTGGATCCATCAGTCATCTTAACACATTCCATTGGTCATTTCTTAACGGTTTGGTCTTGATTTTAGTAAAATCCCGCGAAAGATTCTATTTCTCGGTTTAAATCATAGACTTGTAAAATCCCGTGCATACTACAACATCATGTCTTACGCCATCGACTTAGTGATTTCGGAAGTACTTAAATTGTATGATGATGTGGACAACAATGATAATGTATGCTACATCGAGCGCTTAAAGATGTTTGAATTAATCAATGAGGATGTGAGATCTTCATGTTACGAGTACAATGAGAATGAATTGCATCCGCTAATGCTACGTAATGACATGCAAAGGAATGTTGCATTATACCCTATCAACAACTTCACTCTCACCTCATGTTACTTCTACCCATAACAACGGAACGAACATGTATTGCCCTTTTCCGTCAAGATTTATCCACATTAACGGGTACATTCTTGTCGAACTCGTAACAATTGGAACAACAACTTGATAATGAAAAGGTTCAAAAGGATAGTTCCGGTCTTGCACTTCAAGTGATCCACAACCAATTTCGATCATTCATCGTGGGAATTTACATCGATTATGATCAAGACATGTGAAATGTCTTTCAAGAGACACACTGGAATGAAAATTAGCGTGTTTATAGAGACACTTATCCATCTCATGGATAATGTGGATAAGTATATTGAGGAAGTTACTCAGAAAGATGAAATAATAGATGAGAGTCTTGTGGAAAACTAGAAGGGGGGGGGGTTGAATACTTTTGCCGATTTTAAGTTGATTTCAAAAACTTTAGATTCGATATTATGTGAAGTCGTATGGATGTTGAGAATGTATAGATCTAATGATAATGCAAGCAAATAAATAAAGTTAAGGGATAGAAAAGACACAACCGATTTATAGTGGTTCGGCTACAAGGTCACCTTCCTTGCCCTACTCCACTCCCCGAGTCACCTACTCAAGAGTTCAAGCACTATGTCAACAAATTCGTTCACTTGGCGGAGAAGCCTTCACAACGTTGCTTACACTTTTTCCGGTACAAAGCTAGATACCGAGTCCGTAGGACGGTGGACCAAACCAACACAACTATTAAACAACAAATATGTGAAATATCAAATACAAGATCTTCGCTACAGAAATCTTGCGGAGTGACAAATCAATCAAGGACCCCTTGCTTGGATGACTTGTAGAATGCTCGTGATTTCGCCTTAGAGAAGGACCTATATGAGGATCACAAATAGAAAGAAAGAAGAACAACTCTCTAGATCAAGTGATCTATACGTTAGAAGAGAATGAGATTGTATGAGAGATTTAGTAAGAAGAGGGGTGAGTTAGAATGAAGAAATGGCTCTCTATTTATAGGAAAAATTCCTCACTGTTCCCCGGATCCCACGGATCCCTTCCACTTGGGATCTGGCTAGCACAAAGCCAGGGATCCGTGGAACGCTCCTCTTTGCCCATGGGTTTTTTGGTTATGGGTCATGGGTTATGGGTTGGTCCATTGGTTTTCTTCAGATTCAATGTATCTAAGTATACATTGTATCTAGTCTTCTTGGGTATGGGTTAAGATCCATGGGTTATGGTTTTTACCCATCCTAATAAACTATTACAACAAAAGCTTAATTACTACATTTTTGTATTTAAATGGCTATATGTAAATGCTTTACAAAAATAACATGTATCCTTATAATTAAACTTAAGACAACATTATATTTGTTATCAACAAAACACAAAGAGATCGCAAAATATTAATAAACGTTTTACGGTTTATTTGTATTAATAATCTCCCTTTTGTTGATGACAAAACATAATGTTATGATGAGTAAAACTTAAGAATAGATGTAAGTTTTGAAAGCCCTAAGTTTTACTTCTTCTCCCTTTTTGTCGAAACAAAAGTTAACCCTTGGAGGAAAAAGTAGTCTACGTATTTCTTACTCCCCCTTGACGGTAGCTCCCCTTGTTTGGGGCGTCAAGTGAAGAAAAATAAAAATCCTACAAAAAGAAAGGTTAGTAACATGCTTAAATAATCTTGGTTGCCGAGAATCAAGATTGGGAGCCAAGGTATGTAAACAAGGCCTTGTAATAAAACGACAAATTGTAGTGGTATTTATGCCGCTTACAAGCATGTAAAAATAAGAACAAGACTTGTTCTTGAAAATGTCTTCAAAAGAAAAATAATACTAGAAGTAGAAAATATTAGTAGTGATTCCTTCCATGCTTGCATATGGTTTAAGGATGGAGGTTTTGATGAGTAATTGTATTGATGCGATCAAGGATGAGGTTGAGTATGAAACGCATTTCTTCCCTAACTTCTATTGCAATTTCCCTAGTGGATTGGCAATATTCACAATGTAAATGATGTGGATAATGAGTGCGGAAGTTTTCCGGGTTGTTTTGATTTGAGTTATGCGGAAGTTGTGGTGGAAAAATAGGAAAATATGGATCAATATCCGGAATGTTTGTAAATGGTGGTGGAAAAGAACCTAGATGTTCTTGTAATGTGATGGGAGCAAATGGTGGTGATGTTTCAAGATCTTGAAAATAGTATTTGGTGATGTGGGGGTGTTGAAAAGACTATTTCTTTTCTTTAGGTTGGGTAGATCTTGTTGGATTCTTAAGGAGTTCCAAAAGAGTGATTTTAGGTGGTGATGAAGTTGGTGTACTTGTTGGTGATGAGGGAGGTGCTATAATGGAAGCATCTTGTGGTGAGTTATTTGTTGAGGATGAATCATTTGAGGTTGGTTTTGCTAAACAACAAGATCGGATACTAATCCGTGCGGATATCCTAGAGTTGGATTGTGGTATTTTGGATGGTGGTAGTACAAAGGTTTGGGTATCATGAAGATGATTGTTTGTACTTGGTGATTCATCTAAAAGGTTTTTGGATGACATGGTGTATTGTGTATGTGAGGATGAGATGGATTATGCAAGCATTTTGGGAGTTCTATATATAGAGAAAAACAAAGCATTGTAATGAATGCTTGACCCAAAATGTGGATTAAAATCTAATGATTAGATATGAATTCAAGGCATGTGAACATGAGAACACAAGCATTAAAGAGCATACTCCCAAAAAATGAAACAAATGTGGATTTTCATCCAAAGTGAAAAATAAGAAGGTAAAATCACTACATTTCCACGGTTCCCACGGATCCTTCCTTGAGGGATCCGTCCAAGATGAAGGTGGGATCCGTGGGTGCAGTGATTCGAGCAACACAAAATTTTCCATTTGGAAACATTTTTGCCTATTTGTGCCTATATGCAAACTATTTGGAGTTGCGGTTATCTCGACCCCTAAAAAGAAATAGAAAATAAACTAGAGGTATAAAAACATCCTATTGAGATAACCCGAAAACACATATTTAGTACATGAGTACGTAATTTTGTGTTATCAATGCTCCTTAATTCATTGTTGCTTAAATGAATGTACCCGAAAACACATATTAGTTATGTGTCCTGTAACCACCCGCATCTTCAGGCTACTTTTCATTATCGAGAATTTACTATTCACTTTTATTATTCACATTTACTATTCATTTTCACTATTCATCCGTAAAAATTTTATTTCACATTCTCGTAAGATAAATTATTTTAGTAATGAACTGAGAGTTCGACAATCGTTAGATCATTTTCGCAAAAGTTATTAAGAAAACATCGTTATAAAGTTTCATTCTGGACGGTCCATCGTTTAAACATCACGCGCTTAACGAAAATCAACTCTGATAATTTTTCTCACATCAGTTTAATTTTTAGATCACTCATGATTCATTTGAGAATTTTTAAAATTCATTTTTATGTTACCAAATAAACCCAGCGCTGAACAAAACTAAACTTACGTTTTAAACAATTCTACGTACATCCAGACTTAACGATTCACCTTTGTGTTTCTAATATGTTTTTGACACTTTTACATTTTTGGAAAAGTCAAACATATTTCCTCCTCCTTGACCATAAAGGAATTAACCTTGTCGTTCTACATTTCGCTTAAATCGCGTAACTTTTAAACTTCACGAATAAGCGTAAAGTTATCCCGCGTATGACTGAAAACCACATTTTAACATCTCATATCACTTTTAGACTAATTTTAGTCTACTCTAAATAAATTCACATCGTTTCCACGAAATTTCGTTCTTTTCGAAAAAGCTGCGTATTATGTGTTTTTGACCAGATTTCCGACTTTAAGCAACGTTTTGCACCCAATGAGACTTATCACCCATTTTATATTTTTAGATGGAGTATAATGATGAGTCTCATCATTCCTGCAAGTTTCGTATTTTTACGATACCCGGTTTTACGTTTTATGGCTTAACGACTTACGGTTGGCATTTAACGGAACCAAAACTTACTCTAAACTCAAGATATTATCAAAACTTATCATCTAAGCCACCTAGGCACATTGAGACCGACCTAAGGGGGGGAGTCATCATATTGGTGGCTTAATCCTAACCAAGGTTCATTTTGATCATTACAAGTGTCCTAACATAACCATGGTTAATATTTAACCCAATACTTGGTTAACCAAACTTACCCTCCTATAAATAGGAAGAGAAATACATCATAAACTGCCTCACATACTGATTTTGGTCGTTCATACCCTAAAACATTCACATCTTCCATCATTTGATCTATAAACTCCAAGTTTATGCAAGGAAGTTCCAAAGATCAAACTACTACGTCAAATCTCTAGCAAGTTTAAGTGATCTTCTTGAGTTTAGATCCACTCAAGTCACTTAGTACTTCATCACAAACTCTTCAAGTTTGAAAGGGTTCCAAGGTGTGGAAAGCTAGCTCAATCCGAAGTCTTACGCGATCAATCAAAGTCCTAACCTTACTAAGTTACTCCTTTCTTATTGAAAGCCAAAAGTTGTAAGCAACTTATCACCACCATCATCTCATCTTTATTATTCATAATCTTAACCATTTCATGCTATATATATAGTTACTATATTGATTCATGATGTACATATACTCAATCACTTGTTTTAATTCACATATGGTCATAAAAGTAACAAACTAGTAAACTAGTCATAATCTACACATGTGAGACCATAAAAAACAGTAATATAAGGACTTTCTAACTTACATAATATGGTAGACAATATAAAAAGGTAAACATAGCAATTTGAATCACCCAAAACGGACAAACGAGTCAAAAGTTATAAGCAAAGAAGTTAAGCGAAACCTAAACGCCAAAACTACCATGTATAAACTGCTTTCGATTATGTATTTTAAAAGTGGTACTTCGGTCCGAATCATTAAAAGTTAAAACATGAAAGTTGTCCGTAACGACGTTTTCCTTCAGTAGCAAAAAGCTCGGACCTTGAAAACGCATAAATAGGCCATAATCTTTCAAAAAGAAACTGCCAGAATCAAGTCTCACAACTATACTTTTGTCACAACTAAAAGCAAACCAAGAGGCCTAATGGCCATAAGCCAAGACCACGGCTACGGCTAAGGCCAAAGCTAAGTCTCAAGACCATGGAAGTCAAGACCAAAGTCACGGCAAGGCCATGGCTAAAGCCTCAAGGCTTGTTTGAAACGACGAGAATTTGTAAAAACTAGATAGTTATTAAAACATGATAAACTTTATGTTATAACAATCTTCACTCAAAACATATGTTGTATTTACTAAGTGCTACAATAGTAGGGACCTTCATGTGAGGGGTTTCATTTGAGTAAAGCGATCGACGAGTTCTTTGGATTTACAATTAAAGTGTCCTAGCTCCTCGACGTTCTTGCATGACCTCTCGAATTATGATGGCCCGAACGGTAGTACGATATCTATAAACTAAATATGTTTTCACATATTAAAGATCTTTCTATAAACATCATATGATAATTGACTACATCATGATCAACATAGGAATATATATATATATATATATAGGATGGTTTATGTTTTCTTAAACATTATTCAAACTTAAGTCGCAACATTTCATTTTTAGGTTGCACGTAGAAGTCTTCCGACTTATCCATCACATCCGTTAGTACTTAACATCATCAACTCTCGGTGAGTTCATGGCCCCACTTTCTATTACTTAATGTTGGAATCACTTCTAAACAGTATTTCAAGTATTTATATTTCATATGTAATAGGTAGCTTTATTATGGCCTTTATGTTTGTTTAAGGTCAAGCTTATGTAGAAGGCCCATAAGCTTGATCCAAGCCCAATAAGGAATAGGGAAGGAGAGGGAGTGTTGCCCTAGCTCCTTGCCTATATAAACTCTTGTAAACCCTCATTTGAGGGTTGGTTGTTCAAGTTTTTCTCTCATTCATACTCTTTGCATAACCGGTCTTACTATACGTGTGTGTGTGTGTGATTTACTTGTTCAATCGCCTTCATCTCTTCTCTTATAAGCTTGTGTTGTAAAACTAGTGACCTAACAGTGGTATCAATCGCCAAATAGTTGGGTGTACTCGTTTGTTTTTGAAGTTTTGGTTTTGGATCTTACGCGTAGAGATAACGCATTCTTTGGTTATTTTAAAACTCGTTTTTACACTTTTAATCCAAGATTCTTGTACTTTCAATGTTTTGAGGTGTTAAAATACTTGTTTTGTAAAAGTTTCAAACTTTACGCGTGGATTTACGTTTTAAGCTAGTTTTGTTCGTGGGTGTCGTTCTCACGCGTAACTGTTTAGCGTTTTGGTACATCAAAATTCACACTTTTGTGCTCTTTTGGTACTATTGAAGCTATTCCATAACAAAAAGCGGTTTAGAAACACATTTGGGCAGAATCAAAGTTACGAGTAATCCCACGCGTATCAAAACCCTAAAATTACGCGTAAGATTGTTCCTTGGTTTGATCTTCAATTTTCGGTTTAATCCGTGTTTTCTTACTTGGATAAGTCCGAAAATACGTCGACTTTGGATATCTTTTGCCTTTGTGAAGTGTAAAGATCATTTGAGCAAAACCCTAAAATTACGCATAAGCATAAGCTTACGCCAGAGAATTCCTACGATAAGATTCACTTTACGCGTAAACTACGGTCACGATAAGGTAATCCCACGCCACGTTTCTCGCCTAACTTTTGTCTACGCTTAACTTTAGTGTTTTCCCTACTTACGCGTAAACTAAAACCTACGCGTAACTCCGCATTGTTACGCGTAACTTTTTGTGTTTTTACGCATAAGCGCTACTTGGTTCTTGTCTCTTCTACGCCTAAGGATACTTCATCAACAAAGGTTCATTCGACTACAAAGATCCATCTTTACCACACAAGTTTATCATCATGTCTCAACCACCATACTCTAACTATTTCCCTCACACTTATAATCATCATCAACAAAAACAATTAACTCCACAACATCAACAATGGAATCAACAACAAGCTATTTATCAACAACAATTTAATCAAGAACATACTCCACAACTTGGTGCAATTCCACAACCACAAATGGTTCAACCACAACCAAGCCTTCAAGTTCAACCCTACACAACCGATTTCAATCAACATCCATCACGGACCACTATGAAGGAACCCACTTGGTTTGCTAAGATGTGTGAAGCTTTAAGCGACCAACAATCAATTCATGAAAGTGGATCACTTGATAGACCTCCAATGCTCACTCCAGAAACTACGATCAATGGGTGATAAGGTTCTTTAGGTTACGTGATCCGAAGAAGCCACATGGAAAGTTCTTAAAGAAGGTTATCTTGGAAGGTCCATTTGAGATGCCTCTTGTCATTGTGCCGGAGATCCAGCTCTTTGTTCCACCAAGAGATGAACAAACCAACATTGCTATTGTTGCGATTTAAATCCTCTGAACTTCTACACTATGAAGTGATGAACTTGCAATGGAATACATCCTCTTAGGATTACCAAACCCAATTCTTCGTAGTGTTGATGCTAAAAGATCGCACAAAAATGTGGGATCATATTCGTCTTCTTATGGAAGGATCAGACTCAATCGGGAGGATTTGGAATCCAAAATTTACTTGGCTTATGCACACTTCATGATTAAACACGAGAGACACTAGAGTCCTATCATCATCGATTTTCGGATATCATCAATGATTTGGATAAACACAACATCATTATGCCAAGAATTGCGATGAATACTAAGTTCTGAGTAGTCTTGGTCCGAATGGGAGAAGTATGTCATTTTCTCCGTCGGCGAAGAATATGCATCATTCTACTTATGGATTGTTGTACGATTACTTGAAGCCTCATGAAAAGGAAGTTGATCGGGAAAGGATTCTCCGTGCTCAAATTGCTAAACAATACAACCGGACAATCAACAACTTGCCTTATATGCTCAATGAATTATCCTCTCAACCAAAGAACTCAACCAATCGCTTCAAACACACCTTCGGTCACAACCTCAACAAAATCAATTGGTTCCATACAACAACAATGCTCAAGCATATGTCGGTGAAGCAACCGAGGAAACCGATCCGTTCGAAGCATTGCAACAAGGATTTGTGATGATTGCTAATGCTTTTGGCGTTACACCAACAAATCCAACAATCGTATTCGTTCCTCATCTAACACACGGACTCAAGTGTTGTGAACAATGGACGTGTTGAAGTTCGAGAATCGTGATTATGGTCGTCGGATGGGCGGTGGTCAAGGGTTTAATCTTGTGGGTAGGAATAACAATGAGCTCAAGTGGTGGAACAGGAAATGCTCGAGAATCGGTTAAATGGTCTTAGATGCTACAAGCGCAATGAGAAGGACACTGGCTAATGCATGCCCTAAGCCAAGGACTAGGGGCGTGCTTATTTCAAAGAGGCCTTACTTTTGGCTCTTAAGGATGAAGTGGTGGATCTCACACCAAAGAACAGATTTATGGCGGATATGAGACTCGGATGATGATATGGAGGACTTGCAGCGAATGCATTGTTATGTTGATGGCTAATATGCATGAGTGTACATGAGTGATACAGCCCGTGTATGACAGCGATGGCTTGTCTCGGTACCGAACAAACCATCATCATATCTCGAACTAATATCTCCGCCAATATCCGAATCCGGCATGGATCGATTATTCAAAATGAGTCTTCTACATCTTCTTCGATGATTTTCAAGTTAACCCTGTAGTTACATTTGACGATCAAGATGACCTTATGGTCTCCTTTGATAATCAAATTGACTCGTGGTCGCATTTGAGGATCTAAAGAATGATCATGTTGAGACTCACGTTGAACAAGATGATCTGTTGCCTCATCCGGATTTTGCTCGGTTAATTCAAGACCATAAAATCAAAATGGAGGAATGTTATGCATTAAATCGGTCCTTAAAAAGTAAAAATGCTGTTAACCAAGGATTTTGAATGTTTACAAATGCAACTCAACTTTTCAAAACTCAAGAAAACCGTGAAAAAGGTTTTGAAGCCGCTTTGCAAAATCTCATCAAAGCGAAAAATATTTAGAGACGGATCGTGATCTAGCCGCCTCGAAGAATGCTTTGTTGTCCGAATTAGAACAATGAAACATGAGCAGAAAAAACAAATTAACGCTCTCACCTTGGAAAATCAAAAGCTAAGGTTGAGTTGTTAAATTGTCAAAACGATTCTCGCATACAAAAAGCATTCAACGAATCGGGTAGATGACCTTCTTCAGAAATTCTCGGTTTGCAAAACAAACTTAAAGAGTTTAAAGCTGTTGTTTACAAACATGGTGAATCGAGAATGACTATTGAAAAGTTTACCTTAAAACCCAATCCAAATGGATATGGCAAAAATCTAGGCGATTACAAACCAAAACTTTCACTAAAAACATTCAAACCAACTCCACAAGTTTCGATTGCAAAATACAAAATTGATAATCTTGTCATGAGTGTTGTTGAATATCATCATCAAGAGGAATTAGATGCGAGAAGGCGAGTCGATCTAAATTAAAAACCGTTGTTTACAACAAACCTTTTAATTATATAAACGCGGTCACTTCGTCACACCAACGGATTCTTCAAACACACCAAGGGTTATCATCAAAACACCGAGTCTTCTATTGTTAATCCCAAAGCAGGTCTTTGCACAAACTTATGGTCCTTTACCTTCCATTAGTGAAGTAAACTCACAACCCGAAAATCGAAAAATTCTTGATATTTTGACATTTTCATGGTCGACCTCAAAATTTTACAACATGAGATAGAATATCGATCCGAAATCAAAGTTGAACATTTTCAATCGCCTCTAGCGAGAACAAAGAGACATTTTTCGGAAAAATCTTTTACCTAATGTTAAAAACTTGAAAAGTTGTGCAATTGCACAGGAAAAGGATTTTCATAAGGAACTTAGGGTAATGAAAAGCGTTTTCGAGAAAGCGAAACATCTATTACTAACACAAAGCAAAAGAAAGCTGTTGAGAAAAGATGTTGATCGACTCTTGGAAGATGTTATCTCGTCTTGATATCCATAATGTTGTGCTATTCTATTCGTTGCCATATGCATCTAATCATATCTCTCACGATATTGTTGAAAGCTGTTATTCTTGTTGAGAACACCGATAATGTGCTTGGATCGAGTCTTTAAAAGTGAAAATAAACGATTACACATGGAAATTAACAATGCAAAGCGTCGTCTTCATTGGTGTGAAAAGATATTCACAACCATCAACTCGGTTTTCAAAGAAAATCGCTCAATTGAGTGCAAAATCTTGATCCTAAAATTGAGCAACTGGATGATCAAAGCGTGTCTTTGAAATGTGACAACCCGTACTTTCGGTCATTTCTACACCGTTCATGTCTCATTATTTCAACATTTTAGTAAACTTGGTTTACTTGTTTCAAATTCGCGTAACCTTGGAGGTTTAGCGGCTAATTCATGATCATGACATCACGTACATTTCATATGGACTATGATTAGTCTACATTTCATTGACATCATGTGCATCTCATTAGTACATTCACGACATTTCATTTTCACCTTCAACGCGTAATTTTTATATTTAATAATCTTTATCGCGTGAGTTTTATTTTAAATATTTAATCCATTACTTTCAAAAATGATCCCGATGTATTTTAAACTTACATTTAGTTTATAAAACTATATTTTAGTTTTCCTAGTGTTTCAAATTTATTTGGTATTTTAAATCGTTAACGTTTAATTATTCGTCGTTTTCTTAAAAATTTTACGATAATTATTTTATCACCCGATTTTCACAAGGAAAGTATTTTACAATTTTATTACCTCAATACATTCTATTTTGACTTATTAAAACTTACTTGTACATTTTTTCATTCTACTTACCTTTTCTTACAAAATTCTACAAATTAAACAAGTTTTATACAAATAATTATACAAGTTGCAAGTTTGAAAAAAAAATAATTTGAGAGACAACCTCCCCAAAACCGGCCAAGGGAGGGTGCACTCATAAATGTAGCATGGTTTCCTTAAGACTTTGTCTTCAATAATACATAAGTCTTATTTGATCTTTTCTCATTCAAAGACTCATAGTTTCAAGTGTTAAACAACAAAATTTCTCTCTTCTTCTTCTTGGCTTCAAGAACCGCCACACCTCAAAGGGATCAAGGGATCAAAGTTTTTGCAAAATCAAGTGTGTTTATCAACCTAGATCATATCCTTTTATGGTTTTGAAATAAAACCAAGGATATTTAAGTTAATCCTTGTTACCTACACCTCTTCATTTTCACTAGTAAGCATATTCTTATCATTTTCAAGTTTCCTTGTCATTTTCATAAGTTTCTTTTCATTTTTGGAGCTTATATGCATGTTATGTGATTTATACCATTTATTTCAAGATTTTAGAAGTTATATATACAATATGGTCATCCTATAATTACTCCCATGGTATTCTTTGGTCTTGATGGTGATTAGGAACCCATGACACCCTAAGAAGGTGTATGGTAGGATTAGATTAGTTTTGGAGTTGATTTGAAGGGATTAGAATAGGTTTTGTCCGAGAAAAACTATTTTCGTAAACTATATTTTGTGTTCTGTCCTTAATTCGGATTTCTGGAAAAACCTACTGATGGTACGACATTTTGGCCTTGATATTTAGAAAATATACTTTAAAACGAATCCGTGGCCTTTTGAACGGATAAAAACGGAGTTATAACGAAGCCGTGGTGAATTTTTAAAGTTTGACGACGAAACGTACATTTTTCAGAAAATTTCAGCATGCAGTTTTTACATATTTCGGGTCAAAAACGAGCCTTAAGCTTCACAAATTATTTCGACTTCTCAAAAATATATTAGTTTACTTGATCTGAAGCTAAGGACATATTATCGTGAAAGCGGTTTGAAGCGACAAATATATACACGTTTTCATAGAATTGCCGTAACTATTATTTTACGAAAAACTATATTATTTTTACGTTACAAGTATTTCATTAGCTGTAACGACCATGTTTGCGGCAGTTTTTAACTATGAAGCAAAACTTTTTGGAACGAAGTGTCTTCTAGTAAAATCAAGTTCATCGGCCATATTTTTCAAATCAAAAAGCTGTTTGTCAAGCGGAGTTTTAGTGAATTAATTACGGATGTTCAAACTTGGCCGAAACTTATTTTCTGCACTCAATTAGCCAAAACCACCATCTTTAGCCTTCGATATCTCTATGATCGAGACCTTTTGGACGAAAACTCCTGAACCGAAACTGCTAGATATCGATACAAACTTTCCAAAACCGTCGAGTTCGTTCTCTAACGATCGACGTACACCATTTTACGACTACTTTTCCGGAGCCATTTTTGTTGATTTCATGATTTTTCCGACGACATTGTTTTGCGACGAAAAGTGGTAATTTCACCAAAAATCATTATAAAACCATTATAGGATGACATTTTGACGTAAAAATATGTAAAGTCATTTTGAAGGGTCTAGGCGTCGAAAGAGTATTTTTCGACGACGAGTAATATTTTCAAAACCCGTAAATGGTATAAATAACATCTGAAGTGCATGCATAGCATTACATTGCAACTCATGATATATCATATCATTCGTAATAGGTCAAGATTAACGTATCACATTACATCTCGGTGTACTCACTTTTGTCTTCGCATCATTTCACCAGTGAGTTTTCATAGCCCTACTTTTACTTGTTTTCATAAATGTTTTGGGGAGATACATGCTCAATTATTTTCATAACTATCATGATTATTTGAAACTACATGTTTAATCGAATCGAATGCTTAGTCATGCGTAATGCAGTTTGCCACACTTAGAACTTCCATATCATATTCATTGAGCTAATGGTCTTGGTATATTCATTGAGCTAATGGTCTTGGTATATTCATTGATATTCATTGAGCTAATGGTCTTGGTATATTCATTGAGCTAATGGTCTTGGTATAACATTGGGCTAACGGACTTGGTATATTCATGTACTTGGTACAATCATGGACTAACGGTCTTGGAACGATTTGATCAACACTCATATTTGTTATATCAAGTAACTATTGATATATTAAGTTAGGCACTATTTTGTGAATTCATTTGACGATGTGGGCTTGAACACAAACTATACATATCTTGGCAATGGGTTGTGAACACACGGGTTGCAAGTTTTGTATGGGCGGGACTTGGGCGAGTGGATTTTCAATGCCTTTCTTTGCATAAACGATTTTTTGAAAGGCTTTACATTTCTTCATAAACTCTATGAACTCACTCAACCTTTGTGTTGACACTTTTAGCATGTTTTATCTCGGTATCTAAGGCATTCACTTCATGGCATGCATTTGGACACATCATGGAGTCGCGATGACGACGCGTCTCACTTGGGTTTTCGTGCTTTAAAACATCGTTTGTATTGTAACAAACTTATTTCCGCACAAGTTGATTTACAATTGGGACCTACTTTGTAAACTCGATTATTTTATTAAATCAAGCGATGTATTTTTCAAAGCGACACTTTAGGTCGTTCAATATAACTGTGATAGTGATGCTATGATCAATCCCGAATTCCATTCACGCAAAAGCAGTAAATTTGGGGTGTGATGATTGGCATCGAGCTTGATTATAGAGAACTAGGTTGCATCATTGACCCTAGACTATAACTACATTATCATAGCATCTCATCATTTCATCACAAGTGCATGTTCACTTTACATGCGGTTTTACGTACATTTTTTCGAGTTATTCACCGTCATTTCGCATCGATTGTCACATGGATGCCCTTAAATGCCCATCCATTATCTTTTCCCCATATTCTAACGTGGAGAATTCCTTGTCATTCCTTATCACAAATTTTTTTATATATCGGTGATTCATCATCGATAACGACGAATCGAGATAAACCTTTATATAGGCGAAGTCGCTCTCACTCCTTTGTTTCACCACTAACATGTCGAGTTACACTTTATTCACACACTAAGTCACTAAACCACCATACATTTGAAGCACTTACGACACATCATAACCCGTTTCGTAGGAAACCGTCGATCATTTTGAAAGAGAACCTCAAACTTATCATTTTTATCACATTTCTTTGGAGCGTTTATTATTAACATCGGATTTTGCTACGTCTCACATTTCCTCTTGTTTTGAAGAAGATATGGCAAGAAAGCTACGGTCGAAATGACCCAAGCGGCTATTCGAAATTAGTGAATGATAGCATTGCTAATGCTCTAAGAGTTGAAAGGAAGCGGTGGCTGCTGCCGCCGAGGCCGCGACTTCTTCTTTGGTGGTGCTGCTGCTTCTGCCGAGGTCATGATCTTCTTTGAGCCGCTAGGCTAGCTTCTCACATCGGAAATGCCGGAGGATCCGGAGTTAAGAAATGTTCGTACAAGGATTTCAAAAGTGGTGAGCCCACCGAAATTTAGAGGTACCGGGGAGCTACAAAGCAATGGTTCGATGGTTTGAAAAATTGGAATCGGTGTTTTGCTATGTAGCTGTCCGGATGATAGTAAAGTAAAATTTGCTACGAGCACATTACTCGATGGAGCATTATCGTGGTGGAATTCTTATGCTCAACCAATGGGAATAGAGAATGCTTTCAAGCTCACTGGGAGCAATTCAAAGGTCCGGTGACTAAGTTTTGTCCTCGTGCGGAAATCAAAAAGTTGGAGACGGAGTTCTATGAATTAGTAACCATTGGGTGCGATATTGACACTTACATTCGAGATTTCAAGAATTGGCTGTGTTATGCCCGTCCATGGTTTCGATAATGAGAAGTTGCTAGAGGCTTTCATCGGGGACTTCGAAATTATTCAAGGCGATGTGACTTCTTCGACCCATAAACGATTGAGGAAGCTATTCGATTGACTCAAAAGCTCATGGCCCGGTGTAGTGAAGAGGCAAGTACACCAACACCAACCAAAACAACAACAACAACGGCGATAACCAACACAACAACAACAAAAGGAAATGGGAAGGCGACCAAGGAAATTATAACAACAACAACCAAAACCGCAACACTAACCATCATCAACAACGTAAAAGAGGGCAAGAAAGCGCAATGGTATATGTTCTTCGCACGATGAAAGCGAGAGGTTATCTGGAACCTACCCACTATGTAATCGATGTAAGTATCATCACACGGGTCTTTGTCTTGTTAAGTGTTACAAGTGTCAACAAGCTGGGACACCTTGCCAGAATTGTAGAGGCAAGGCCATGGTTACATGTTACAGATCACGGGGAGCAAGGACACTATCGAAATCAATGTCCTCAAAACCAAGGTCAACAAGTCGAAGGTGCTCATGGGAATGTATATATGTTAGAAGGAGGAGAAGGAGCTCGTCAAGGTATCAACGACGGAAGGCGAAGAAGTTCGGAAACTAATAGTCTTATTTCTCCTTATGTATTATGTCGTACTAAGTTTATGTCTTTCATCGTATTGAAACTTTATAACCTAAGATGTACTACTTTTGCTAAACCACTTGTTGTAATATATTCTCATCTATCGTACTTTATTTCCTTTCGATTCGATATCATTTACGAGGATTTTAATTCTTTTTACCATGTCTTTTCTCCTCGATGTTCATCACAATTTTAACAATGATTGACTCAACACCAAACAACATATGAGTCGATTAGTCCAAGCATTGCATAGTTACTCCTAAATTATACATAGCACGGTCACCTATGTCTAATTCGGGAAGAATCATGCGATGAAGGGAGTAGTAGGCTTATATGAGTAAGCAATTCCGTGTCGAGCCAAATTTTCAAAAGATTTTCTTCAAACCACTTGTTTCAGTTTGATCCACGTGGAGTTCTTGTTTGATGAGTTGCAAAGATCGAGCTAGAAACAAGTCGTTACCTAAACCGATTTAGCCTAATCTCATGCAGTTCTTGTTTGATGAGTTGTGAGATTAAGTAAAATCGGTTACCAAAAGTCTTTGAGGGTTTTGCTCGGGAATGGAAAGTTTGCTACATCAAACCCTAAACCCGTTAGACCTAACAACGATTGAATTCGAGGATGAATTCCTTTTTAGATGGCGAATGTGACAACCCGTACTTTCGGTCATTTCGACACCGTTCATGTCTCATTATTTCAACATTTTTAGTAAACTTGGTTTACTTGTTTCAAATTCGCGTAACCTTGGAGGTTTAGCGGCGAATTCATGATCATGACATCACGTACATTTCATATGGACTATGATTAGTCTACATTTCATTGACATCATGTGCATCTCATTAGTACATTCACGACATTTCATTTTCACCTTCAACGCGTAATTTTTATATTTAATAATCTTTATCGCGTGAGTTTTTATTTTAAATATTTAATCCATTACTTTCAAAAATGATCCCGATGTATTTTTAAACTTACATTTAGTTTATAAAAACTATATTTTTAGTTTTCCTAGTGTTTCAAATTTATTTGGTATTTTAAATCGTTAACGTTTAATTATTACGTCGTTTTCTTAAAAATTTTACGATAATTATTTTATCACCCGATTTTCACAAGGAAAGTATTTTTACAATTTTTATTACCTCAATACATTCTATTTTGACTTATTAAAAACTTACTTGTACATTTTTTTCATTCTACTTACCTTTTCTTACAAAATTCTACAAATTAAACAAGTTTTATACAAATAATTATACAAGTTGCAAGTTTGAAAAAAAAAAATAATTTGAGAGACAACCCTCCCCAAAACCGGCCAAGGGAGGTGCACTCATAAATGTAGCATGGTTTCCTTAAGACTTTGTCTTCAATAATACATAAGTCTTATTTGATCTTTTCTCATTCAAAGACTCATAGTTTCAAGTGTTAAACAACAAAATTTCTCTCTTCTTCTTCTTGGCTTCAAGAACCGGCCACACCTCAAAGGGATCAAGGGATCAAAGTTTTTGCAAAATCAAGTGTGTTTATCAACCTAGATCATATCCTTTTTATGGTTTTGAAATAAAAACCAAGGATATTTAAGTTAATCCTTGTTACCTACACCTCTTCATTTTCACTAGTAAGCATATTCTTATCATTTTCAAGTTTCCTTGTCATTTTCATAAGTTTCTTTTCATTTTTGGAGCTTATATGCATGTTATGTGATTTATACCATTTATTTCAAGATTTTAGAAGTTATATATACAATATGGTCATCCTATAATTACTCCCATGGTATTCTTTGGTCTTGATGGTGATTAGGAACCCATGACACCCTAAGAAGGTGTATGGTAGGATTAGATTAGTTTTGGAGTTGATTTGAAGGGATTAGAATAGGTTTTGTCCGAGAAAACTATTTTCGTAAACTATATTTTGTGTTCTGTCCTTAATTCGGATTTCTGGAAAACCTACTGATGGTGCGACATTTTGGCCTTGATATTTAGAAAATATACTTTAAAAGCGAATCCGTGGCCTTTTGAGCGGATAAAAGCGGAGTTATCTTGAAGCCGCGGTGAATTTTTAAAGTTTGACGATTTAAGCGTACATTTTGAGAAAATTTCAGCATGCAGTTTTACATATTTCGGGTCAAAACGAGCCTTAAGCTTCACAAATTATTTCGACTTCTCAAAATATATTAGTTTACTTGATCGAAGCTAAGGACATATTATCGAGAAAGCGGTTTGAAAGCGACAAATATATACACGTTTTCATAGAATTGCCGTAACTATTATTTTCGAAAAACTATATTATTTTTACGTTACAAGTATTTCATTAGTCATAACGACCATGTTTGCGGCGTTTTTTAACTATGAAGCAAAACTTTTGGGCAAGTGTCTTCTAGTAAAATCAAGTTCATCGGCCATATTTTTCAAATCAAAAAGCTGTTTGTCAAGCGGAGTTTTAGTGAATTAATTACGGATGTTCAAACTTGGCGAAACTTATTTTACGCACTCAATTAGCCAAAACCACCATCTTTAGCCTTTGATATCTCTATGATCGAGACCTTTTGGACGAAAACTCTGAACCGAAACTGCTAGATATCGATACAAACTTTCCAAAACCGTCGAGTTCGTTCTCTAACGATCGGCGTACACCATTCGACTACTTTTCGGAGCCATTTTGTTGATTTCATGATTTTTCCGACGACATTGTTTTGCGACGAAAAGTGGTAATTTCACCAAAAATCATTATAAAACCATTATAGGATGACATTTTGACGTAAAAATATGTAAAGTCATTTTTGAAGGGTCTAGACGTCGAAAGAGTATTTTTCGACGACGAGTAATATTTTCAAAACCCGTAAATGGTATAAATAACATACGAAGTGCATGCATAGCATTACATTGCAACTCATGATATATCATATCATTCGTAATAGGTCAAGATTAACGTATCACATTACATCTCGGTGTACTCACTTTTGTCTTCGCATCATTTCACCAAGTGAGTTTTCATAGCCCCTACTTTTACTTGTTTTCATAAATGTTTTGGGGAGATACATGCTCAATTATTTTCATAACTATCATGATTATTTGAAACTACATGTTTAAGCGGGCCGAATGCTTAGTCATGCGTAGTGTGCTTTTGCCACACTTAGAACTTCCATATCATATTCATTGAGCTAATGGTCTTGGTATATTCATTGAGCTAATGGTCTTGGTATATTCATTGATATTCATTGAGCTAATGGTCTTGGTATATTCATTGAGCTAATGGTCTTGGTATAACATTGGGCTAACGGACTTGGTATATTCATGTACTTGGTACAATCATGGACTAACGGTCTTGGAACGATTTGATCAACACTCATATTTGTTATATCAAGTAACTATTGATATATTAAGTTAGGCACTATTTTGTGAATTCATTTGACGATGTGGGCTTGAACACAAACTATACATATCTTGGCAATGGGTTGTGAACACACGGGTTGCAAGTTTTGTATGGGCGGGACTTGGGCGAGTGGATTTTCAATGCCTTTCTTTGCATAAGCGATTTTTTGAAAGGCTTTACATTTCTTCATAAACTCTATGAACTCACTCAACCTTTGTGTTGACACTTTTAGCATGTTTTATCTCGGTATCTAAGGCATTCACTTCATGGCATGCATTTGGACACATCATGGAGTCGCGATGACGACGCGTCTCACTGGGTTTTACGTACTTTAAAACATCGTTTGTATTGTAACAAACTTATTTCGCACAAGTTGATTTACAATTGGGACCTACTTTGTAAACTCGATTATTTTATTAAATCAAGCGATGTATTTTCCAAAGCGACACTTTAGGTCGTTCAATATACTTGTGATAGTGATGCTATGACGGTCAATCCCGTGAATTCCATTCGGCGCAAAAGCAGTAAATTTGGGGTGTGATGATTGGCATGAGCTTGATTATAGAGAACTAGGTTGCATCATTGACCTAGACTATAACTACATTATCATAGCATCTCATCATTTCATCACAAGTGCATGTTCACTTTACATGCGGTTTGGGGTAATACATTTTTTCGAGTTATTCTTTGTCATTTCGCATCGATTGTCACATGGATGCCCTTAAATGCCCATCCATTATCTTTTCCCCATATTCTAACGTGGAGAATTCCTTGTCATTCCTTATCACAAATTTTTTATATATCGGTGATTCATCATCGATAACGACGAATGCCGAGATAAACCTTTATATAGGCTAAGTCGCTCTCACTCCTTTGTTTCACCACTAACATGTCGAGTTACACTTTATTCACACACTAAGTCACTAAACCACCATACATTTGAAGCACTTACGACACATCATAACCCGTTTCGTAGGAAACCGTCGATCATTTTGAAAGAGAACCTCAAACTTATCATTTTTATCACATTTCTTTGGAGCGTTTATTCGTTCTGAAACTAGTGAAGTCATGAATTTTCTTTGGTAATATTCGATTACGAAAATCAAGATCGATTCACACCATCTCTAAGTTACGGAAATGTTAGGAAAGTATGAACAACTCCCGCCTCTGTGATTAAAGGATTAGCACCAGTCACACTTAGTAATCGTGAACCTAGAATTCCCACTTGCCAAATCACAAGTTGCTAATGTGTTTCCCTCTCTTGAAAGCAGAATAGTTGCATCTTTTCCAAGCGTCCGCACTTCACGACCTAGGAGCACTCAATCGAAGAATAGGAAGTTGCGACCTAAGAAAAGATCAATAAGGAATGCTAAAGTAGAAGAACACCCTAGGACTCGAATAAAAATCATCTTGCTTCCACTATAGATGTTACGTCGGCAAATGTAATAGAAATAGTGATGTAACAAATGCTAAACCGTTAAGCACTTTTGATATTGATCGATGCACCTTGTGTTATTTGTCGAAAGAGTATGAATTCGATTGTCATGACAAATTTGTTGCTAAAGCTATAATATCTAGATTACGGAATCCTAAGAATCGGAATACCTCTAGGCCCACTAATCATTCTAAGTCCGTGCTTGGTAAACCACCTTCTTTAGATTCTAAGGCAACCATTGCTATCACGGTAGCTACCGCTTCACCTCCTAAGCATGTAGTACCACCTAGTGCTTTCACTAAGACTAAAGCAAAGAGTAGTTACTGAGATGGCGAAATGGATATATAACACACTAGGATTTAAGTGGATGCCTAAAATTCTCAATGTGTATGTCTAATATACGCTTGGAACCCTCTAACATTTGGGTTCCACATCTACTTCTATTCCATCTGTGTAAATGCATGTGTGTGCGGTGATCTGAGATCATTCTCTAGATTGTTGATAGCGGATGTTCCCGACATATGATGAGCAACCTTAAGCGTTATCAAACTTTATTGCAAAGTTCATTGCTTTGTCGATTCGGGAGCGATCACTTGCAGACCATCATGGGCTCTGAGATTATGTTAATGGGAACATCGAAATCGTGGGGTTTACTATGTGGAAGGCCTCGGTCTGTCTGTTTCGATGAGGTCAATTTTGTGATGGAGATTTGGAGGTTGCTTTCGGGAGAAAACTTGTTTCATTCGTGATCTACATGGAAATGACCTTATATCCGGCTCGCGTAATTCTAGTCTATACACTATCTCTATGCAAGACATGGTTGCTTCCTCTCCCATTTGCTTACTTTCAAAGGCAACATCTACAAAATCTGGCTATGGCACCGTCGTCTCTCACATCTAAACTTTCAAACCATCACCAACCTTGCTCGACATAAACTAGTTGAAGGACTCCCACGATTCCGGTACTCAAAGATCACCTTTGCTCGGACTGTGAACAAGGGAAAAGCACTCGTGCTCATTTTCCTTCAAAGGTGGAACCTGACTCTCGACATGTGCTTCATCTTCTTCACATGGATTTGTGTGGCCCGATCGTGTGCAAGCGATCAACGGCAAGCGTTACATCTTAGTAATTGTTGATGACTACTCACGATGGACTTGGGTCTACTTCGCCGTAGCAAAGACCAAGCTCCACAAATGATCATCACCTTTCTCACAAAGATCTGAGTTCGACTCCGCAACACCGTCGAATCATCGAGCAGACAAAGGAACCGAATTTGTTAACAAAACCCTTCGTGAATTTTATGAGAAAGTGGGAATTGACATCAAACATCTATTTCACGTACACACCGAACAAAGCGGAGTTGTTGAAAGACGAAACCGAGCGTTAGTGGGCTGCAGAACAATGTTAATCAATGCTAAACTTCAGTTACTTATGGGCGAAGTCGTATCTCGCATGCTATACTCAAAACCGTTCTATGATCACAAACGCCACAACAAAACACCTTTTGAGCTTGTCCACAACTATAAACCGAACCTCAAACACTTTCATGTATTTGGCTCCCTTTGCTATCAAATAATGATCGTGATGATTTTGGAAAGCTCAAAGCCAAAGGCGATATTGGAGTCTTTATAGGATCTTGTGACAATTCTAAAGGTTTCGAATCGGAATCGTCGAACTAAGGAGGTAATGGAAGCGATTCATGCTCATTTCGATGAACTCACGGAAATGGCTTACGAGTATAATGACTTAGAACCGGTCACAACTGTTTAAACTTCCTCAACCCTCATCATCGGTGAAGAAAGCCCTCGGCTAACTCGTCAACAAATGGAAAGGTTATTTGCTCCTACATTGCGTGACGATATTGATGAGCGTGCTCTGGTGTATCCATTGTCTCCATTGCACAACGATAATATTCCTATACGATACACTGCTACAACAACTCTGTTGAAGATGCACCTACACCAATTGACTCCAACACAGCGATTGAACATACCGCCTCCAACAATGATGAACCGGTGATGATATTACGAATGAAGTACCCCACTGCGATTTTGATCCAAATCGTTCTTGACCCGTTTGCCAATGAGGCTGCGCACGGATATAGCGGAATCTTCAACAAACCATTTGAATCCTCGAATCGCACAATGTATACCAACATCAACCCTCTACACATAGATGGACAAAAGACCATCCTCGGCTAACATAATTGGCAACCCGAATCAACCGGTCGTTACGAGACAACGTCTTCACTCGGATGGTGAACACCGCATTTATGCACTAAGCGTACGCCAATCGAACCTAAAAACATTAAAGATGCAATGACAAAAGACAAGCTGGATTGAATCCATGCAAGAAGAACTCAACCAATTCAAGCGTCTTGAAGTATGAGGCGGTTGAAAGACCAAGCGAGTCTCGTCATTGGTCTAAAATGGATTTGGAAAAACAAATTGGATCTTTGAAGGGCGTCATCCGAAACAAGTCACGTCTAGTTGCTAAGGGTTATCGTCGGGAAGAAGGAATAGACTTTGAAGAATCTTTTGCTCGGTTGCTCGTCTTGAGGTATTCGGATATTTCTCGCGTTCACGGCTCGAGATGAACATGACGGTCTATCGGATGGATGTCAAAGCGGCGTTTCTCAATGGGCAACAAAAGCGGTCTATGTCACCAACCGGATGGATTCGTTGATCACGAGTTCCCGAACCATGTCTACAAAGCGAACAAAGCTCTTTATGGTCTCAAACAAGCCCTCGGGCATGGTGCGATAAGCTATCATCCTTCCTCATTGCCAACAATTTCACCAAAGGCTCGGTTGACCCAACTCTTTTTATACAATATCACGGGCACATATCTTAATTGTTCAAATTCGTGGATGACATCATTTTGGGTCTACACATAAAAGTTTTCAATCGCTTTTGCAAAACTAATGAAGAAAAATTTTGAAATGTCCATGATGGGTGAACTCGCGTTCTTTCTAGGACCGCAAGTTCATCAATCACCCCGTGGTATTTTTCGAGTCGATCCAAATATGCCCTTGAATTGTTAAACAAATTTGGAATGAAACACTGTGATACTTATGCCACACCAATGACTCATACCAAGAAGCTAGATCTTTGATTTACATGGGAAATTAGTTGACCCCACCAAATACCGAAGTATTATTGGGTCCTCATGTATCTAATGACTCAGCGAGACTGATATTGTCTTTGCCGTTTATCTATGCTCCGTTATCGATCGCGACCAACTGAAACCCACCTCTACGAGGCTAAAAGAATCCTCCGATACATCAAGGGAACCATTAACTTGGGGATCGGTATCCGAAGGATTACGGTTTTGAACTAATCGCTTTTTGACGGCCGATCACGCGGGATGCTTAGACTCGAGGAAAAGTACTTGAGAGCTCTACAATTTCTCGGTGATAAAGCGGTGTCTTGGCAATCAAAAGCAGGATTGTACATCGTCATCAACAAGCGAGAATATGTAGCCATGTCGCGTGTTGTGCTCAAGTCATTTGGATGAGAACACAACTCAAAGACTATGGTTACGTGTTGTGAGAATCCGATGTCTTTGCGACAATCGAGTGCCATTGCAATCTCGTGCAACTTAGTTCAAGACTCGAAATCAAAGCACATCGATCTACGCTATCATTTCATCAAGGACCACGTGGAGCAGTGCCGTTGAATTATACTTTGTGGTCTTGAATACCAATTGGCGGTTGCTCACCAAAGCCTTGCCTCCGCTAGGTTTAATGAGTTGGTCCACCGAATTGGTATGAGGTGTTTGACTCAAGAGGAATTGGATGACCTCTTAAAAGCAGTCTTAAAAACCTGTCAAACACCAAAACATCTTTTGTACATAAATTTTTCAAAACAAAATACAAAAATATAAAATCGATAAAACAACAAAATATTCTCCCAATCTATCTTTCTTTCAACATGGCAAGTACATTTCTTCCGTCAACACTTTAATCTTTCAAAATTCAAGTATTTTCCGATCAAGTGTTGAGGGGAGAAAATAATCCATTGCTTGTTTCAAAACATCGTGTACTTGCATGTTATCACATCTCGGTTGATTCTTTTACAAATGGTGGTACATTTCACGGTTCAAAGACACTCCTCGGACTTTAATTAATAACCTTTCATTATTTTCTCAAGTCGAGGGGAGTGTCGTCAAGTTTCCTAAAATCTTCATTTGGTAACCAAAAAGGAAGTTAAAAGCTTTGGATGAAAATGGAAAGGTGGAGGGACCAAAGCTGTCAAAAACTTGAAGTTATTTTAAATAAAACTCCTCCACCTAACTATCACTTCTCATTTATTACAAAATACCTAAAACCATCCTACGCTTAAGATTCACTCAAGAAAACCGTGTTTTTGATACTCATCTTGTAAGTGTTTTCGTAATCACAACATGTTTTTATGATAAGGTTTTGAATCTCATGTAAATCCTACGGCTAAAACTTGTTCTACGCGTGATTAGGTGTTCTACGCTTATGCGTAAGAACACACAATCAACATGTGTGTGTTTGTGGTGAAATGATTGTGTCAAAACGTTCATAATACATCAATGATACTTTTTTAACCATCAAAATCCACCTAGAAACACTAATTGATGATTTTTTGAAAATTAGGGTTTATAAGTCGAATTGGGTGTTTTCAAATGTGAAGTGTTTTGGTCAAAAAGATTGTTGGGTTATGGTCTTATGGTGATGAATTGATGATTTCCTTGCTTTATAACCACCGAAACTCAAATAATCAACAATTTGGAATTAGGGTTTAAAGTTCATAAGTTTGGGTACTTTTGATTCACCATGAATTAGGTGTTATAACTCGGTATATAGACTTCCTCAACACTCTTAAGCTACGAGAAAAAGTTTGGTGCATAATCCATGCCTAGATCTCATACTGCGTAGATTTAGGGTTTAGATTACTGTATGCAGTTCTCTGGCGCAGAATCGTTAAAGCGTGAAAATGTGTTTTGATTTGTCATAAAGCGAATGCTATGGTTTTAACTTTGTTGAAATGATGCTTTATTTCGGGCTTGCAACACGTAATATTCAGAATCAAGGTGGTTATTAATCTACGCATAAGGATCACCTTACACGCGTAGCTTGTTATCGTAAGACTAGTCTTACGGCGTGGCGTCTCACGCATAAGGTTCTACAATGGACTACGGCGTATCACGTGAAGGATATGCGTGGCAATGACCTCACGCATAAGGTCAACTCTTACGGTAGCCTTACGGCGTAAGGTAAATATGTGCCTACGCATAAGCTCTACGCATAAGGTCTCCTTTTCCTACGCGTAACATTTCTTACGCGTAAGATAGGATTCTACGCGTAAGTTTACGCCTAAGCATATATCATTCCTGTCTACGCATAACTTTGCCAAAACTACGCTTATCCCTGGATTTACCTTCATGATGAATTGTTACTTGTACAAACTTGTAAATAAACTAATCATATCATCACGAATCCAAAAATGTCACTAATAAACTTAAATCGTCTGATATGTTGTGAACAATAAGTGATAAAATAAACTTTAAAACTTAATGTTAACTAACTCACGAAACATTTCACGATATCATTGAACTATTGAACACACAAGTGACATAGGACTCGTAACAATAATTATCTTTGTACATTCAATAACTAGACAATAAGACCTTCGTTGACTAACATTATGTCTTCGATATGTTGGTTCTTTTGGCTAATGTTATTTCGAGATCACGACATGGTGAACAAATGAATGTGGATGCACTGAAGTTCTCTCCATTCTTGAAATCTATCCTCATGGCTATCCAATGAATATAGGAAAGAATAACCTCCGTGTTGACTTTGACACCCTCACTTGCTCGAATCTTCGTGTTTAATTGCTATTGACATTACGAGGACTCATCCGTATCGAACATGCTTACTCACTCTGCAAGCGTCACGAGATCTACATCCAGCAGTTACGGAACACTATGGAAAGGGTCAAAGGACAAACTGTTGTGACGGTGACTCGAATCACAAACAAGTCATCATTACACTGCGGACTTAAGAACATTCTCCTAATTCTGAAGTCGATCCAACCAAACTATATGCCTCACTGTGAAGAGCTCACTCTCCAATTCTTAATCGATATCGGTTATGGCGAGGCTACGGAGTAATCAACAAGCACTCTCACGTAGAGCTTAAGAGTATTCCTCAACCACGGAGAACTCTCTACATGATCATCACCAAGTCATTTACGGTCGTGGCGGTGGCTATGAGCACCCCAAGCTCATGGGCGCAAATATTACAGGCATTGGTCAACAAGAAACACATAGCTATCGAAGCTCGATTTGGGATGACATGATGTCATTTCTCAACAAACTTGGCTCAAAGATTCCCTACATCGGATATACCAAATTGTTGATCCAGAGAGCACTTGGACTTCATCCGACATTCCCAAGAGGCTCAATGACCCCTACAATCACGACATGTTGGCGGAACCTATTCTCTCTGTCGAGAATCAAGGAAGCGTCCACAAAGAAACAAGGTGATGTCTTGCCGATTTCCTTGGCGAAGATGTCGAGCTCGAATCGTGCTGGAGGTATCGGAAGCGGTCGAGACAAGGCAAAGTTGGTCATCTCAACGAAAATCTTGGTACACCTATAAGGAGAACGAGAAAAGGAAGTCTTGGAAGTGTAACAAGTACGAGATAGTCAAAGGAAGGTTCCAAAGAAGAAACCTATTCCAAAGAGAAACCTACCCCTAAGAAGAAAGTTCCGTCTCTGGAAGCCACTCCTATCATTTCACTGAACGCAAAGGCAGCTCGGGACGAGGACTCGATGCTCGACACGAGATGAAGAGATCACATACTACGAAGCGCAAGGATGTTAATCCTCGGTAGCAAAACCTCCAAGTCCTCCATTTGTCCAAGAAAAAAGGAAGACTCTGCACTTGTACCTTATGATGAGAGCTAAGAAGAAGAAGAAGAGCAATGAATAAATCATACGGAAAAATTTTCACAACATCCGACACCTTCAAAAGGCGAACAATTTGCTAAAGATCAAATGGGTGGCCCGGAGGATCAAGTGGTCTTTGACTCCTCTCCGGATCTGATGCGGTTAATCAACCCGATAAGGGATCGGTGCCACCACTCTTGTGCAACTACAAAAGCTCGTGGAGGACACTATTGTGTATGATTTTGAGAAGCAGTGGCGAGAAAGAAAAGTCTAAGGATAACGAGGATGATTATACAAAGTTTCTTCTCGACGGTCCAACACACTCAAAGGAGAAAACCTCGAAACTCCTAAGGACATGAAGTCTCCTCATGTCTCCTCATCATCGGACTCTTCATCTCATTCATCACCACCACCATCAACGAAGTCAACGGATCATCATCCAATCCGTGAAGAAACCACCTAAATCTTGGATTTCTCAAACACATGCAAGAATTGTGAAATTTGTCAAACAAGTTAGAAAAAGGACATGCTTCATAGAAAACTTAATTGGTATCTTGAACAAATGCGGTACTTACATGATGAGAATGACGAGATGCGGAAAGATAGGAAAGCTATTCAGAATTCATAAGAAGTCATCGTCGGGAGGAAGGCTGAATGAAATGATTGAAGGTTACACTCAAAAGTACCTTGAGGATATCGTTCCAAAAGTCCATAAGGAACTGGAGAAGTCGACAAGAGAACAAACCCACAAGTTTCTTCTCGACCTTTGCCCCGGTGTGACTAAGTATTCTCGGACAACTCACCCCTACCATCGTCGCATTGGTTAAACATACAATGGCCAAAGAAGGCGATCTCTACGAATCGAGTTAATCGCTAAACTAGTGATGCAAATGTCAAAGCGATGCGGGCGTTTACTTGGATGAAGCTAAATTTTTGAAGGTCTACTTGCTTTTCAACTCGGTTCATCATGCAAGGAGTCACCGATCAAACCAAACGGCCAAGAGATGGCGATGATAAGGATAAAGATTACGCACCAAAACGTCGAAGCGATCGGTAAATCTACTTCAATGCCACCTCCTCCACCACGGACTTCTTCTCAACAAAGTCTCCTCCACCTCGGTCTTCTCTTGATAAACCTCGGGACGATTCCGAGTTACCACCCGACTCATAAAGCTGGTGATCACTTTGAGTATACGGGTGGTGACGATGAAGAGGTCCTTGAGCCCCGACAACAACCCACCTCACCCAAACAAGTGCGTAACCAATTATCATCCTCAAAGCCTTCCAAAGGAAGAAGCGGACGACTCGACTGGAATCGCATCATGGCTAGATGGCGATAAAACCGGAGAGTTTGAATGGTTCTCCACACTTGTCAATCAAACTCCATACCACGATGAAGGCCAAGAAATGGTAGAGCGGTTCTACATTGGAGCACGCAAAACTATTGCAAGAAAAGTTCCATGTGAAGAAAATGACAAAAACGAGTTGAAGCGAATCAAAATGAAGCTTTTCAACTATGGAAAACGACTCGAAAGCGCCTTGAGGTCGAATATCATCTTGAGAACATCGCTCGAGCTATGTCTAACAACATGGATTGGCTCAATCCGGAAGCAAACAATGACTTCACACAAAGGGACAACCCTCCATACTACACCGATGGACCAAACCTCTACCGACCATTGGCCAAGCGGACGAACCAAGGATTCCTTCCGATATTTCTTCAACAAAGACACGAATTTCTTCTCCATGGCGGCGATGGTTCGAGAAAATACACTACATCATTGACTCTTCCATTCCAGTGACCATTTACTCTAGCGCATAGCTATCGAGGCGTGCAACTCACTTGTTTTTCGACAACGTGCAAGCATACGACCAAGATGCATTGTATGGGATTCATCATTGGCACGAAGCGCGAAGAATCTACTACAAGCTGCTGGTTCAAAAGTCTCAACATGCAATGTATAGCTCGAAGGACATCGTGGCCATCAAACACATTGATCTCAAGTCTAAGTGGGACTACACATTCTTAAAGAATATCATAGTCAAACGACAAGATGAGCAGGACTATGGATTCTCCGAGGCGACTTTGAGAACTTGTCCTCAACGACATCGAAGACATGTATCTTGCCAAAGTACGGTCGTATGAGACAATTCTCATTGAAGTTCAACGTGAATTTATCAAGTCGGTTCTCATCTTCATTAGACGCATCGTGATCAAAGAGCGTGTCGAAGATATCCGGATGGTTGTTGAATCATATCGTAAACGTGTAAACTTCACTCCACCACGACTTGTTCTTCCCGACATCAACCGGCTTAAACAACTCACGCTCATCGGCAAACCTTTCGGCGTTGTTTACCGCGGTGAACCGAAGAAAGCGCTTAATGGCGTGTAGTGAGCTCCACAAATTGGGATCATACCTTGAAGATGGTTAGGGATGGATTGGCGTCTGATTGAAGTATATCGCTGAAAGTTGGGAATCCTAAATTTGGAATTCTCGGGGCAGGAGGGATGTGAGGCGCATCATCACCATGATTGATGAGCGGTTGTTCGAAGGGATCGATTGACGATTGGAAAGCTATGTTGGTGGTCGACTCGGGAGAAACATCATCGGTTTTCAACGCCTGTGCACTCTGGGAATATCACCGCACTTCACGGTACCCGTGAATTGTTTTCTTCATATAATTTTGGATGTATGATTATATATGTGTATGGCTTGTGCACACATAACGATGTACAACCCGTAATTGTCAAGAAAGGACCACGTAGTGCGCCTCGATTGCCACAATCCTTATAAAAGGAGCGAAAGCTTCTTAATTTTTAGTAAAACCTATCAAACCTTTCACTTTTCAAGGTTTTGCTCAAAAGACAAGTACTTCCCATATGATTTTCAAAACCTCAACCGTTTATATCACTAGTTGAGGGGGAGTATTTGATTTAAAACTTTGTTCACAAATTGTTCATAGTGGTCGTCTTCCCGCAACACTCGAAATGGTCATATTTATTCTCAAACGTTTCAAAAATAACATTTTCATATGCCATTTTTTAGGGGGAGAAAATTTGTGTGATAAGAAATATGTGGTGAATGCAAATAAATCTGTGAACTTCAGACTTAAACAACGAATTGACGGTACTAAATTGTTAGTAACTCGAAAAGACTTGTCTGGACGGGTAATAATTTCAAGCTAGTTCGCTAGTGATGTAAGCGTGTCTCGCAAAGGACTTGTCGAGTAGAAAGTACCATTCGAGAAACTTTTGATAGACATGAACTCGGCGAGTTTGACAACATTCAAGGTTTGTCTACACCTTCAAGGTAGTTATTAGAGCTAGTTGTCACCTAAAAGGCGACAATGTATCTCTTTAACTATTCAACGTAACCGTGTCTCGCGGAGATTGTCTATCTTTAGTGGATCAATTCAAAAGTCGCGCTCTTTCCTCACTTTGTGCATTTAACCATTAAAACTATTAAGCACGTGTGGGGGGAGTATTTATGCAAAACTTCATCTCTCACCATGGTTCAAACATGTTTTCGTTAACAAACCCTTTGAGAGAGGTTTTAACATCTGATGGTCATAATGGCAAACATAGGTAAGTCATGGGTTATAAGGTGACTAAGGCTAGGAATAACCGTCTATGATCCGCCAAAGCCGGAGGATCTACCCAAGGACACTACCATTAGTTAGTGTTAGAAGTCCTTAGGAATGATTATAAAAGGAGAAAATGAGAATCGGAGAAAGAAGGAGTTGAAGAATAAAAAGAAATGTAAAGTAAAGGGTGAAAAGAAATAGCCCTCCAGTTATTCAACTTAGGCGGACACGGGTTCAATTCATATACTCTTGGTTGTCACTTAGTGACACCGGTATTGAAGATTAAAAGTCGTCATGGACCCGGTGACACATGCACTAAACCTTCTTAGCCACTCAAGTTTCTCTCATGAAACTTGTTTCATTCTCACGGGGAACCCTACATAATCTATTGGCTTTCTCTTAGATCGTTGGTATTGAAGAAGGAGACCCTCTCCCTAGTCTCGCTCGGGAAAACAAAACGCACTATTGAGTCTAGAGCCATGAGATTCATCAAAAGATCTCTTAGGAACACTTGACATTTAATCACTTGAAGATCAACAAATAAGATCATCGGTGGTTCATATCGAGTCCTTCACGGATCTTTGCAATCTGTCAAGAACATTCATGAGAGGTTCACATCCGTGATCCTCGGTGATTGAATGGAAACTCTGCCGGTCAACATCAAGCGACCACAAAGCGGTCACTTCGGTAACTCCCGTGGATTACGCGGGTGTGTCTCAAGCGGTCTGATCGTGGTGATGCTTGGTGTACCTCGGTGACTCATCTCGAAGCTGTAGATGTACTTGGTACATCGCGTTATCTCACTTGTGGGACTCCGGTTCAGAACGGCCTTTGTAAGAATTAGAGTTGTGTTTTCACACTATGTTGTTAACACTCTCAAGTTCAAACTTGTAAGTCTGGAAACCGCTTATTACTAACCATTTGAAATGTTTTTTCTTATGGAAGCTACGGGCGGGATGATCGTCTTGATTCTTCTCATGCTCACGCCAACATCAACACTAATGGAAGTTCTATTCAAAAGCAACACAACCGTCGAATGATTCTTCGACAAACCAAAGAATCTACAATGATAAAGATTTAAAGAACTTCATCAAGATTGAATTCCAACGTCATAGAGCTTGTGAGCATGATTGAAGAATGGCGTGGAGACACCGGAGCGAAGCGGACACTGAGGGATCGATGCGCACAACAACATACTATCACTTTCACCACAAAGAACAATGATCAAAGAACAAAGTTAAAGATGACGCCAAGCATAAGCGCCAAAGATAACTATCTCTCTACACTGGGAGATTGTTCGAATCAAGACAATTCCTCTCACAAGAAAGAAGAATGTCGAGAAGCGTCACACTACTATTACATCAACGCCTTCACCGTTTACATTCATATATACTTGAGGGGAGATTGTTGGAATCACCCTAAACAAGATTTCAAGTATTTATATTTCATATGTAATAGGTAGCTTTATTATGGCCTTTATGTTTGTTTAAGGTCAAGCTTATGTAGAAGGCCCATAAGCAGTCCAAGCTCAATAAGGAATAGGGAAGGAGAGGGTGTTGCCCTAGCTCCTTGCCTATATAAACTCTTGTAAACCCTCATTTGAGGTTGGTTGTTCAAGTTTTCTCTCATTCATACTCTTTGCATAACCGGTCTTACTATCGTGTGTGTGTGTGTGATTTACTTGTTCAATCGCCTTCATCTCTTCTCTTATAAGCTTGTGTTGTAAAACTAGTGACCTAACACTTAATTATTTTACAAACCCTTGGGGGAGATACATGCTTTATTTTAAACCGAACACATTGCTTTCAAACTGTATACTTATGTGATTATTTTACTTGCACTAAGTTACCGCATTTGCCAATCTTAAGTCCCTAAATCATGAATCATTAATCACGAGTGAAGTGAGCGCGAATAATGTGGATAGATCTATCGGGATTGACGAATCCCGTTTGTTTGACCAGGATCCGGTAAACAAACGCACTATATTTGAGTACATCGGTAAAGCGGAAAATTTTACCTACTTGGGGCATCGATTACTATTATATGATGACAAGTTAACGCCTTGATTGCATGATGCTTAGTGAATAATAACTTGTTTTGTTTTCTAAACCATAAATGTGAGACTAATTACCTCACGTTATGAATATTGTGTTCAAGCGATTTCCTAAACTCTATGAATTTCACTCAACCTTTGTGTTGACATTTTAAGCATGTATTTCGGTCCATAATGTCGGAAGTTGGCACGGAAGGGCAAGGACATGATCAAGAAGGCTATAAATAATTTATCATTCACAAAACATCAAAGACTTATATTGATGTATTTTGTAAACAATGGAACCAACTGGGACCTATTTTGTAAACTCTGATATATTTGAATGATAAAGCTTTCTTAAAACGACTCCTTTAGAGATCGTTTCTATTATTATGACTGTTGTGCTATGAAGTAACACCCAGTTTGAATTCCGCTGCGTATCTCGAAATTGGGGGTGTTACGAATTGGTATCAGAGCCATAGTTATAGAGAAACGAGTCTAAATTGAGACTTAAACTATAACTACTTTTACAAACGAAAACATTTTATAGCCTTCCGTTCTCCGTGCCTTCCATCCTCCAGACGATTATGGACTTTCAAGACATTTTATAATAACATGAACATATTAGTATGTTGATATATACACTTGAATTATTGAGCATTCCCCATAAACATTAGAATTGTTTTAACATCATAATACTTATTGTAGATATCATGTCTTCTTCCTCCTACCCCATTATTATTCCGTCAGACTCATATATTGAGGACACTTTTTCATCTACCAATGCGCATGTATCACTAATCCTACCGACCTATACCCTGACATCTTCAAAATATTCTTCATCATCAGACGATAATTTCTATCTTATTGAAGCATTAACCTCGTCTCAAGAAACTACTACTTTTCCATCACCACCACCACCATTTCCCTTTTCCATCCCTACATGTGATGAGTTGGATTACTCATTATGGATAGTACCACGACCACCATTGATTCAACAAGAATGTCAGCATGGGCACTATAGCATCTCAGATCTAATCAACGCATTCCTTCATGACACACTAAACCAAGAAGTTGCCAATCAACCAGAGTTACTAGGATATTCTAAACCTATAATAGACTAGTGTGATAATACTAGTTATCTTTTGTACTTCTAAAGCGATTAGACTCGGTTAGAAAATCTATGTAATCCATGTAATAGCTAACGATGGTAAACGTTGTAATTACTAAACCGAAAGTTTCGGTTAGTAAATTTTGAAGAAGCTTGTAATAGGTTTCGATTTTGTAAATCAATCAACGTTATATGAATAAAACTATTGTTTTATGCTATCGTGTGTTATGGTTTAAACCTCCAACGTTATTTTCTATCATTCCGGTCGAAAATCGTGCTTATTTTACCAACCCTCTACTTACGAAATATCTTTTATATGATAGAATCATGCCGTAAAGAAAGCTAAAGCACCTCAACCAATGACTCCGGTGCTATTGAGCGAATGATTCTTGAGCAGTGAATCGACAATTAACGTTGAATGAGCTGACCGTTGTTGAAGAAGCCGCTTGTTGAAGTTACTTGTTGCATTGAGGCATAGGCCGACCATTGAAGCCGCCATGAAGCCGAAGCCTACATTGCAGCCAAGCTGCTACGCCAGCGAATCGCTAGTTGTCATTTGAAACCGCTAGGCTTGCATGACTAATGCAACTAGAGGTTGCTCATACAAAGAATTTATGAGTTGCAAACCCACAAATTTCAAGGGTTTAGAAGGAGCCGTGGGTTTAACTCGCTGGTTTGAAAGAATGGAGTCTGTATTTTCAATCAGCAAATGCGCTGAAAGTGTCAAAGTTCAATATGCCACTTGTACACTAATAGATCAGGCATTATCATGGTCGAATGCAGTTGCTCAACTAATGGGCATCACAAATGCTTATAAAATCTCTTGGGTCGCTCTAAAGGGTTTAATGATCAAGGAGTATTGCCCTCGTAGTGAAGTACAAAAGTTGGAAGTGGAGTTTTGGAACCATGTACTCAAAGGTGTTGACATCACAACTTACAACCGCCGATTTCAAGAATTGGCGATACTATGTCCATCAATGGTTCCAACAACTGAAAAGCTGTTAGAGAGATATATTTGGGGACTTACGCCTATCATTCAGGGGAACGTGACATCGTTTGATCCAAAGTCACTTGATGATGCTATGCGAATGTCTCGAAATCTCATGGATCAAGCGGTTCGAGCAGGGGCTATCCAGGGACAGAATCTCAATTGCAACACTACCACCAACAACACCAACTACCGTAACAACAACGACAATACCAACAACAATAACAACAACAAACGACAATGGGATAACAACCAAAGAAATACTTCCAACAACCAAAACCGCAACACCCAATACCATCAGCAACAAAACAAAAGACAAGAAGCCTCAACGGCTTATGTTGCAGCACCAGCTAGAGGCAATTATGGTGGAATCTACCCACAGTGCAATAAATGCTACTATCATCATATGGGTCCCTGCCCAGCCATGTGCTGCAAGTGTCAAAAACAAGGACATTCTACTAAAGGCGTGAAGAGCGATGCCATGGCTCTTGGAAGTAATACAAAGCCAATAGTTACATGCTTCGGTTGTGGAGAAAAAGGGCACTACAGAGAAAATTGCCTGAAAAACCGTGGCCAACAAGACGGAGGTGCTCGTGGTAGAGCCTATGTTATGGGCAACGATGAACCTCAACAAGACCCGAACGTAGTCACTGGTATGTTTTTACTCAATAACCTTCTTGTTAGGGTCGTATTCGATTCTGGTGCTGATATGAGCTTTATATCTTCTGCAATTGCACCTTTACTTAATATTGCACCAACTACAATGGATACTCACTATAGTATTGAATTAGCCAATAGGAAACTTAGTAAACACCAAAACTGTACCCGCACCTTTTAAAGGAGCATCATCATCAAGTAACAAGTAAATCACGAGGACGTGATTTCTCCAACGGGGGGAGACTGTAACCACCCGCATCTTCAGGCTACTTTTCATTTTCGAGAATTTACTATTCACTTTTACTATTCACATTTACTATTCATTTTCACTATTCATCCGTAAAAATTTTATTTCACATTCTCGTAAGATAAATTATTTTAGTAATGAACTGAGAGTTCGACAATCGTTAGATCATTTTATAAAAGTTATTAAGAAAACATCGTTATAAAGTTTCATTACGGACGGTCCATCGTTTAAACATCACGCTAACGAAAATCAACTCGATAATTTTTCTCACATTAGTTTAATTTTAGATCACTCATGATTCATTTGAGAATTTTTAAAATTCATTTTTATGTTACCAAATAAACCCGGTAATGAACAAAACTAAACTTACGTTTTAAACAATTCTACTTACATCCGGACTTAACGATTCTGCTTTGTGTTTCTAATATGTTTTGACACTTTTACATTTTTGGAAAAGTCAAACATATTTTCCTCCTCCTTTGACCATAAAGGAATTAACCTTGTCGTTCTACATTTCGCTTAAATCGCGTAACTTTTAAACTTCACGAATAACGTAAAGTTATCCCGCATGTGAAAACCACATTTTAACATCTCATATCACTTTTAGACTAATTTTAGTCTACTCTAAATAAATTCACGGTCGTTTCCCTGAAATTTCGTTCTTTTCTGAAAAACTGCGTATTACGTGTTTTTGACCCGTATTTCCAGCTTTAAGCAACGTTTTTGCACCCAATGAGACTTATCATCCATTTTATATTTTTAGATGGAGTATAATGATGAGTCTCATCATTCCTTCAAGTTTCGTATTTTTACGATACCCGGTTTTACGTTTTATGGCTTAACGACTTACGGTTGGCATTTAACGGAACCAAAACTTACTCTAAACTCAAGATATTATCAAAACTTATCATCTAAGCCACCTAGGCACATTGAGACCGACCTAGGGGGGGGAGTCATCATATTGGTGGCTTAATCCTAACCAAGGTTCATTTTGATCATTACAAGTGTCCTAACATAACCATGGTTAATATTTAACCCAATACTTGGTTAACCAAACTTACCCTCCTATAAATAGGAAGTGAAATACATCATAAACTCCCTCACATACTGATTTTGGTCGTTCATACCCTAAAACATTCACATCTTCCATCATTTGATCTATAAACTCCAAGTTTATGCAAGGAAGTTCCAAAGATCAAGCTACTACGTCAAATCTCTAGCAAGTTTAAGTGATCTTCTTGAGTTTAGATCCACTCAAGTCACTTAGTACTTCATCACCAACTCTTCAAGTTTGAAAGGGTGCCAAGGTGTGGAAAGCTAGCTCAATCCGAAGTCTTACGCGATCAATCAAAGTCCTAACCTTACTAAGTTACTCCTTTCTTATTGAAAGCCAAAAGTTGTAAGCAACTTATCACCACCATCATCTCATCTTTATTATTTATAATCTTAACTATTTCATGCTATATATATAGTTACTATATTGATTCATGATGTACATATACTCAATCACTTGTTTTAATTCACATATGGTCATAAAAGTAACAAACTAGTAAATTAGTCATAATCTACACACGTGAGACCATTAAAAACAGTAATATAAGGACTTTCTAACTTATATAATATGGTAGACAATATAAAAAGGTAAATATAGCAATTTTAATCACCCAAAACGTACAAACGAGTCAAAAGTTATAAGCAAAAGAAGTTAGCGAAACCTAAACGCCAAAACTACCATGTATAAACTGTTTTCAGTTCTGTCTTTTTAAAAGTGGTACTTCTGGTCCGAATCATTAAAAAGTTAAAACATGAAAGTTGTCCGTAACGACGTTTTCCTACAGTGTTAAAGAAGCTCGGACCTTGAAAACGCATAAATAGGCCATAATCTTTCAAAAACAGAAAATGCCGTAAATCAAGTCTCACAACTATACTTTTGTCACAACTAAAAGCAAACCAAGAGGCCTAATGGCCATAAGCCAAGACCACGGCTACGGCTAAGGCCAAAGCTAAGTCTCAAGACCATGGAAGTCAAGACCAAAGTCACGGCAAGGCCATGGCTAAAGCCTCAAGGCTTGTTTGAAACGACGAGAACTTGTAAAACTAGATAGTTATTAAAACATGATAAACTTTATGTTATAACAATCTTCACTCAAAACATATGTTGTATTTACTAAGTGCTACAATAGTAGGGAGCTTCATGTGAGGGTTTCATTTGAGTAAACGTGTCGACGAGTTCTTTGGTTACGAATTAAAGTGTCCTAGCTCCTCGAGCGTTCTTGCATGACCTCCGAATTATGATGGCCCGAGCGGTAGTACGATATCTATAAACTAAATATGTTTTCACATATTAAAGATCTTTCTATAAACATCATATGATAATTGACTACATCATGATCAACATAGGAATATATATATATAGGATGGTTTATGTTTTCTTAAACATTATTCCAAACTTAAGTCGCGACATTTCATTTTTAGGTTGCACGTAGAAGTCTTCCGACTTATCCATCACATCCGTTAGTACTTAACATCATCAACTCTCGGTGAGTTCATGGCCCCACTTTCTATTACTTAATTGTTTTACAAACCCTTGGGGGAGATACATGCTTTATTTTAAACCGAACACATTGCTTTCAATCTGTATACTTATGTGATTATTTTACTTGCACTAAGTTACCGCATTTGCCAATCTTAAGTCCCTAAATCATGAATCATTAATCACGAGTGAAGTGAGCGCGAATATTGTAGATAGATCTATCGGGATTGACGAATCCCGTTTGTTTGACCGGGATCCGGTAAACAAACGCACTATATTTGAGTACATCGGTAAAGCGGAAAATTTTACCTACTTGGGGCATCGGTAACTATTATATGATGACAAGTTAACGCCTTGATTGTATGATGCTTAGTGAATAATAACTGCTTTGTTTTCTAAACCATAAATGTGAGACTAATTACCTCACGTTATGAATATTGTGTTCAAGCGATTTCCTAAACTCTATGAATTTCACTCAACCTTTGTGTTGTGATTTTAAGCATGTATTTGGGTCCATAATGTCGGAAGTTGGCACGGAAGGGAAAGGACAGGATCAAGAAGGCTATAAATAATTTATCATTCACAAAACATCAAAGACTTATATTGATGTATTTTGTAAACAATGGAACCAACTGGGACCTATTTTATAAACTCTGATATATTTGAATGATAAAGCTTTCTTAAAACGACTTCTTTAGAGATCGTTTTCTATTATTATGACTGTTGTGCTATGAAGTAACACCCAGTTTGAATTCCGCTGCGTATCTCAAAATTGGGGGTGTTACATGTCCCCTTTTAGCATTCAAAAGACATGAGATGCAATGAAAACGGGTTTTTACTTTGTATTAATAATGAAAAAGCAATTTGTCCTAGACGCGAGAAATTGCCTTTGTGAAATTGATACGGGAATGTATCATTCTTTTAGAAAACATTTTGAAAAGAGATTTTCTTTGAAAATGTGTATGTAGTTATGTGTTTGCAACAAAAAAAAACTATAAGTGGAAAAACTCATCTTGGGTTTTGAAAATTCCCGTATTGTTTGTGAGTTGTGCGTGAAATAGAAATCCTAGACTCAAAAAGAAGAAGGCTAGTGTTTACATACCTTGTAGAGTAAATTAAATTACGACGTTTGTTCCATTAGACCAAGATCAAGACGAAGTAGGTTGAATTGTTCCCGCTTCAACGGTTTGGTGAGGACGTCGGCTATGTTGTCTTCGGATGCTACCTTCTCAATAGAGATGTTCCCCTTTTGAACATTGTCTCTTAGGAAGTGATGACGAATCTCTATATTCTTTGTGCGAGAATGCAATACCGGATTCTTGCTTAAGTCGATGGCACCTTTGTTGTCACATAGGATGGCTATGTCGCTTAGGTGGATGTCGTAGTCTACTAACGCTTGTTTCATCCATAGTGCTTGTTGGCATGCTTTGCGGCGGAGACGATACTCGGCTTGGTTGTTGAAATTGCAAGTGCGTTTGTTTCTTAGAAAACCAAGATGTTAAACAACATCCCATAAAAATACATACCCCACTTGTACTTTTCTATCAACGTAATCACCGCATGGTCGAATCGCATATACAATTGTTTCTACTCCCGTGCCCTTAGGATACCATAATCCTAATTGTCTTGTACCTTAATATATCTAAATATCCTTTTACGGCTTCTAGGTGTGATGTTTTAGGGTCTTCTTAAAATCTAGCACATAAGCAAACACTAAACATGATATCGGCCTACTTGCCGTGAGGTAGAGAAGGCTACCTATCATGCCACGATATTTAGTATTATCTACGGATTCTCCGTCTTCATCTTTATGAGTTTGGTGTCGGATGACATTGGAGTCCTAATTGGTTTTGACTCTTCTAGACCGAATTTCTTTAACATCTCCTTGATGTATTTAGATTGATTGAAGAAGATACCATCTTCTACTTGTTTTATTTGTAGACCAAGAAAGAAACTAAGTTCTCCCATCATACTCATCTCGAACTCGTCATGCATGATTTTAGAGAAATCATCACACATGTCTTGACAAGTGGATCGAATATAATATCATCTACATATATTTGTACTATGATTATATGTGACTCTCTTTTCTTAGTAAAAGTGTGTTGTCAACTAACCCCATGGTGTAGTTGTGTTTAACTAGAAATGACTTGAGTCTATCATACCAAGCTTTTGGAGCTTGTTTAAGACCGTAAAGGGCTTTCTTTAATTTATACACATGTTTGGGTTTTCAAAATCAATGAAGCCTTGGAGGTTGTGCTACATATACTTCTTCATTTATGAAACCATTTAGAAAAGCGCTTTTGACATCCATTTGATAAAGCTTTAGATCATTAGCACAAGCATACGCAAGAAGTATTCTTATAGACTCTAATCTAGCCACGGGTGCGTAGGTCTCATCAAAGTCTATTCCCTCTTGTTGGTTATACCCTTGAGCAACGAGTCTAGCCTTGTTCCTAGACACTACTCCGTTTGCATCTAATTTGTTTTTATAAACCCATTTGGTTCCTATTATGGTTTGATTACTAGGTGGAGGGACAAGTGTCCAAACATCATTAGAAACAAATTGATTTGGTTCTTCTTGCATAGCCATTACCCAACTTTCATCTGTTATGGCTTCTTGTGTATTCTTAGGTTCTAAGGTTGAAACGAAACAAAACAAGCTACTTTGGTTTTGAACTTGAGACCTTAATGTTCGTTCGTTTAGTTTTCCTATGACTTTGTCAACGGGGTGATCTTTGGACTCTTTAATGTTTATTATTTCATCACTTAGAGGTTCTTCTTCTTCACTTATCTTTTTCTTTATTACTATAGCTTCACTTTCTATAATCTCGTCATCGACAAGAGGTGGAGATGGTTTGGGTGGACTTTCATCAAATTTTATATTTAATGACTCTTCTACCTTCATTGTTTCTTTGTTTAATATGACATAAGCTTTGCTATTTGGCGAGTAACCTAAAAAGATACATTCGGTTGATTTAGGATCAAATTTTGTAAGGTAATCTTTAGTGTTAAGAATAAAGCATTTACTACCAAAGACTCTAAAGTGATTTAACGTAGGCTTTTGCCTCAAGTAACTCATATGGAGTTTTTCCTAAGATTGGTCTAATTAAGACTTGATTGAGTATATACGTTGAAGTATCAACAGCATTACACCAGAACCTTTGAGGTATGGATTGTTCATTAAGCATGGTTCGACTCATTTCTTGTAGAGTTCTATTCTTTCTTTCTACTACCCCATTCGATTGTGGAGTGCGTGGAGCCGAGAAGTTGTGAGTAATACCATTAGCGTCACAAAAAGCTCCGAATTGCACTTCATTATCGACTTCCCTACCATGATCCGTCCTAATAGACACTATGGGACTTCCTAGTTGTCTTTGGATCTTTTTGCTTAATATTTCAAAATATGTTAATACAAATAAGCCGTAAAAACGTTTATTTATATTTTACGATCTTCTAATATTTTGTCGATAACAAACGTAAAATCATATTAACGAAACAAATAAAATACGTAAATGGTTTGAACTAATAGTTTTCTAACACACTTACGCTTTCACATAAAACACTAAAACTAGTATAAGTGATTTTATGCTTTAGATATGCATATGTATAACAACTAATGTTTACATATTGGGTTAGCACATACTTAAACTAAGTATACTAAAATGGGTAAAAACATGTATATACTAGTTAAAAACATGTAAATACTAAAATAGGTAAAAACATGTAAATACTAGAATGGGTAAAAACTAGCAAATGGTATTGACCCATAACCCATGGTTCTATATATACCACTTGACCATGTTCATTGTATCTAGAAAGAAAACCATGGATCAACCCATAACCCATGACCCATGACCCATAACCAAAAATACCCATGGGCAAAGAGGAGCGTTCCACGGATCCCTGGCTTTGTGTTAGCCGGATCCCAAGTGGAAGGGATCCGTGGGATCCGGGGAACAGTAGAGGTTTTTCCTCTATAAATAGTGAGCCATTTCTTCATTGTTTCTTACCCCTTTCAATCTCTTTCTAACACACTTTCTCCCCTGAGTTAAATCTCACTAACCTTAGATCCAAGAGATCTATGTTTGTAATTTTGTTTTTGTGTGATCTTCTAGGTTCCTCTTAAAGGCAAGATCACCACCTTTGAAGTCAAGCAAGCTCAAGTCCATGAGTTTCCATGCTTCCTCATCATCAAGGCTATTGAAGTCCTCTTGTTGATGATCTCTTTCTTTCTTCAAAGAAGTGTAGTGTTGAAGACATTAGTGAAAGATGTCTCAAGTGTCAAGACGAAGATATTAGTGAAGGGTATCTATCGTCTATAGGATAAGCACTTGTGGTAGGTGCTTAGAAGTCAAGACAAGAAGCATTAGTGAAGGGTGCTTAGAAGTCAAGACAAAGAAGCATTAAAAGACATTAGTGAAAGATGTCTTGTAGATCTAGTCAAAGGTATTAGTGAAAGGTACCTTAAATGTACATTCGATATGGTGTGTTTCGATGTACAAGATAGACTAGTATTAGATCCAAGGATATTGATATCCTTGATGATGTTGCAAAGGAGTAGATTTCCTTTGGGATTAGTCGTTGGTGTAGTGTGGTAGTAGTTCCTCCATTGCAATGGAACTAGGTGCTTAGCCTAGTACTTAATAAAGGGTAGGCGACGTTGTGAAGGTGTAGTTCACCTTGGAGTGAAAGAACTAGGTACTTAGCCTAGTACCTTATATAGGGTAGGCGACGTTGTGATAGGATTAGTTCTCCTTGGTGTGAAAGAACTCGGTGGTTAGCCTAGCACCGTATAAAGGGTAGGCGACGTTGTGTTAGGCGTGGTTCGCCTTGGTGTGAAAGAACTCGGTATTTAGCTTTGTACCGGAAAAAGGTTAAGCGACGTTGTGAAGGCTTCTCCGCCATAAGGAGATTGGTGTAGTGATTACGAACTCGAGTAGGTGACTCGGGGAGTGGAGTAGGGCAAGGAAGGTGTCCTTGTAGCCAAACCACTATAAATACTCGTGTTGTGGTTTTGTGCTTCTTACTCTTATCTTTTCATTACTTACCTTTATATGCTTGTTTATCAACATCCAACACACACATCCAAATAGATTGACATAAGTCGATCTAAATATTTAAAAGGAAGTTTTAAATTGGTAAAACTATTCAACCCCCCTTCTAGTTTTCCACAATTGACATCAGAGCTTCGTTATCAAGTTTCTTGAAGTATATTGTACTTTAAAAACTTGATACGATCCATAGTTAATTGAAAACTACAAAGAAGGTTTTTCATAAAAACAAACACCATGTTTTTTAAAAAAATATATGTTTTGGATGTTGACTTGATAACAACATTTTTCTTATTTTCTTTTTCATTTAATTGTACTAATCTTCCTTGTCATGATGATTAGTCAAAGCTCATACCCACCAAGCTTTAGGGTCGCTTGGTAACAAGAATACCTTCCTTAAGAAGGTATCTTAAATAAAGGAGGCGGGAATCGTCTAAGTGACATTTGTTGTGTCATTTGTAAAGACATTCCTAAGTGCATTCGAGGTATGACTTTCCACTTATATCTAAATGATATTAGTTTAATAAATAAGTATTATTTGTTAGGCATTTATTTGAGTAGATTTCGTGTTTACACATGTTTTACATGTAGCTTCATTAGGATGCTTTTTCTCACATATGTGTCACTCCGTCTAGAAATCATGGTTTATAATAATTGTGTTTTATCTCACTTAATCCAAAAATCATATCTTCTAATAAAACAAAACACAAATCTCAAAATTCCTCCTTCCCCATAAATACTCCCACCGTCGACCATCTCATCAAACCCTCATTTTTTCAAATCTTCCAATTTCAAAAATTTCCTCTCATTCAAAAACTTCATCTTCCTCCTCATTCTATCTCAATCGAAACCAAGAAGATCCATCATCAACATGGTTTACATCGCACTCGTCCTCATCGCTCTAACACTCATCGCACTTGTGTTCCCTATAATGAAGTTCACATACGGAGACATTTACTTTGTGTTGTTAATCTATATTGGGGTTATATACCCAATCCTTTGTATCATCCTTAGTATTGAAATGCAATATTATTAATGATCTAGTTTATCTAGGTTATTGTTATCATAATGTGCTTGTCACTTCTTTTGATTTATATGTTTTATATTCTTTCGTGATACATTAGAAGTCATGTATGCATGCTAAAAGAAAATGTAGGATAAAACATATTTCGTGGTATAAAAGCGTAAAACCTTTGTTTTTAAATACATTTCGCTATTACAGATCCACGGATCCCGGAAGATATACTAGCCGGATCCATTTTGTAAAGGAACCGTGGGATCCGTATTACTGGAAAATAGTTTTCATGCAAGACTAAAAATCCACTAGATAATCAAAATATTGAGTGAGTTAAAGTGTTAAATACCATTGTTAATAAAATCTAGTAAAAACATTAGATTATCATAGGTTGATCACAAACATGTTCTTTCATTAACTTATCATTACTATAGGTTCAATTATGACGCATGAATATGAGTTTGATTTTTCACTCACTATCGCTCACACCGAACATCTCCTTGAGCCCAACACACCGCAATCATGTCCGTGGGTTCAATAATCTCGAAAACCGTCACTTCCACGAAGGACGATTGTAGACACCTCTCTACAATTCGAAGAAGGTATCAATACCTCCTTCCGAGCCATAGGACTAGAATGTCTTCTTGAAATCAACGGAAGATATGTCCAAGGTTCATAATGGAATTCTTCCGTCAAGTCGAACTCGTTCGTAACAAGGATCGCTCTCATCCCTTTGGTTTTATATCAAAACCAAAGTTCACTCTAACCCTTGGGCATTTTGCTCACATCCTCCGGATTCCAAATCATGGACAATGTGCCTTCACCGAAGATTGGTCTCTTGATTCTCTCTTCAACTCTCGTGAAGAGAATAGTCCATATTGTTCACACATACCCTCTCAGGAAGATTTAAATCGCATAATATGCAAACCTCGACCATATTACTCCGATCCAAACATTATATTTACAAGGGATATCCGAGAAGAGTACAAGCCTCTTGCACTCATCCTACGTGAAAATGTTTGAAGTCTTAGGGGAAATCGAGAAATTCTTCCCGCTTGTTGTGCTCACATGTTGTACTGTTTGCTAACACAACAACCATACAATCTCGCCTACTTCTTCGCAAGGCGAATTGCAAATCTTCAAGGCTCCAAGAATAGACTCATCCCTTATGGAATGTTCTTGACACGCCTCTATCATAATGTTATGCACTTCCATCCTCAATTTCAAAGTCTGTTGTACATACTTGTGAACAAGATGATGGAACAGCTAAACATATCTCTCATGAAGACTTTCTTCATTCGTGACTCCACCAACACTCATCAATCACATATTGATCCTTCTAGCGAAAACACTCAAGGAATTTAGTAGTATTTCAAATAGGATCAGTTCTACTCTACTCGTGCTTTATCAATGTAATCCTATTTCCTTCATGAAATAAAACATCTTACATTTGATATCTTAGTTTTAGAACTCCTTTAACTAATCTTGGAATATAATTCATTGTCAAGATCATTGCATACCTTTAGTAAAGGTCTTGCCTAGTAGATGGACGGATCCCAAATGTTGTACCAGACGGATCCCTATCTTTAGGGAACCGTGGGATCCGGCAAATAGAAAATGCAATTCCAAGCATTGTATTTCAAACAAATCCTTAGAAACATCTCACACTATGTTAAACATAGTATCGTAAGGCAAAATTAAGTCCTTATCAAGATAGGTAGATTCTTCCTACTCATAACTCACCTAGATCACACTCTAAGACGCTTGTAGATCTATCGTTTCATTTTTAATCCATTACTCTTCCGCTCTCAAACTCACAATTCATTATTCTACTTGATCTCTCACATCGAGTCTTAAGAAATCTTTCGATTATGGAAAAGTTGATCATAAATCATCCTCACCTCAAAATTGATCAAAGTTGATCAAATCCTAGTTTTCTCATCTCAAAACCTTTAGGATATTTTCCAAAACACAATCCTAAGTCACAACCTGATCTCTAGGATCATTTAGCTTCAATTGAAACTCTCATCTTTAATGTCATCCTTGCTCATTCATTGGTACTCATGAAAGTCACAAATCTTTCCATAAAAGACAATCATTAGCTACATCACTCACCACCTTCAAGTACTTAAGCACCCCTTCATTTAAAAAACCTAGGAGGACTGAAACACTCAAGATGATATAGTTCTTAGATCTTAGAAACATCATTTCCATTCTTTCATAACCACTGAGAGCCGGATCCCTAGGATTAGCCTAGACGGATCCCTCTGTGGAGGGAACCGTGGGATCCGGATGACAGTTTAGGTCAAATCTTGCTAAAACAATCACTTCAACTCATCTTCCTAACTCAAACACTCCATCTCATCTTAAATGAGTTCCTTGATCAGTGTAAACTCTGAAGTTGACTCTTGTGCATGTTAATCATCACATTCCAATGAATCCTAGTGGCTTAAGGCTTGAATACACTTGCCAATTCTCTTGCTTTATAAACCATCTTGTTAGGACCTCCATAGTCATCACTCTCATCCTAACTTTCAGCTCTTGCAACCTCTTGAAATCATCTCATCATGAGGAAAACCCCAAGTAGTAACTTATCCACCAAAGAACCACCCATGAAAAAGGTTCGTGTTGTACACGAAATCTCTTCAACCGAATCATCTCCGGTCAAGCCAACAAATGATAGAATCCTTCATCATCCAATCAAACCAATTCCTAAAAGGATAGTACCCACAAAACTACCTATGCCAAACACCTCCATACCTCCTAGGCCAAACAATATCATCTCCACTAAACCATCACCATTGGTTCCTAAAACTACTTCATTTACTTCACCACTATCATCACCACACCTCTACAATTTAGAGGACTTCCTAGTTGTCTTTGGATCTTTTTGCTTAATATTTCAAAATATGTTAATACAAATAAGCCGTAAAAACGTTTATTTATATTTTACGATCTTCTAATGTTTTGTCGATAACAAACGTAACAAATAAAATACGTAAATGGTTCGAACTAATAGTTTTCTAACACACTTACGCTTTCACATAAAACACTAAAACTAGTATAAGTGATTTTATGCTTTATATATACATATGTATAACAACTAATGTTTACATATTGGGTTAGCACATACTTAAACTAAGTACACTAAAATGGGTAAAAACATGTGTATACTAAAATAGGTAAAAACATGTAAATACTAAAATGGGTAAAAACTAGCAAATGGTATTGACCCACAACCCATGGTTTTATATATACCACTTGACCCTGTTCATTGTATCTAGAAAGAAAACCATGGATCAATCCATAACCCATGACCCATGACCCATAACCAAAAATACCCATGGGCAAAGAGGAGCGTTCCACGGATCCCTGGCTTTGTGCTATCCGGATCCTAAGTGGAAGGGATCCGTGGGATCCGGGGAACAGTAGAGGTTTTTCCTCTTTAAATAGTGAGCCATTTCTTCATTGTTTCTACCCCTTTAAATCCCTTTCTAACACACTTTCTCCCCTGAGTTAAATCTCACTAACCTTAGATCCAAGAGATCTATGTTTGTAGTTTTGTTTTTGTGTGATCTTCTAGGTTCCTCTTAAAGGCAAGATCACCACCTTTGAATTCAAGCAAGCTCAAGTCCATGAGTTGCCATGCTTCCTCATCATCAAGGCTATTGAAGTCCTCTTGTTGATGATCTCTTTCTTTCTTCAAAGAAGTGTAGTGTTGAAGACATTAGTGAAAGATGTCTCAAGTGTCAAGACGAATATATTAGTGAAGGGTATCTATCGTCTATAGGATAAGCACTTGTGGTAGGTGCTTAGAAGTCAAGACAAAAAGCATTAGTGAAGGGTGCTTAGAAGTCAAGACAAAGAAGCATTAGTGAAAGGTGCTTAGAAGTGAAGACACAAGACATTAGTGAAAGATGTCTTGTAGATCTAGTCAAAGGTATTAGTGAAAGGTACCTTAAATGTACATTCGATATGGTATGTTTCGATGTACAAGATAGACTAGTATTAGATCCAAGGATATTGATATTCTTGATGATGTTGTAAAGGAGTAGATCTCCTTTGGGATTAGTCGTTAGTGTAGTGTGGTAGTAGTTCCTCCATTGCAATGGAACTAGGTGCTTAGCCTAGTACCTAATAAGGGGTAGGCGATGTTGTGAAGGTGTAGTTCACCTTGGAGTGAAAGAACTAGGTACTTAGCCTAGTACCTTATAAAGGGTAGGCGACGTTGTGATAGGATTAGTTCTCCTTGGTGTGAAAGAACTCGGTGGTTAGCCTAGCACCGTATAAAGGGTAGGCGACGTTGTGTTAGGTGTGGTTCGCCTTGGTGTGAAAGAACTCGGTATTTAGCTTTGTACCGGAAAAAGGTTAAGCGACGTTGTGAAGGCTTCTCCACCATAAGGAGATTGGTGTAGTGATTACGAACTCTCGAGTAGGTGACTCGGGGAGTGGATTAGGGCAAGGAAGGTGTCCTTGTAGCCGAACCACTATAAATACTCGTGTTGTGGTTTTGTGCTTCTTACTCTTATCTTTTCATTAGTTACCTTTATATGCTTGTTTATCAACATCCAACACACACATCCAAATAGATTGACATAAGTCGATCTAAATATTTAAAAGGAAGTTTTAAATTGGTAAAACTATTCAACCCCCCTTCTAGTTTTCCACAAAATAGTTAAAGGTTTCCGTTTTGTTCTTTAAAAATTTTGTCCATGTATACCTAAAGTAGTCATCCACTATTACCAAAGTGTAGTAGTTGCCTCCATAACTTTGGATAGCGGATGGACCAAATAAATCCATATGTAGTAATTCTAGACACCTAGTTGTGGACACCATGTTTTTAGCTTTATGACTCGAATGAGCTTGTTTTCCTACATTACAAGCATCACAAAAATTATGTTCATATTTTAACTTAGGTAGGTCTCTTACTAGATCTTTGGATGATAGCGATTGAAGAAGTCGCATGTTGGCGTGACCCAATCTTGATGCCATAAGGTCAAGTATCATCCATAGAGGTAAGACATAGTTTGTCTTTAGGTTCATTACCGATTTTAATGACATAGACTCCATGTTTCCTAATTCATCTTCCTATGGTTATGCCATTTTTAAGTATCTTACTACGGTTTCGATAAAAGTACATTGCACTTTTTATCACATATTTGTCCTATACTTAAGAGGTTAAAGTTTAGGTTTTCTACATGACACACATCGTTAATGGTTAGAGATTTGTTAGAAATCATACCTTTACCGATGATTATACTTTTGCTATTTTCAAACACCACATTACCTCCATTGAAGGATTCATATGTGGAGAATAGATCCCTATTGCCGGTCATGTGCCTCGTGCACCCGCTATCCTTGACCCATTCATCGGGGTCTAGGTCGACCTTAAAGCACACCTAAAACAATAATAAACTCAAAAGTTTGGTCCCCATTTGTTCATGGGTCCATTAGTGTTAAACATTCCATTCATGTTAGACATGTATGGATAAGATGAGTATGCATTCCATGGAGCAAAGCTTTGAAAATGAAAACCGTTTTGCATGTTTGGATTCCATCCCATTTGATGGTTACTTTTCGGGTAAATGTTATTAGGTCTCCTAAATGAATTAGGTTTTGAAAAAGATGGAGCTTTGTTTCTTGCAAAAGTAGGATTATATTTTGGAGGTGGTTGTCTAGTGGTGACATGATTTGGTTTCTTCCTATTAACTATGACAAACTCAGTTCTAGATGAAGAAGCTACGTTATTGCTCTGTTGTTTGCTTGGTGATCCACGGATCCCTTTCGTACACTATTTGGTTCCCTTTTAGAGGATTCGTGGGATCCGCCACAACAATGTTGGTTTTTCTAGTTCCTTAACAAATTTTGTTTCTTTACTTTCACTAGTTGATGGATCAAGTTGTTGACTTCTAGACCCTTTTGATTGTTACCGGTTTTAACGCCATCGAGTATTGTATCTAAAGTGTTAGTGCTCATTCTAGCAATTTTAGAATCTAAGTGATCCACTAGTGTTTGAAGTTGAATAAAGTTCACATTCACCACTTTCTATTTTACCCTTTCTAAACGCTTTAGTTTTCTTTTAATTCTATGACTTCTTTATCTAAACGCTTATTTTGACTCTTTAAAAGCTTGTTTTGTTAACTAGTTTTAAGCTAATATTGCATAGTTTATCATATTCATTATGCAATGAGTCGTCATCAAGTGATGAGCTACTATAATATTCGTGACATACCTCGTCATTTGCCATGAGACAAATTTCTTCGTCCTCCTCGTCGCTCATTCCCCGTGTTCCGCTCACGAACGCCTTTTGATCATCCTGTTTGGGACACTTACTAATAAAGTGGTTTGGGTCCCCACATTTAAAGCAAGTACGATCATCCTTTGGCTTCTCGTTCTCTTTGCTTTTCCAAAAGCCTTTCTTGTCGTCGTACGGTTGTTTGACGTATCTTCCCTTTCTTCTAAAGAACTTATTAAAGTCCCTTACCGCCATAGCGTATTCTTCGTCGTCACTACTCGAGGATGAGTTCTCTTCATCGCTCGAAACCTTTTTGGCTTTAAGGGCAAGAGATTTGTGTTTCTCTTTCACCTTTGAGACTTCGGAATCTTTAGCTAGGACAAGCTCGTAGACTTTTAGGTTGCCTATGAGTTCATCGAGGGTGAGGATTGTCAAATCTTTTGACTCTTGATCGCGGTCACCTTGGATCTCCACTTGATGGAAGTGCCCTTAGATATCTCCTAACATGGTTACGGCTAGAAAAAGATTCATCAAGTGCTTGTAAAGATGTAATAATAGTATTAAAGTTAGCAAATGAATGATCTATAGTTTCCTCATCGATATTGAAAATTGTTCATATTGTTGAACAAATAAATCAATTTTATTATTTTAACTTGTTGGTTGCCTTGATGAGTTACAACTAAAGAATTCCAAATTTATTTAGAGGTTTTAAGCATATAAATTCTTTCGAATTCCTTTTCGGTAAAGCATTATATAAAACCATTTTGCTTCACTATTTTAGAAAGCTTTTCTTCATTTCATCGTTTAGTTTATCATGAGGTATGTGAACTAAATTTCCTTTATCGTCATTTGAGGTAGCCTCAAAATCACCTTCAACAATAATGTACCAAAGATCAATATCTTTGGACTTCACATATGTTTGAATCTATTTTTCCAATATATAAAACCATTAGTTTCAAGTAGTGGTGGTCGTTGCATGGATTGCCCTTCCTTATAATTTTGAACCCATAGTGATCGAAAAGTTTTAAAATACAATTTTATTTTAAAACTTTTATAAACTTAGCTCTTGATGCCAATTGTGGAAAACTAGAAGGGGTTGAATAGTTTTGCCGATTTTAAGTTGATTTCAAAAACTTTAGATTCGATATTATGTGAAGTCGTATGGATGTTGAGCGATAGATCTAATGATAATGCAAGCAAATAAATAAAGTTAAGGGATAGAAAAGACACAACCGATTTATAGTGGTTCGGCTACAAGGTCACCTTCCTTGCCCTACTCCACTCCCCGAGTCACCTACTCGAGAGTTCAAGCACTATGTCAACAAACTCCTTCACTTGGCGGAGAAGCCTTCACAACGTTGCTTACACTTTTTCGGTACAAAGCTAGATACCGAGTCCGTAGGACGGTGGACCAAACCAACACAACTATTACACAACAAATATGTGAAATATCAAATACAAGATCTTCGCCATGTAAATCTTGCGGAGTGACAAATCAATCAAGGACCCTTGCTTGGATGACTTGTAGAATGCTCGTGATCTCGCCTTAGAGAAGGACCTATATGAGGATCACAAATAGAAAGAAAGAAGAACAACTCTCTAGATCAAGTGATCTATATGTTAGAAGAGAATGAGAGTGTATGAGAGATTTAGTAAGAAGAGGGGTGAGTTAGAATGAAGAAATGGCTCTCTATTTATAGGCAAAATTCCTCACTGTTCCCCGGATCCCACGGATCCCTTCCACTTGGGATCCGGCTAGCACAAAGCCAGGGATCCGTGGAACGCTCCTCTTTGCCCATGGGTGTTTTGGTTATGGGTCATGGGTTATGGGTTGGTCCATTGGTTTTCTTTAGATTCAATGTATCTAAGTATACATTGTATCTAGTCTTCTTGGGTATGGGTTAAGATCCATGGGTTATGGTCCATGGGTTATGGTTTTACCATCCTAATAAAATATTACAACAAAAGCTTAATTACTACATTTTGTATTTAAATGGCTATATGTAAATGCTTTAAAAAATAACATGTATCCTTATAATTAAACTTAAGACAACATTATATTTGTTATCAACAAAACACAAAGAGATCGCAAAATATTAATAAACGTTTTTACGGTTTATTTGTATTAACAAGTCCGTGTCTTTGTTGATGAATGTTGTGATGAGTTGGGTAATGTATCGAGTTGAAGAATCGGGTGTTCTTGAATGCGAATAACGAGACAACGAAGAATGATGCAACAAATTGTTTAGTAACTCATGTTACACATGATGTGGATGCGAGATATCGACGGATAAATGAGCAGTGTCATGTGATGAGGTACCCTTAACTGTTCAACATAGTGCATCCGCTAATGTACCTAAACATACCGATCTTAATCTTGAACATGATTCGATAAATGTTCCTTGGTTGAGGCTGAGTCTAGTAATTTCAAAACAAATGATATGGTTGATAAAAAGGCTTTTGACGAACTTTCAAACAAATTCTCAAAACTTTAAAAACATTGCATTTCACTTGAAATTGCTATACAGAATAAAGAAGAAAGTTTTCAACATAACAAACCATGTAAATATCCGGAACTTCCTGAATTCCGTGAACTTTTTGAAATTAGCACTTTGAAAGCTCAGATTCAAGCCAAAAACTCGACTATCAACAATTTGAAGAAACATATTTCTGGTATGCATGTGAAAAGTACTTTGGTTACAAGTAATTCTGATGATAATGCTATTTATGATATTCAAATGAGAAATGATGAACTCAAAGATCAACATATTCTTTGATAGCAAAAATTGATGAACTCAAAGATCAACTTCAGAAAAAGAGTTTCGCTATTGTTGCCTTAAAAATGAGCTTAGGAAAAGCGTAGGAAAAGTGTGAACACTAAGTTTACAAAACCATCAACCTTGGGAAGGCGGTTTTCATTCCTTTAGAGACCGGTCTGTTGTTAGGCAGCCTACTGCATTTAAATCTGAAAGAACAAAATTTTCAAATACACGGTTTGCCTCCCAAGTTGATGTGAAACAAGTTTTGTCAAAACCAGTCACTTCACCTGAGTTACCTAAGAATAAGGCTTCTAGCTCTGTTAACCCTCAACAAGTAGCCACTTCTACTCCCAACACCTCTAGAATTAGTTCAAAAACAGTGTCAAAACCAAGCATTAAAACCCAGAATTCATATGACATAAATGACTTGTGGAAGAACTATTATCTAGAACAAGCTAGGAAAAAGGCACAGATTCGAAAAGACGGAATTTTAGGTGCAAGACCTAGGGTGATGCATTCCAAGAGATTTCAAGGCATTGCTAGTAGTTATAAACCATTACCTAGGAACATTCAAAAGACTAGGGGTCGGCTTGCATCTAAGAGTAGTTATATGAAGAAGAATGCTAAGCATGTAGAAAATGAAACTAGAAATTCTGAGTCTTTTCCGAATATGAAACATTTTCCTTATTCACATGCTAAGGTACAATCCACTAAGACTACTAACATGGATAAGGTTCAACATGTTATGATCCAAAAGAAACCTAAAACTCCACCTAGATGGATCCCAACTAGGGGTGTCAGTAGGGTCGGGTTGACCCGACCCGAACCCGAACCCGATAAAGCCTTATCGGGTCGGGTCAAATCGGGTCAAAAATCTTGTCGGGTTGTTTTGACCTAAACCCGATAACCCGATAGTGTTATCGGGTCGGGTTAGGGTTAAAAAAATAATGCTATCGGGTTATCGGGTCAACCCGATTAGACCCAATAATCAATTTTCGATTTTTTATTTATTGGTTTTTATAGGCCCAATGTCTGTAACTTACATAAACGTTTGATCAGTAGGTTTCATTTGTATGATCAGTAGGTTTTGTTTAGTATGATCAGTAGGTTTCGTTTAACGGTCACTATATCACCCATACAAACAGTGACAATAATGAGAGTTGCAACTTGTTGAAAGACACAAGTGACCATAGCAGAATGATGTTACGAAAACCATAACGAAATAAATGTGAAGCTTTGACGATAGTTAAACGAAATAAAGTGACCATAGCAAAAATGAAAGTAACTTCTTACAATGACATTTAAATAAGTGTACATAATCCTAACACGTTGTTTGAATCTTTAATGAATGTGTATGCAAAAATGAAAGTAACTTCCTACAATGACATTTAAATATGATACTAGAAGGATGCTTGGGTGATGCGGTGCATCATAGAGGAGAAGGCAACGATAATTACAGGTCTGCTGCTGTGATTGATGTTTTAACCCGCCAACCCGACTCAACCCGACCCGACTTAACCCGACCCGATAACACCCAAACCCGATAACCCGATTGCTTATCGAGTCGGGTTGCGAGTGACTTTTAAAAAAATCATAACCCGACTCAACCCGACCCGAAAAACCCGATAACCCCGATAACCCGACCCGATAACACCCCTAATCCCAACTACTAAATCTTTGGATTCTAGGAATACCAATAAGTCTTCGACTGTGCATAAGTATGTCACCAGTCCTAGACCTTGCCATAAGTGGATTCCGTCTGGTAAAATGTTTAAGGATGTTGGACTTAGGTGGATACCTACCGGAAAGCTCTTTACCGATGACAAAATCAAGGTTGACTGTGAAACCCCAAAGGTTTTGGATACTAATGTCACTAACCAAAATATATGCAATCAAGTTTGTAATATTAGTGCAGGTAGTCCTTACTCAATTGCAGATACTTCGATCCTTCACTACATGGACTGGCTTAAAGTATGGATTACAAATGGATTGATATCTCATAACTCACGGGTTCAAGTAACTCAATCTTGATATTCATTCGGCTATGACGTCTGTTCACATCAGTTCAAGCCTCGTACTTCATCATTATGGCGTCTGCAGATAACACTTCAGGCCCCGTTCCTCAAAAGAAAAGAAAGGTGTACGCTTCAGTGCGCTTTATCTTCAAAAGAAGAGAAATCTTCATGTTTATGACCATTCTCATCGACATTCTTCATCAACAAGCTTCATGTTTTTCCACGCTCTTTCAACCCTCAAGTGGATCTACATTCATTGGTGTATATTCTTATTCACTTGTTCAAATCAAAAATGGCAACTTCGGATGCAATTTTGAGAGGGAGAAGAGTGCATATACTACATGTTGATGGATGCTTGAATTATGGTCATATGATTCTCTTTCAACGCCTAATGCTTCACTTACTAAGGATAACTGGGATTCATTGGTTGGGATTCATTGTTTTTCAAAGATATGTTTGATGAGTACTTCCAACCTCCAACGAATGTTGATCATCCAGTTTCTGAAGCTCATGCTCCGGTTCCTACTGACTCAACTGGTTCACCATCTAAGAAGTACTTCTCATAATTCTCAAGAAACCTTATCTCTAGTTACTTCAAAAGGCGTTGATAATGACTGTCATGATATTGTAGTTGCACTATTAAATAATGATCCGCACTTTGGTATTCATTTGCCAAATCTTCACGGATTATTGTTCCTCTCATTGTGTACGCTATAAATCAACCACATAAACATTAAGGAAAATGACTACCTCATCCGCTCGAATACCATTATTGGTGAATCTTCCAGATCAGTCTCTACATGTATACCTTTAGGAAGAATGCATTGATGTTGAGGAATCATTTGTTGCGGTTCATTCAGTGGGTCAATGTACATCCGATTGTATGTTGTTTTCACGTGTTGGGCATTTGACACAAGTTGATGACTTCAGAGTTAATCATTTATCACTTATCTGAGATTGAAGTTGACTTTCAACAAAGGCGTGTTCTTATTTAATAACTTGGTCGGGCTTAAGATTTTGAGTTGAAGACTTGGTTTATCTAGTTACCAGCAGTCGGGGTGGTTAGTTGAAGACCTGGTTAACTATCACTATTAGGAGTTACGTTGTTTTACTCAGTGTCACATGCAGATGACGATGTGGATAATCTCAAGAGGTGTTAATGTCTCATACTTTGTTTGAGTAGTGAGTACTTAAAGATTTGCTTGAAGCATAGATTCTCGACACCGTTCTTCCATCATTAAGTGCGAGCTTAAGATACAAATGCGGGGAATTCGACTTCAGTTTCAAGTTTGGTATATCGGGTTTTCTTCAACGATGGTCACTTCAAATTGTCTACATATGGGTTGATAAAGATAGTCGAGAGAGTTTCATAGTGATTGATTCTCACAGATTCATTTGGGCTATTCGAGTTCTTCTCACAAGATCTTAAGTTTATGGGTATATTATGTTTTCTTGATTACGAGGTATCAAAACCAGCAAGGGGAAGGAGACATATATATAAAAGCACAACGAGTACACATGTTGAACTTAACACTTCTACACGATTGAAGTTATTCCGGAAAGACAATGGTCATAACCGTAGAGAAACTCGGTGTTTATCCGGTAGCCTTTGGTGTATTATTCCAACTATTTGGGGAAGGATATATTATTCCAACAATTTGGGGAAGGATGTATTATTCCAACTATTTGGGGAAATGGTCTCGGAGACTTTTGGTATGTGTTACTTGAGATTCGGTTGGAAGAAATGTGAGAAGAATATGCGTGCGTGAGATGATATTGCTTATCGACATCTTCTATATGATTTATGATAAAGTGCTTCCGGTTAGTGCTTCATGTACACAATGTAATGATGATTCCAATGAGATCGCAACCATCGGGGAAGAGATATGTGTACATCGTGGTCGCACAACATATTCACATGATCGAGCTTAATAAGTTATTTCGAGTTGACATCCGCAGAGAAGATCGGTGAGTCAACCGATTCTCGTGATGTCGTTGTCTCTACTACGGTTGGGTACTTGTGTACATTATGGGTCGATTGGTTATATGGAAGATAACGGAATGCACTTAGTAAAATGAAGATGTTGATATATTGTTCCCTGAATAGACAACCGGTCAATCTCGAAGAGTAATGTGTACATCGGGACGCACAAGAGTTCATGTGATTGGACCTCATCGATTATTCCATTTGATAACTACTGAGACGATCAATGTTTCAACTTGGTACGTTGGTGTTCTCGTGTTCTTCGAGGTGCTGAGCTTCATTCAATGAGACCATTTTTCATTCATTTCTACCTCTTGGGGAAATGGTCTTTATTCTTAGTTTGTCGATTTGGGGGGAAGCTACCAAAGTCTCACTTTCTGTAGGCTCAAGTTCTGACGATGATTCAAGAGCCTCGAAAGCTTTGGTGGTGAAAGTTTAAGAGATGATGACTTATATCTTCTACAAAGTGCTGTACGATATCCTTATCTCGGTACTCGTATCATCATCTTCTTAAACTATTTCTCTATCGTTGTAAATATTTTTCAATAAAAAAAAAGAAGCAAAATACAAGATTATAAAACCTACAAAACAAAATAGAAAAATATAAAATCAACAAAAGCCCATAAAAATCAGAAAATTGAAAAATACAAAAAATATGTTTTCTCAAGACATGTCTTCTGGTTTCGATAACATCTACGGTCTTAGAAATGTCATTCAATAATGGCACGGGACTTTAGATGAAGTTCAAGCAGGTGGTGTAAATATTTCTTTCTAAACATGTCTCAAAATATGGCTTGCAGTTATTTCAGACTGTAACCCGCGCTAAAACTATGGCTTGCTATTATTTCTGATAGCAACCCGCTCTTCAATAAAGGAAAGTGCTACGCTAAACAAATTTTCAAATATTTCGTGCACTTTTCCTAAAACAAAATGACGAAAGTATGTCGAAGGACTGTTGTTCCTACACAAATGTTTTTCCGTCTAAAATTCTTTAGAAAAATATTTGTTGCTTTCAATAAGTGGTGGTAAATGAGTTGCCTGAAAATCAATCAGATTCAGAGTTTTTCGTAATACTTGAAAACTAAATCAATGACTTCTGCGCTTTTAACCTTTTCAGAAAATAAGTCATTGATTGAGGGGGAGAATGTTTTCAAATTTACATCATCTAACGGGCTTTATTAATTATCCTATATGCTTAATTAAAAATCATGTTAACCTACGTTGAAGGACTAGGTGCCCAGGATATGATTGTTAGGATTAGATGATTATAGTTTGATGAACACATTATTCCCATATCTTTTATGATCTGATTGATATGTTGAATTGACTTTTAATTAGTCGATTGCTGTTTGGGTGATGTCGACCACCATATATCTGTATGTGTGTTCACTAACGTATGCAGGTATATTGGTATATAAGAATGTTCCCGATCCGGATCCCACAATTGAAGATGATTGGATGCCGAAAGGAAAGGGTAACTATATCTTGGGTCGACAAATGAAGAAACGGACCTTAATTTGACTTTTATGGAGAGTTGGCATGAAATGCAACGTAAGAGGTCTCACTGCATCAGCAGATGGTTTTCTTCATCATCAAATGAAGAAACGGAGCTTAATTTGACATCAGTTGGCATATAAAATGCAACGTAAGAAGTCTCACTGCTTCTGCAGATGGTTTTCCTCCAACCCTCAGCAACAACAACAAAAGCAGCTCAACCACCTAACGTATCTTTGTGCAGGACAATTGTGATGATACCAACTTTTAAACAATTTTTAAATAATATTGTTTTGAAAAATGGAAAAATATTGGTTTTGAAAATATATTGGACTTAATTTTGAAAATCACCGGACTTCATTTTATCAAATCTTAAGTCACTCAATCATCGACTACGGTCATCGATTGAGGGGGAGTGTGATTTAAAATAAAATATTTTCAATCGATATTTCTTCATAAAAGTCCGGTTTGTACAATAATAAGTGGTGATCTCAAGATTTAATGTTATGTCATGGTATGATTTTCTTTAAAACTCAAAGATCTTATAAAATGAAATTTTTTCTGTTCTTGTTTGATTGTGAAATTGTTTTATTTTACTTAAAGACCTCTTAAAACAATCATACCTGACACTAACAATCTTTAATGTCTTAAATCTGTTCCTTATCTATCATTTTTCAAAATTAAATCTTGCCACGTCTTTCCCCAAATTTTTCTACAAGATTTAAATCAATTAGGATCAAAAATCTCAAATGGTTTGAAATTTTTGATCGGGGGAGAGATCGTGATTTAAATCTCAAATCTGTTTTAATGGAATTGGTTTTAGTCCTTCAAAGGCACTCCTGCCTCCATGTGCCAAACGATCTCAATATACTTAATGCACATGTTGAGGGGGAGCATTTATCCAAAAACTAGACGAGTTTTTAAATCAGGCACATATTCTCCCATGTTTACTAAACCGTATTAAATCTCTTGGGATCCAAAATCTCAAAGGGTTTGATCGGGGGAGAATTTGTGATTTAATATGAAATTTAATTAAAGGTGATCATTTGATTCAATGTGCTGGCTTTCTCTAATATGCGCTAAACTCTTTCATATATTGATGCACATATTGAGGGGGAGCGAATGGTTTCTTAATGGCTTGTGTGATCGTAAATGTGCCTCAAAAGAACTCTTTCCTCTATGTGATAAAATGATTTCTAATATCCAACGCACATATTGAGGGGGAGAATTTACCAAGAAAATAAAATGGCTTTTCTATGGAAATTGTGATCAAGTAAATATTTCAAAGAACTCTTGCCTCCATGTGCGAAACAATTTCAAAATTATATGCACATGTTGAGGGGGATCATTTCTAAATGATCAAAACAATTAAGGTACAACAAGTTTTGATTTTATATCACAAGTACCTTGATTGATTTTCCAAATGATTTTTCAATTGGTTTCGAGAAGGAATGAACAATACCAAAAGACCGACCAATTTATTTTATGCATGGTGTTATAAGGATGGTTTGGTTAGGTATTCGTTCCACGATCCCGCTTGAGCCGGAGGGATCTACCGAGGACAATCCACTAGTTAGTGTAGAAGTCCTTAGGTATCTTTGGAAAAAAGGAGAAAAGTGAGATATGGGAAGAGTGCCGATCGAGTGCGAGCTAGTCTTGGAATAAACCCAACAAGGTTCTAGTTATGAAGTCTCGGTAAGCCTTGAAGGGTTGAAGAATGAAAAGGAAATGAAATGAGAAAAGGGTGAAAAGAAATAGCCCTCCAATAATTCAACCTTAGGGCAGAAACCGGGTTCAATACATATGCTACTGGTGGTTACTAAGGTAACGCCGGTATTGAAGACAAGACGTCATGGACCCAGTGACGCACTACACTAAACTTCCCAAGCTACTCAAGTTCCTCTTAAAAGGACTTGTTTCATTCTCACGGGGAGCCGACATTATCTATCGACTTTCTCTTAGAGATTGTTGATATAGAAGAAGGAGACCCTCTCCCTAGTCTCCGGCATAGGAAACCAAATGTGCACAAGGTCTAGAGCCAAGAGATCAGCCACAATATCTCATTAGGACACAAAGTTAATGAAGGCTTGCTGTTTCACACAATGTGGAAAGTAAGAATATATTAAGAGTCCTACGCATTATCCTTGTGGTATTGCCAGAACATCCGAGTGATATGTAAAAATATTCACAATGAAGATGGAAATCCTTCTAGAGCCAACATCAAACAAGCTCTTGGTGGGTGACATGTGAGATCTTTTCTAAAGATCAAGCTTGTGACAACTGGATAGAAATGATGGGGAGATTCAATCCTGAATCAACCTTGGTCCAGGAATGGAATTGACGAATACTTTTGGAAAAACCGTTCGATGTGCAAATCTTCTTTTCTCTAGCACGTCGAATGTGTACTCATGTTTTCAAACACAAAAAGTATCTCTGATTGAAAAAATACTTTTGGAAAAACCGTTCGGTGTGCAAATCTCTTCTTTTCTCTAGCACATCAAATGTATATTCTCTTTCGAATACAAAAGGTATTTTTGATTGAAAATTGATCTTTCTCATAAAACCTTCATCGTATTGCAAAACTATTTCAAGCAATATGCGATTGTTTTCAAATCATTTTCTATGAATCAGTAAATCTCAATTTGCTGGTTCACTCACTCCGTGTTGTCTTCTTTGAGACGTTCCTGTTTGAGAACGGCTAGAACAAAGAACGAAACCCCGTCAAGGAGATTCTTGAATTATACCGATCACAGGCGATACTTGTCTCGATCAATGGGAACCGTGGGCGTGTACCTCAATTCAACGAAAGTGATCAAAGACATTTTCGTGTGTTTTATTGCTAACTGTTGTTTGCAGGTACATTTGGACGGTTGCAGCTGATCAGAATGGAGGAGTCAATCCAAAGCCGCATGCTCACATCATCCACACTTAATTAAAGAAATCATGACTTGTTCATATCTATAGAACCTGGCTCTGATATTTATATACTATGCTTCTACTACGCTGCTGCAAATATCATGAATCAGCTAAAGCTTCCGCTACTCTGATGAAAAGATTTCATGATCCAGAGTGTGAGCATGTCGGTCCAAAAGTCACAACATCACATAAAGGCAACACAACAAAAGGGTGATCCAGAGATTTACTGTCGCTGATGATCTTAATGAAAGCTCGAAGATCATTAAAGATGTGGATCAGTTAAAGACCTCCACTGAAAGTACAAAACTATGCGGACTTTGAAGTATCAATGCTAAATCACAAAGATGCGGAAGTTGAAGAATTAAAGTCTACGAGCTCAAGACTGAAGATTAAATAGAATGCTAGGATTCGAAATGTAAAACATGGGGTGACCTCCCTTAGGGGGAGATTGTTAGGAATTGGAAATTCCATGTTAAAGTGTCAGTCACCCCAATTATGGTCTAGCATAAGTTAGCTCGTAGACATGTTGTTTGTTACGTTATTTAGTAGTTTATTAGTTAGTTTGTAGCATAGTTTACTTTAGTGTAACATCGTGGAGGAAGGACGGGTCTTTACCCACTGTATGCCTGATCCACAGTCTGATAGGAGGACGTTTAGTTTTTAACTATAAATACCCTCTACCTCCCAAGGTAGAGGGTTGGACCTTTCATTCTAATCTAACCTTTTCTCTTTTGTTTACTTTCTCTCTCTAGAAAGGCTCCCATTCTACTTTCTCTCTCTAAAACCTCTAAACTATCGCCCTTATTGTGATTGTGGATGTGTTTGTGAAATCCAATATGTTACACATGGGCGAGTATTTGTAAAGGGTCCTTTTGCCGAAAGCAATGCATTTATACCCCTTTTGCTTAATGGACTTCTAGATGGGCCAATATCCGGCCCAGGACCTTGATTGGGCACGAAAGTGGAACACAACCCCTACACTGACCCTTATTCTTGTTTTGTCATTCTTCACAAAAACAACTCCTTCTAGTTTCTATTGAATTCTCTCTTACTAGGTTTTTACTTCCCTGCAGTACCAAACTCCCGACAAAGATAGAAAAAGTGGTATAGATGCCATTAGCAAAGTGTGCGTGTTGGAAACTAACATGGTCACCGCAAAATACATCATCAACCATCACGGGTAAATCATTTACCAACCGCCTGTCATCACTTATATTCTTGGTTGTTCCTTCTTCACCTAAATCATTACTCGACCTACTTGTACCATACCAAGTCTTGCATCATTCATTGACAATTGTTCTCTTCATTTGGTTCAATTGCATTGCCAAAGTCACTAGTGTCACTCGCTTGTAACATAGTAACATCAACAAGGATCCTCTTCCATGTTATCCCGAGTCAATTGAAGCGAGTTACATCCACATCGGGCTCCTCAAACACGTTATTGACATCAACTAGTGCTCGCCGCTTTGTGTAAATGCTTCTCCCGAGTCAATTGAAGCAGTTAACCTCAAAATTTTCGGGCTCCTCAAAGGTGTTATTGACATCAACTAGTCTTTGTTCCACCTTTGTCAAAGTGCTTCCCGACTCACTCTAAGCAGTTAACCTCAACATTATCGGGCTCCTTTATAGCATTGTCCTCATCAATAACTACTAAAGCACGATCTTTGTTTTAAACAGTTGGCTAGTAAATGAGCGGTCTAAGGTGGAAAAGAGTGGCTCAATGTTTGGCAAATTGCTAGATTCACCAATATCATTGGCGTCCACGAAATTGTGTAAGTTGGATAAACGGATCTAAGGCGTGTTCATTATCTATATCATCTAACACCAACCGTCTACAGCGAGATTGAATAGCCGCGAGTAGCAACTTTTCTCCTATCTTCATCCATCTCCCAAAACACAGTCTTAATTGATTGTGGGGACATTTCAGAAAGTTCTAATCTAGTCTTCCCTATTTCAACATACACGTCTATCAGCTTATGTTGTATGACAACATCTTTCAATAAGTCTACATTAGCAGGTTCACGCAAAGAAAACAAACCATCGTCTAATGTACAACCAGGCTTAAGAAAGTAGAAATAATTGGTTTGTCCAGACTCATAACCGATTTGGGTCATGAGAGCATCCATTTCATCAACAGACACCTCTTTTATTTCCACAAGATCAACAAGGCATTTCTTGCCTCCTTGATATATCCTACCTGGAAAGTATTTGAATGTACCTTCATAATGGAACATCATGCTAAACGATCTGGTTCACCCATTTATATAAAAATGTACAATAACATTGTTAAGCTAAAGTTACCTAAAAGGGGAATAACTTAATCAGTCGTACTAACATATGATTGTAATAGGCTCTAACCAAAAAAGACTTACAATATCTCCTTTTCCTCTGTTTCACGATCATCATATAAAGGATATTCCCTTACTCGCCACAGAGTAAATCCAAGGTGGTTGTTTGTTATTTTCTTACTCAGATTATTTGATTTGATGATAGACATTGCATTAGGGTTTTCTGGGTAGGCTTCCAAAACAAGTTTGGGGATGAGCAATGAGTACACAGTTTTGTTATATTGTACATAATGGCGGGAAATTGGACAAGACAGGTGCTATAGTATATAAAACAAAATGACTATTGTACCCTCAACAGTATCATGATTAGGGTTTTTTTTGCGTACAACGGAATGTTGACAACGCCGTTATTGGTCAAGGGTCGAATCTGGCATTTAATGGCCAAGGTTTGGACCTGTGGCGATGAAAAGGGCGAGTTTTGTCCCATCGCGATCCGTCCTACCAAGTTTAGGGACCAACGGTGTATTTTAGTCTTGATTTTATGATTGAATTGTGGTATATTAAATTGGTACACAATGACACTAGTTTTCTAGTTTATTACAATTGTGCCACTCATTGAATTATATTTAATCTTGATACATCAAACTTGATCCAACGGTCCACAAGTGTCCCTATTGTTTTTACTTTAAGCTTGGTCACTACAACAATGGTACCTATATATATATATATATATATATATATATATATATATATATATATATATATATATATATATATATATATATATATATATATATATATATATATATATATATATATATATAAAATCCGGATCGATTGAGAAAAATGAGAAGCCATCTTAACCCTTTTATTTCATCAAACCTTGTTACGGTAAGATTGACAATTTACAATATTTATTAAAATGATTTTTAGATTCATTTAATATATTAATAGCATGATCATAAGATATCCTGCAGATCGGTTTCTTTCCAACTATATGGAGATTATAACGTATGAAAAAAAAAAAAAAAAGGCTTCATATTTCATAATATCACGCATCACAAAAACAACCCCCACATGTGTTCTTCTTCTAAACAATTTATCCCTAACATACTAAAATAGTTACTATGTCCGACGTTCAATCTGAAAATGATGCAACTGATATGATAACCGATGATAACGCGAACCAGGAGGTTTCATGTAAGTTTTTGTTAATTTTGATTTCTTGTTGTAGCTTTACATTCATGTGATGCTTTAGTTTTGTATACAACAAATGAATCATTATAAATTATGATGATTCATATTCATATGTTTCTTGTAAGTTTCGTTTTCTAACTCAAGCATTCTAATTTTTAATTTGTAAATAGAATTAGCAAGGGTTGGCATGATTAAGGGGCTGTTATGCCTAGTACTTTGGTGTTTTTCTTAACACCACTTAAACCACCAACCAAACATTACATAAAACAACATCTTATAAATTATTTAGTGAAGCTGATGTAAAGCATCAGTGTATACGAACTTGAAACTTAAATCACAAAAGATAATTTGGTTTCTAGTTACATGATTGTCTTCAATGTTCATTATAAGTAATCGATATTATGTATCATTAATTGAATCACTTTTAACAGGTATTGAAAGCGTTCGAGAGCCTCAAAAATTGGCATGTCCGACGTTCAATTTGAAAATGATACAACAAGTATCATAACCGATGATATTGACACGAACCAACAGGTTTCCTGTAAGTTTTTGGTTACTTTTCGTTTTTTTATGGTAGCTTTTCATTCACATGATGCTGGTGTTTTGTATACACCAAATGAGTCATTCTAAATTATGATGCTTTATATTCATATGTTTCTTGTAACTTTCGTCTTTTAACTGAAGCATTCTAATTTTGTATTTATAAGTGAATCACTCTAGTTCTCGGTATCTTCTTATAGCTTTTCATTCATATGTTTCATGTAAGGTTTTACTAATATATGCTTTTTTTTTTTTTTTTTTTTTTAAATGAATCGATCAAAATTTCTATGCATGATACCAATAATAGTGTGTCTGCAGTAAATGCTATGCTGATGATTATATCATGGAATTGTTCCAAGAATAGAAGTGGTGAGGTTGGCATAATTAAGGGGATGTTATGCCTAGTACTTTTGGTGTTTTTTTTAAACACCACTTAAACCACCAACCAAACATCACATAAAACAACATGTTATAAACTTAATTATTGAAGCCGGTGAAAACCATCAATTTTTCTGAACTTGAAACTTGAATCACAAAAGATAATTCAGATTTACATGATTGTCTTCGATGTTCGTTATAAGTATTCGATAATTTAGTTTTTTATATTATGTATCATTAATTTGAATAACTTTTAACAGATTATCATGGGATTGTCCCAATAATAGTGTGTCTGCAGTAAATGCTATGCTGATGTATGCAGCGAGGTAATTATATCATGGAATTGTTCCCAGAATAGAAGTGGTGAGGTTGGCGTAATTAAGGGGATGTTATGCCTAGTACTTTTGGTGTTTTTTTTAAACACCACTTAAACCACCAACCAAACATCACATAAAACAACATGTTATAAACTTAATTATTGAAGCCGGTGAAAACCATCAATTTATATGAACTTGAAACTTGAATCACAAAAGATAATTCAGATTTACATTATTGTCTTCGATGTTCGTTAGAAGTATTCGATAATTTAGTTTTTTATATTATGTATCATTAATTTGAATAACTTTTAACAAATATTGAAAGCGTTCCGGAGCCTCAATCAATTGGCAATGTGCGTGTTACCCCTAGAGGGTCTAGATATTGGACGTCAGTTGTTCCTGATAATGAAAAGCCGGTGGAAAAGATGTTGTTTGATTCGTTGGATCAAGCTTTTGAATTCTACAACAACTATGCCAGAAAAAGTGGATTTGAACCTTGCAAGTCATCAGAAAACAAAGGTAAGCTCGGAGTGATTACACAAAAATACATCTTATGTAGTAAGGAAGGTCAAAACCCAAAGGCATATGCTAATACTCTGATAGAACAAACTGGGAAACGTGTAACCACATCAAAATGAACCAGTTGTGAAGCACGCATTATTTTAAAATTGAATCATAAAAATAAGAAGTATGAAGTTGTTGAATCTGAGGAAGAGCATAACCACATTATGGTTCATAAGGATGATTCACACTTTCTCAATTCCCAAAGGCAACTTAATTTTTGTCAAAAACAAACTTTAATGGACGTAGGGAACTTAAATATGGGTCCGCATAAAGGGTTTAAGGTTTTGAAACAGGCCTGTGGTAGCTTTGATAAAGTTGGTGTCACTGAAACTTATTTTAAAAACTATAAGAGAGACGTAGACTTGTTTATTGGGGAGGGGGATGTTCATATGGCGATTGAGAAGTTGGAGAAAAAGAAAGAGTTGTTGCCAAACTTTTCATTTGAATTTATGCAAGGTGAGGATAAAAAGTTGAGTGGGTTATTTTGGGCTGACGAGACTGCAAAACGTAATTACATTGCGTTTGGAGATATTGTGGGGTTTGATACTACTTTTCGCACCAACAAGTAAGACATTTCTTTATAATTTTTTTATGCTACATAAAATTAACTTCCTTGTTGTTATTGACTTCTAAGTATCATATGTTTGATTTGGTTTCAGGTATTTTATAATCTTTGTTCCATTTACTGGAATCGATAACCATAAACGATGTGTAACATTTGGTGCCGGTTTGCTATCTAATGAAACTGTAGAATCATATGAGTGGCTTCTCAAATATTTTAAGAAAACAATGTCCCACAAACCTAAATTATTGGTAACCGACCAAGATCCATCAATTAAAATAGCAATTCCAATAGTTTTCACAACCTCAAAGCAACGGTTATGTATGTGGCATATTACAGACAAGTTTGGAGATAAGGTATGATTCACAATATATTCGTATGATTCAAAAATACTTTTAGCTTACTCTTTTTTTTTTGTTTCATGTTACAGCTTGGTAAACATTATGCAAGTCCGGATTTTTACAGCGTATCAATGATATTGTTTGGAGCAAAACCTTAACGATGGAGCAGTTTGAGCTTAAGTGGGCTTCACTTATGAATGAGTATGGCCAGCAAGAACACAAATGGCTATATGATATGTACAATATCCGTAACAATTGGATACCTTCTTATTTTCGTGACTTACCATTGGCTGGACTTATGCAAATGACATCTCGTTGTGAAGGAGAAAATTATTTCTTTGGGCTTTTGACGAACACTGATTTATATCTTGTTGATTTCATCAACCACTTTGATATTGCTATGTACGCCCAAAGAAATATCCAAAGAAACAATGATCATGATTCACGGTACAAGGCACCTCTACTGAGAACAACTTTTCATTTCGAGAAAGAAACGGCTGAAATCTTTACGGCTGCAACTTTTAAGGTTATTCAATCCAAAATTTTGAAATCAATGTTATTTTGCATGTCGTATAATGTGATTGACATTGAAGGGGGTAAGAGATACTTTATTAGGGATGTCAATGACGATGTCAAGTTTCAAGGTGACTTTCAGGTAATGTAATTTGTGCATTGACTTAGAAAAAAGTTTGTAGAACTTTTGTTCCTATTTCTTAATTTATTATCAAACTATGATTTATACATCGATTTTCTGTAAATGGAAAATCTTTTGCAATGAAAAAAATGATTTATCCAATGATTCAATTATTATGCATTTACAATTTTAGAATTATTACTGTTTTTCAGGTTAATTTTGTTGAGTAGGAGGTTATTCTTACGTGTAGTTGTAAGCTTTTTGAGTTGGAGGGGTTTTTGTGTTGGCATTGTTTCTATGTTCTAAGGCGTTGGACAAAGGACGTGGTCCCCCCTCCATCCTATGGGAGTTGTTTTAGCCGACATGACATTTCTGAAAGAAAAAAAAGAAGAGATTCAAACACTTATACGCGAGTCAGTTTTTTTTTTCCTAGAATCAGTTGTTGATCGTTTGGTTAATGATCCTTCCTAGCTATCACTTTCGAAATAAGCAAAAATAACTTATGGAACAAGTATTTATTGATATTCCATATCAACCTACAATGAAGAATAAGCAAGTTATCGGGACAATTCTTGGTGTATCACAACCTAAGGAAATTGTCATTGATATTCCAAATTTATGCAGTAATAAAGGTGGAATACGAAGTAAGAAAAGGCTGATTAGTTTAAAAGACCAAGGAATCGCCAAATATCAAAAAACAAATGTGAGGCGATGCAACTATTGTGGAGCATATGTGACAGATCATGACAGTCATAATTGTCCGAAGAAGAAGAAAGATGCGAAAGATCAACGAAAGAAACTTGAAGCACAAAAGAAAAATGAAGCAAACAAGAAACGTGCAACAAATCATCAAGCGTCTACATCTGGTTCAAAATACTAAACTGTTATGTAATTTTTTTATATCAATTTTGGTTGTTATTGAATGTGACAATCCGGCGTGTCATGACACCGTTCATGTCTCATTATTTCAACATTTTAGTAAACTTGGTTTACTTGTTTCAAATTCGCGTAACACAGGAGGTTTAGCGGCGAATTCATGATCATGACATCACGTACATTTCATATGGACTATGATTAGTCTACATTTCATTGACATCATGTGCATTTCATTAGTTCATGCGACATTTCATTTCACCCTTCAACGCGTAATTTTTATTTAATAATTTTTATCGCGTGAGTTTTATTTGATTATTTAACCGTTACTTTCAAAAATGATCCGGTATTTTTAAACTTACATTTAGTTTATAAAAACTATATTTTTAGTTTTCCTAGTGTTTCAAATTTATTTGGTATTTTAATCGTTAACGTTTAATTATTACGTTGTTTTCTTAAATTTTACAATAATTATTTTATCACCCGATTTTCACAAGGAAAGTATTTTTACAATTTTTATCACCTCAATACAATCTATTTTGATTAACTAAAAACTTATCTACACCAAAAACTCTCATTTACTTTTACTTACACTTTTCTTTTACAATTCACTTACATTTGTATCAAATATACACAAAATATCTACAAGTAACATATTAAGAAAAAAAAAAAAAATATAATGGGAAGACAACCCTCCCCAAAATCCGGCCAAGGGGAAGGTGAGTCTTAATTGAGGCATGGTTCATGTCCAAAAATCTTTACTTGCTACCAAAAGTCCTACTAACTCAAATTATTATCATTCATTTGTCATTCTTCAAAGTGTTAGAAAAATAAAGTTTCTCTCTTCTTTGGCTCTCCTATAACCGGCCATCATCAACAAAACAAGGGATCAAGAAAATTTTCTTCAAGTTCTAGTGTGTTTAACAATCTAGTTGATACTCTTTTAAGATTTTGAAATAAAAATCTAGAGTATTTAAGTAAACCTTGTTACTTACACCTCTTCATATCATTTGTAAGTATATTCTTGTCATTTTAAGTTTCCTCTTCATTTCATATGATTCTTTTCATTTTGTAGCTTTTATGCATGTTATGGAGTTTATACCATTTATTTCTTGATTTTTAAGGTTTTATATACTTAATATTCATCCTATAAATATTCCCAAGTTAATCTTTGGTCTTGATGGTGATTAGGAACCCATGACACCCTAAGAAGGTGTATGGTAGGATTAGATTAGTTTCGGTGTTGATTTGAAGGGATTAGAATAGGTTTTGTCCGAGAAAACTATTTTCGTAAACTATATTTTGTATTCTGTCCTTAAATCGAATTTCTGGAAAAATCAGTGGATGGTACGAAAGTTTGGCCTTGATTTTGGAAAATATACTTTAAAACGAATCCGTGGCCTTTTGAGCGGATAAAAGCGGACTTATAACGAAGCCGTGGTGAATTTTTAAAGTTTGACACCGACACGTATTATTTTCTGAAATTGGCAGCATGCAGTTTTATATATTTCGGTCAAAAGCAGCCTTAAGCTTCACAAATTATTTCGACTAGTCAAAAATATATTAGTTTACTTGATACGAAGCTAAGGACATATAAAGCGTAGAAAGCGGAGTTGAAACGACAAATATATGGCCATTTTCATAAAGTTGCCGTAAATATTATTTTCGAAAATTATATTATTTTGGCGTAACAAGTATTACACTAGTTGTAAGGGTCATGTTGGCGGCGGTTTTAACCCGGTTGTGAAACTTTTATAACAAAGTGTCTTCTAGTAAAATCAAGTTCACCGCCATATTTTCCAAATCAAAAAGCCGTTTGTCAAGCGGAGTTATGGTTATTTATTTACGGATGTTCAAAGATTGGCGAAACTCATTTTACGCACACAATTCACAAAACCACCATCTTGAGCCTTGAATATCTTTATGATCGAGACCTTTTGAATGAAAACTCTGAACTAAAACTTTTAGATATCGATACAAACTTTCCAAAACCGTCGAGTTCGTTCTCTAACGATCGACGTACACCGTTCTGACTAGTTTTCGAGTCATTTTGTTGATTTCATGGTTTTCCGGCGACATTGTTTTGCGACGAAAATGGTAATTTCACCAAAATCATTATAAAACCATTGTAGGATGACATTTTGACGTAAAACATGTAAAGTCATTTTGATTGGTCGAGGCGTCAAAAGAGTATTTTTCGACGACGAGTAATATTTTCAAAACTCAGTAAATGGTATAAATAACATCGAAGTGCATGCATAGCATTACATTGCAATTCATGACATATCATATCATTGATAATAGGTCCCGGTTGACGCATCATTATAAACCTCGGTGTACTCACTTTTGCCGTTATTTCGGTTTATCCAAGTGAGTTTTCATAGCCCGTTTTACATGCTTTGATTATTTCAAACCCACGGGAGAATACATTGCACTACATTTTTTTTGTACGATACCAAGTATGTTAAATTCATTACATTGCTTAAGTTACCACATATGCCAATTTGAAAGTCCCATTTCACGAACCATGAACCGTTAATCTTTGAAGCGAGGATGAGTGGATAGATCTATCGGTGGCGCCTCCATCCGGGTTGGTGAATCCCAACCAAGTGAGCGGATGCATTTCATTTGATATCATTACGGAGTTGTCGGCAAACACTCCGTGGAGGGCATACATAATTGAGCAGTCTAGTTTTGGGGTCATGGGCTTAAGGCAATTGTAACATTATTTTTACGTGGTTGGATTGTCATGCATGATAGATACTTGTGTAGTCGTATAAAACACTTACATAAACCTATGATTTCTCACCAACATTATTGTTGACGTTTTAGCAATGTATTTTCGGTGGCGAGGCATTCGCATCATGACATGGTTAGGGACCCATATTTTGAGTCATGATCGACTTACATTATGTACATTATGGTTTATTTCAAAACATCGTTTGGATTGTAATATATTTGTATTTTGGCAAACTTGTTAAACCTTTTGGGACCGATGTTGTACTACGATTATGTTTTATGAAATATCCAACGATGTGTTTTAAAGCGACACTTTAGGTCGTTCAATATAAGCTGTGATGTGGTGCTATGACGATCGTTGCCCCGTGAATTCCATTCCATTGCAAAGCAGTAAATTGGGGTGTGATGATTGGTACGAGCTACGATTATAGAGAACTAGGTTGCATCATTGACCCTAGACTATAGCTACATTATCATAGCATCTCATCATTTTATCATTGTACATGTTCATTGTTATCATGCGGATTCACTTACACTTTGTTCGAGATTATTTACTTTTATTTCATATCGGTTGTCACAGACATGTCTTCAGATTCTCACCCTATTACCATATCATCGGATGATGATCCATCACATTCCACTGAGGTTGTATCTTCTATCGGTTCTCTGCGGCCTTCCCACCGATCATGACCGACCGCGAGACCGAACCCCCGAGGAGGGTGAAGTCGCACCACACCTCACGTTAGCCCGGTTCATAACCCGTTGCTTGCACCATCACCACCACCTACACCACCGCGGTACCTTCATCACCATCATCGTCCTATTTTCTTAGAGATCCGCACCGCATCGGACTTGCCGCAGCGTGCGTTTCGATATCCTACACCACCGTCGGTGAGCCCGAGCCGCCCGCTAGATTTGAGTTAGGCGAGTTCTAGGGCATTCTTGACGTCGACCTTCTACAAGGCATTAGGTGCCCGTGTCGATGCTGCAGCGATTCTGATTGATAGTTTGACACGGCGGTTAGGGAGCTATCGGTTGTGAGATTGAGCCCATCGCCGAGGAGGTCGAGGGTCCGATATTAAGCGAGGTTAGTATTGACTTAGAGTTTGGGGTCTTGAGACCAAGCAGTTGAGGATAGAGGCACATCACGAGTTGAGGCGGAGATGCCCGAGTTGTTTGACCAGCCGATATGGCTCGTGATGAGTTCTGAGTCATTCAGGAGTTAGTTTTAGCTCGTGAGCGTATTGTTACATGGAGGGTCGGATGGATGAGATGAGGAGTTTGATCGATAGTTTGGTTCTTCGAGTTCGTGATCTCCGGGATAGGGCGGTAGCACCATGAGGTGCCTTATGTAGACTTGTATTATGTATAGTTTTGACCATTATTATCCTAGTCACAAGGTGTGTGACGTAGTTTAAGGAACTTGTTGTATTTTGGTTGTTGTACAAACAAATTATCAAGTATTGACTCTACTATGTAGGAATGGTTATTATTATGTATGATATCGGTCCATGTAGGCCGAAATTTTCATGTATATTATCCACGTGTGTTGTGATTATATTTGTGATATTTCGTTATTGTTCCGTTGTGATTCCATTTACCTTTATGCATGTTGTGGTTGTGGATATATTTGCATGATGGTTGTTTCTACTTACGAGTTCTCACGATTGTTTCATCTTGTGATTTTGAAGAGTTATGGCACCGAAGAAAGCTACAGTTGAGATGACTCAAGCAGCAATTCAGAAGTTGGTAAACGATAGCATTGCTAATGCACTTAGAGTCGAGAGAGAAACAGTGGCTGCTGCTACTGCTGAAGCCGCGAGGCTTGCTACTGCAACTGGTAATGCCGGAGGATCTGGGGTTAAGAAATGTTCTTACAAAGATTTCAAAAGTGCTGAACCTACTAAGTTCCGAGGTACCGAGGGAGCAACTGCAATGATTAGGTGGTTTGAGAAGTTGGAATCGGTATTCTTGCTATGTAACTGTCCGGATGACAGTAAGGTTAAGTATGCTACAAGCACTTTACTCGATGGAGCGTTGTCATGGTGGAATTCATACGCTCAACCGATTGGGATGGAGAATGCTTTTAAGCATACGTGGGAGGAATTCAAGAGCTTGGTGACTAAGAAGTTCTGTCCTCGAACAGAAATCAAAAAGTTAGAGACGGAGTTCTATGAATTGGTCACGATTGGGTATGACATTGACACGTATATTCGGAGATTCCAGGAATTAGCTGCATTATGCCCGTCGATGGTTTCTGATAAGGAAAAATTGCTAGAGGCTTTTATTGGAGGACTTCCCGAAGTCATTCAAGGAGATGTGACATCGTTCGATCCGCAAACAATCGAAGAAGCTATTCGTGTTACTCAGAAATTGATGGCCCAAGTGGTGAAGCGAGGCAAGTACACCACCACTAACCGAAACAACAACAACTCCAGCAACCGTTTCAACAACAACAACCGAGGCAACTACAATAACAACAATAGCAACAACAACAAGCGCAAGTGGGATAACACAAGGGGTAGGAATGCTACTCAACAACCGCCCAAGAGGCAAGAAGTTGCTAAGGTTTATGCCGCGGGTCAAAAAGAAGGAAAAGGTTATTCGGGTGTTTTGCCGAAATGTAATAAGTGTTTGAGCCACCATAATCCGGGTCGATGTCACGATCCGTGTGAGAAGTGCAAGAAGATTGGTCACCGTACTAGGGATTGCAATGCACCACAAGTTACGTGTTTTGGTTGGGAAATTGGACACTACAAGAGGGATTGCAAGAAGGAAAGAATCAAGCAAATCCGAATCAAGGAGGTATGGCTCAAGGAAGGGTTTATGTCATTGGAGGCGGAGAGGATAAGGAAGACCGAATGTCATTACGATGCGTTCCTTCTTAATAATCGTTATGCTTCAGTCTTATTTGATTCGGGTGCCGATAAAAGTTTTGTGTCCATTGCATTTGCACCTTTGCTCAACATTAAGCCAACTACACTAGACATATCATACAACGTCGAATTAGCTAATGGTAGCGTAGTTTGCACCAACACCATTGTTCGTGGTTGCACATTCAATTTTCTTAATCATCCCTTCAACATAGACCTCATGCCCGTAGAGCTTGGTAGTTTTGACGTCGTCATCGGCATGGATTGGTTATCTAAGCATCGCGCGAAGATCATTTGTGATGAGAAAGTTGTACATCTTCCTTATAATGGCGAAACTTTGATTATTCGTGGGGAACGAAGTGGAACTCGAATTAGTATCATATCGAGTATCAAAACGGAGAAGTACATTAAGAAAGGTTGTCTTGCTTTCTTAGCTCATGTAACGGAGAAAAAGTCGGAGGAGAAGCGACTTGAAGATGTTCCTATTGTTCGTGAATTTTCCGAGGTATTTCCAGGATTTACAGACTTCCACCAAGCGTCAAGTAGAGTTTCAAATTGACTTAGTGCGGGCTGCACCGATTGCACGAGCACCGTACCGTTTAGCGCCATCCGAAATGCAAGAGTTGTCTAATCAATTGCAAGAACTTCTAGACAAAGGATTCATAAGGCCGAGTTCTTCGCCTTGGGGAGCACCGGTTTTGTTTGTGAAGAAGAAGGATGGATCCTTCCGAATGTGCATAGATTATCGAGAATTGAACAAGTTAACGGTGAAGAATCGTTATCCACTCCCGTGATTGACGATTTGTTCGATCGGTTGCAAGGTTCTAGTATTTATTCCAAGATTGATCTTCGTTCGGGTTATCATCGACTTCGAGTTCGGGAAGAGGATATTCGAAGACGACTTTTAGAACACGTTACGGTCATTCTGAGTTTCAAGTGATGCGTTTGGATTGACTAATGCACCGGCGGTATTCATGGATCTCATGAATAGAGTTTGTAAGCCGTATTTGGACAAGTTTGTTATTGTGTTCATCGACGACATTTTGATCTACTCCAAGAGCAAAGAAGAGCACGAAGAGCATTTAAGGACGATCTTAAGGCTACTCAAGAATGAGAAGTTGTATGCTAAGTTTTGAAGTGTGATTTTGGAACCACAAAGTGCAATTTCTTGGTCACATCATTGATAGTCAAGGACTACAAGTTGATCCATAAAGATTGAAGCCGTGAAAGATTGGGCTACTCCAGCGAATCCTACGGAATTCGACAATTTCTAGGACTAGCCGGGTATTACCGAAGGTTCATGAAGGTTTTTCGAAGATAGCGAGACCTTTGACCAAGTTGGTGAGAAAAACAAGAAATGCAGTGGGGAAAGAAACAAGCGCTTTTCGGTTGTTGAAGCAAAAACTTTGCGGTCGCCGATTTTAGCACTACCGAAGGCATTGAAAACTTTGTTGTATATTGCGACGCCGCATAAAGGACTTAGGGCTGTTTTAATGCAAAATGAGAAGGTGATTGCGTATGCTTCTCGACAACTTAAGACTCATGAGAAGAACTACACCACACATGATCTCGAGTTAGGAGCCGTAGTTTTTGCGCTCAAGATTTGGAGACACTACCTCTACGGTACCAAGTGCTTGCAGTGTTCTTGACCACAAGAGTTTGCAATATATTCTTGATCAAAGGAACTTAATATGAGGCAGCGTCGTTGGTTGGAGTTACTCGTGACTATGATTGTGAAATCAAGTATCACCCGGGAAAAGCCAATGTTGTGGTGATGCTCTTAGTCGGAAAGAGAGGCTAAACCTTTAAGAGTTCGTTCATTGGGAATGACAATTATTTCTCCTTTACCATCGAAAATCCGTGAAGCACAAGTCGAAGCACTTAAGGAGGAAAACCGACCAAGTGAAAAGCTTTATGGTATGCCGAAAGTGCAAATGGTTTTGTGAAGAGAACGGATGGAGTACTATGTTTCAAAGATAGAATGTGGGTTCCATTGTTTGGCGGAATACGAGAATTGATTATGCATGAGTCGCATAAGTCAAAGTATTCTATTCATCCGAGGATCGGATAAGATGTATCAAGATCTTAAGAAGCTTTATTGGTGGCGAACATGAAAGCGGAAATTGCCACGTCGTTAGCAAATGTCTTACATGCTAAGGTAAAAGTCGAATACCGAAGCCGTCGGGATTACTCCAACAACCGAAATTCCTCAATGGAAATGGGAGCGTATTACTATGGACTTTGTTACGAAACTTCCTAAGACATCGGAGGTTACGACGCTATTTGGGTAATCGTTGATCGCCTTACCAAGTCGGCTCATTTCATACCGATTAGAGACTTATTCCATGGAGCAACTCACTAGACTTTATGTCAAGGAAATAGTCTCGAGGCACGGAGCACCGATTTCTATCATTTCAAGCGAGATAGTCGATTCACTTCAAACTTTTGGAATTCATTGCAAGATTCATTGGAACCAAATTAGAGATGAGCACTGACATATCACCCACAAACCGATGGTCAAAGTGAAAGGACCATTCAAACATTAGAAGACATCTTTGAGGGCATGTGTCATTGATTTTGGCAATGGTTGGGCTAACCATTTGCCATTGATTGAATTCTCGTACAACAATAGTTATCACACCGGTATCAAGATGGCACCATTCGAAGCACTCTATGGTCGTAAGTGCCGATCACTGTTTGTTGGGCGAAGTAGAGAGCGCCTGACTTCTTGGTCGTAAATGGTACGGAAACCATCGAGAAGATTGTTCAAATTCGTGATCGACTTAGAACCGCCAGAGTCGTGAGAAAAGTTATCACGGATGTTAGGCGCAAGGATTTGGAATTTCAAGTGGGTGACAAAGTCATGTTGAAAGTATCGCCTTGGAAGGGCGTGGTGCGCTTTGGAAGGCGTGGGAAATTAAACCGAGATACATAGGACCATTCAAGATTTTGAGCCGAGTTGGTCCGGTAGCTTATCGCCTTGATCTTCCACGAACTCGGTCATGTACACAACACGTTTCATGTTTCAAACTTGAAGAAGTGTCTTTCAGACGAATCGCTCGTTATTAGTTGGACGAAGTTCATATTGACGACAAACTCAACTTTGTGGAAGAACACAGAGAAATCATGGACCGCGAGGTTAAGCAGTTGAAGCAGTCGTATTCCTATTGTGAAAGTTCGTTGGAATTCTCGGCGAGGTCCACGAGTTTACATGGGAGCGAGAAGACCGGATCGACGCAAGTATCCACATCTTTTCGCCGACACCGTTTCACCTAACAACGTTTGAATTCGTGGACTGAATTCCTTTTTGGATGGCGAATGTGACAATCCGTACTTTCGGTCATTTCTCGACCGTTCATGTCTCATTATTTCAACATTTTAGTAAACTTGGTTTACTTGTTTCAAAGTCGCGTAACACGGGAGGTTTAGCGGCGAATTCATGATCATGACATCACGTACATTTCATATGGACTATGATTAGTCTACATTTCATTGACATCATGTGCATTTCATTAGTTCATGCACGACATTTCATTTCACCCTTCAACGCGTAATTTTATTTAATAATTTTTATCGCGTGAGTTTTTATTTTGATTATTTAACCCGTTACTTTCAAAAATGATCCCGAGGTATTTTTAAACTTACATTTAGTTTATAAAAACTATATTTTTAGTTTTCCTAGTGTTTCAAATTTATTTGGTATTTTAATCGTTAACGTTTAATTATTACGTTGTTTTTCTTAAATTTTACAATAATTATTTTATCACCCGATTTTCACAAGGAAAGTATTTTTACAATTTTTATCACCTCAATACAATCTATTTTGATTAACTAAAAACTTATCTACACCAAAAACTCTCATTTACTTTTACTTACACTTTTCTTTTACAATTCACTTACATTTGTATCAAATATACACAAAATATCTACAAGTAACATATTAAGAAAAAAAAAATATAATGGAAGACAACCCTCCCAAAATCCGGCCAAGGGGAAGGTGAGTCTTAATTGAGGCATGGTTCATGTCCAAAAATCTTTACTTGCTACCAAAAGTCCTACTAACTCAAATTATTATCATTCATTTGTCATTCTTCAAAGTGTTAGAAAAATAAAGTTTCTCTCTTCTTTGGCTCTCCTATAACCGGCCATCATCAACAAAACAAGGGATCAAGAAAATTTTCTTCAAGTTCTAGTGTGTTTAACAATCTAGTTGATACTCTTTTTAAGATTTTGAAATAAAAATCTAGAGTATTTAAGTAAACCTTGTTACTTACACCTCTTCATATCATTTGTAAGTATATTCTTGTCATTTTAAGTTTCCTCTTCATTTCATATGATTCTTTTCATTTTGTAGCTTTTATGCATGTTATGGAGTTTATACCATTTATTTCTTGATTTTAAGGTTTTATATACTTAATATTCATCCTATAAATATTCCCAAGTTAATCTTTGGTCTTGATGGTGATTAGGAACCCATGACACCCTAAGAAGGTGTATGGTAGGATTAGATTAGTTTCGGTGTTGATTTGAAGGGATTAGAATAGGTTTTGTCCGAGAAAAACTATTTTCGTAAACTATATTTTGTATTCTGTCCTTAAATCGAATTTCTGGAAAAATCAGTGGATGGTACGAAAGTTTGGCCTTGATTTTTGGAAAATATACTTTAAAACGAATCCGTGGCCTTTTGAACGGATAAAAGCGGACTTATCTTGAAGCCGTGGTGAATTTTTAAAGTTTGACACCGACACGTATTATTTTCTGAAATTGGCAGCATGCAGTTTTTATATATTTCGGGTCAAAACAGCCTTAAGCTTCACAAATTATTTCGACTAGTCAAAATATATTAGTTTACTTGATACGAAGCTAAGGACATATAAAGCGTAGAAAGCGGAGTTGAAACGACAAATATATGGCCATTTTCATAAAGTTGCCGTAAATATTATTTTCGAAAATTATATTATTTTGACGTAACAAGTATTACACTAATTTGTAAGGGTCATGTTGGCGGCGAGTTTTAACCCGGTTGTGAAACTTTTATAACAAAGTGTCTTCTAGTAAAATCAAGTTCACCGGCCATATTTTCCAAATCAAAAGCCGTTTGTCAAGCGGAGTTATGGTTATTTATTTACGGATGTTCAAAGATTGGCGAAACTCATTTTACGCACACAATTCACAAAACCACCATCTTGAGCCTTGAATATCTTTATGATCGAGACCTTTTGAGCGAAAACTCCTGAACTAAAACTTTTAGATATCGATACAAACTTTCCAAAACCGTCGAGTTCGTTCTCTAACGATCAACGACACCGTTCTGACTAGTTTTCCGAGTCATTTTGTTGATTTCATGGTTTTCCGGCGACATTGTTTTGCGACGAAAATGGTAATTTCACCAAAATCATTATAAAACCATTGTAGGATGACATTTTGACGTAAAAACATGTAAAGTCATTTTTGATTGGTCAAGGCGTCAAAGAGTATTTTTCGACGACGAGTAATATTTTCAAAACTCGTAAATGGTATAAATAACATCGTAGTGCATGCATAGCATTACATTGCAATTCATGACATATCATATCATTGATAATAGGTCCCGGTTGACGCATCATTATAAACCTCGGTGTACTCACTTTTGCCGTTATTTCCGGTTTATCCAAGTGAGTTTTCATAGCCCGTTTTACATGCTTTCGATTATTTCAAACCGGGGAGAATACATTGCACTACATTTTTTTTGTACGATACCAAGTATGTTAAATTCATTACATTGCTTAAGTTACCACATATGCCAATTTGAAAGTCCCATTTCTGAACCATGAACCGTTAATCTTTGGGCGAGGATGAGTGGATAGATCTATCGAGGGTGGCGCCTCCATCGGGTTGGTGAATCCCAACCAAGTGAGCGGATGCATTTCATTTGATATCATTACGGAGTTGTCGCAAACACTCCGTGGAGGGCATACATAATTGAGCAGTCTAGTTTCGGGGTCATGGGCTTAAGGCAATTGTAACATTATTTTTACGTGTTGGATTGTCATGCATGATAGATACTTGTGTAGTCGTATAAAACACTTACATAAACCTATGATTTCTCACCAACATTATTGTTGGCGTTTTAGCAATGTATTTTCAGTGGCGAGGCATTCGCATCATGACATGGTTAGGGACCCATATTTTGAGTCATGGCGTCGACTTACATTATGTACATTATGGTTTATTTCAAAACATCGTTTGGATTGTAATATATTTGTATTTTGGCAAACTTGTTAAACCTTTTGGGACCGATGTTGTACTACGATTATGTTTTATGAAATATCCAACGATGTGTTTTAAAGCGACACTTTAGGTCGTTCAATATAAGCTGTGATGTGGTGCTATGTGATCGTTGCCCCGAATTCCATTCCATTGCAAAGCAGTAAATTGGGGTGTGAATCGAATCAATAGCATTATGACAATTTCTTAAGGTACTGAGGTTACATTGTATACATTAATAAATTGTTGAAGCACAATATTAATGTTATATAATGTGTTAATTTGGTGCAAAAGGTGATATTTGGGCTGTTATGCCTAGTACTTGGCGTTATGCCAAACACCAAAAATCAGATGTCAAGGTTTAAAGCTGTTAATTTTATTTGTCAACTAATATTAGTTATTTGCTGAATCATTAATGAGTTTGTTGAATCACAATATAGAAAGTGTAAAGTTACTGATGTTTGTTAAGGTACTATGTTTGTTTTACACTTTTTATACATTAATAAATTGTTGAATCACAATATAAAATGTGTAAAGGTACTGATGTTTGTTATGGTACTAATGTTTGTTGTACACTTTTATACATTAATAAATTTTTGAATGAAAATATTAGTGCTATATAATCTGTTAATTTGGTGCAAAAGGCGGTATTTGGGCTCTTATACTTAGTACTTTGGTGTTATGCCAAACACCAAAAATCAGATGTTAAGCTTTGGTATTATGCCAAACACCAAAAATCAGATCCCTGGTATTTTGCTTATAAAAATGGTATGTCTTGGTGCTTATAGAATAGGAGATGTCATGGTTGCTAGATTTTCCTTGCAGCCTTCAGGTAACATGTTACTCACATTTTAACATACACATAGTCACACATCATCACACAAGTAGAAGGAGCAGACACGTTTCTGTGGTTATATGTATGATTCAGGAACCTGCATTTTGTGTATGGAAAATTGGGAAAAATAACGCCCTCGTAACGTATATTAGAAAAATATTGGTGTTTACCACCCATTTAGACTAACAACAGTAATCAGTTGTTATGCATAGTACTTTGCTGGAAAATACGGCGTTTTTGGCTCTTTCGAATCAGAAACTTGAAGCACAAAATAATAGTGAAGCAAAATGACCCATTCAATTAAAAACATTCCAAAACGACCCATTTAGATATTGTTGTTTTATTCAACCCATTTGGTTAAAACACATCCTTAAACGACCCATCACTTTAGTACTTTAATATTTTAATAAATTTTTGAATCACAATATGAATGATATCTAATGTGTTAACTTTTATTCACACTTTAATTTGTTGCTCTCGAGGTAACTATAACCAGACTCATGGTACCATTTATACTCCACTTAAATCAGTACCCAAACACCACTTAAAAGATTGATGTAACTCCAAAAATCAGTACTCAAACACCGAAAAACCAATTCATCTACAAAAATACCCAATGATTCGGTGTATGCTCAATGATTCATAATTACTAAAATGCATAACTGACACTCTCACTTATAACACTTGATTCAACAAATAAATCCACAAGCAACATCATTGACCAATAATGAGCAAACAAAGTAGAATCACACGCGAGAGGAATCCATGAGCCATACACCACTTGCACAATTGTTTAATCAGCCCACTGAGAGATATATCCAATAGAGACAAAGAAAGTCAAAAAAGGACAAAAGAACTGTAGAAAAGGTCAGACAAAGCCAAATTGTCAAGCTACAAAACCTTTAACCTAAACTGCCAATTCAAAACTTAATTTAACATGACACATGAACCCAATAAAATATTGTCAACACCTGGGCCACACTCGAAACAACAGACTGAAAAATCCCAGGTTGTGCCACTGATTGAGAAACAGAACTTGGAACATACCAAAACTTGTGCAAGTGGTGTCTGGCTCATGATTGAGAATCATAATCAAACATCCCAAAACTTGAAGCACAAAATAAAAGTGAAGCAAAATGACCCAATCAGATAAAGACGTCCCAAAATGACCCGTTTAGCTAATGTTTTTTTCAACCCATTTGGTTAGAACAAATCCCAAAACGACCCATCAATTTAGTAATTTGATACCTTAAAACATTTTTGAATCACAATATCAATGATATCTAATGTGTTAATTTCTATTCACACATGAATTCAATGCTCTCAAGGTAACTGTAATCAAGCTCATGCTACCATTTATACACCACTTAAATCATCACCCAAACACCAATAAAAATATTGACGTAACTCGAAAAATCAGTACCCAAACACCAATTAAAAACCAATCCATTCACAAAAATACGCAATGATTCAGCGTATGCACAACGATTCAAATTATAAATATATTATATAGAATCATAAACAAACGTCAAAATTCCATAATGTAATAACATCAAGTTCATTGAATCAATATTCTAGGTATAATCCATCAAAAAAAAGATCAAATGAGTAAGAAACATCATAAGATTTTGAATAAAAACATGAGTTTGTGAAGCAACAAAGCATTCTACCCAAAACTAGCTACTCATGATTCTCCTACCACCAAACCATGTTGGTTCAAGATAGTTCTATCTTCTTTCGTAAGTTTATCAAATATGTTGACTTTCTTCCTCAACGCTTCTGCGTGTTTGTTGATATATGCTAAAAGAATTTTTGTCGCATATTTTATAAGCTCATTCAATTGATCTTGTTGACCAAACCCCTCTCGAGCTAAACCATTTTCCATTTTGTTCAAGCCTTTGTATATCTCCATATGTCTCATCAAGAACACCCCACAGTCGACACAATTGTGTCTAGTTTGCCAGACGGGCTTAACTCTCCCAATGGAAACAACTTTGTGATGATTTATTTTAGTCAAGTATCCAGCAAACTTAATAATCTGTTCAGTATCTGTTGGAAAATTTAGTGCACTTGTGGGATTAGTTCACACCTTGTAATGGGTTAGGAGGTACGGAGTGTACACCCATTAGGTCCATGAACACCCTGACTCTTATAGTGGTTTGTATTGGTAGTCTTGGTGAAAGTACCGCTTGGTGAAAGTACCGCTTGGTGAAAGTCTTGCTTGTGGAAAGTACCGCTTGTGGTTTCCATCGATAGCGATGTTTCCATCGATAGGCGATGTTTCCACAAGTGGTGTATCCACCGATATTGCTATGAAAGTCTTGATAGCGGTGTTTCCATCGATAGGTCGTACTTCCACCGCAAGTGAAAGTACCGCTAGTGGAAAGTATCGCTTATGGAAAATCTCGCTAAATGGCGATTACAACTTCTTTATGACCACGTTTAATTGGTCATGTAACCACTAACGGCTATAATGGTGATAATTATGAGGCTATTAATGGGCCGATTAATACTCATAATTCCATTGAATAGCTCAAGAGTAACCTCCTATATATAGGAGATCCGAACATGCATGAGAGAAAAAAATGTAAAACGTAAACACTTATTAGCGAAAGGGTTATAGAATTGTGCCTAATTCTCTAGCGCATTTGGTCTTATCCCAAGTAGATATTCGTGATACCCGGGCATTAGGGTCGAATAGTTTACTTTGGAAAGTGATCACACGATTCCAAGTGATATCCGGTAACCACCTAGTGGTATCATTCTTCACGACCTTAGTTTTGTTTCAGCTGAGCAGGTTGAGCATTTCCTGAAGTTGATTATCTTACCGCTTTGGGACGAATAACCACCAACAATCAAAGTAAACTATTTTGTGATAATCAATGGCAATCGCCGCAATGAAACACATGGCTTCAAACTTTGCTAAGTTGGACAAGTTTGAAGGGGTGGACTTTAGGAGGTGGCGAAGAAGATGCACTTCTGGGTTGTCAAGCATGAGTGTGGTCTATGTGTTGACTACTCCAATTCTCGATGATGGTGATGATGCTACCGTGGAGCGGATCGGGAGGAGGAGCAAGTGGGAGAATGATGACTACATATGCAGAGGTCTTATTCGAATGGTATGTCGATTCTTTGTTTGATATTTATCGAACTTTGAATCTTCCAAAGAACTGTAGGATTCCTTGGATGCCAAATATATGGTGAGGATGCATCAAGTAAGAAGTTCCTTGTTAGTAATTTCACAAATTACAAAATGACCGATTCAAGACCGATTATGGAACAATACAATGAACTTCTTGGAATACTTGGAAGGTTTACACAACACCAAATGAACATGGATGAGGCTATTAAAGTCTCTTGTGTCATTGATGAAACTCCTCCTTCATGGAAAGATTTCAAGCATACCTTGAAACATATGAAGGAGGAGTTAACTCTTGTTGAGTTGGGCGGTCATCCGCACATTGAGGAATCTCTCAAAGTGCGTGATAATGACAAGCCAAAGAGTGGCAATCTTCTTTGGACCATATGTTGTCAATATGGTGGAGCATAACAACTCCACCTGTACAATGACAACAAAGGCAAACGCAAGTATCATGACAACACAAGGGCGATCCTAACAAGAAGGCAACACCTACTTGTTGGAAATGTGGCAAGACCGGTCACATTAAAAGGACCGCAAGGGTGTTAAAATTGGTGGTAAAGCCAATGGATCGAGCACTAATGGTTCGTGGAGTGGTGGTTCACCAACTCATGAAAGGTCGAAATATGTTTAATAAGTCTTTTCGATTTATTATGTTACATATGTATCTGAATCTTTTATGTGCAGGATGATGATGTTGCGTGGTGGGTTGACTCGTGCAACAGTTCATGTGTGCAAAGATAGAAGCTGGTTCAAGACTTATGAGTCACCGAATGATGGTTCTATTCTTCGCATGGGAAATGAGTCAACGACCTTGGTGCATGGTCGTGGTTGTGTAGATCTTAAGTTTATTTCGGAAAGATTGTAACTTTGTTTAATGTTATTCATGTTCACGATATCGTGAAAAACTTGGTTTCAAGTAGTGTTTTGAATAATCATGGATATAAACAAGTTATTGAATCGATAAGTTTGTTCTTTCTAAATGTGGTGTTTTATTGGTTTTGGTTATTTATGTAATCAAATGTTCGGGCTTAATATTACCACCGGCGTTGTTATTTCAACTTTTGTGACCACATATGATCGTGAGTGATTCTAACCTTTGGCATGCTAGACTTGGTCATGTTCACTATAAAAGGATGCAAGATATGTCTAGGTATGGTTTAATCCACGCTTTTGACATGGACCTTTGAAAAGTGTAAAACTTGCATGTTGACCAAGATAACCAAGAAACCCTTCGAGGTGTTAGTCGTGAGACTAAGATCTTGGAGCTTATTCACAGTGACTGTGTGATTTGCATGCCACTCCTTCTTTGGGGAATAAGAAGTACTGTGACATTTATTGATGATGCTTCTAGATTTTGTTATGTATATCTTTACATAGCAAGGATGAAGCATTAGATAAATTCAAAGTGTTTAAAATCGAATTTGAATTACAACTTGGGTCTTTGATCAAAAGATTAAGGGGCGATAGGGAGGTGAGTACATGGATACTCGGTGACTTTCATCTGTTGGAATAATCCATGAAACGATCGCCTTATACTCCTCAAAGAAATGGTATTTTGAAAGGAAAACAGGTGTGAAGGAGATGGTTAATTCCATGTTGTCCTTTTCGTGATCGAGTCAAGGGTTCGGGGTGAAGCTATGTTAACAGATTGCTATTTGCTAAATAGAGTTCCCAACAAAAGGAACAAGGTTACCCTTATGAACTCGGACTAAAAGGAAACCCAACCTGAATTATCTCAAGGTTTGGGGTTGTAGGTCATTGTAAGACTCCACGATCCAAAGCAAAAGACTTTGGGTGAAAGAGGCATTGATCGCATCTTTGTTGGATATCTTGAGCATTCCAAGGCTTTTAGGTTCTATGTTATTGAACCTAATGAACATGTTTCGATTAACACAATAATTGAATCAAGGGATGCGATTTTGATGAGAATAGATTCTCATCGGCCCCTAGACCAAGTCGAGGATTCCTAATGGAACTCATGACATCGGTGTATCGAGGTCCCGATGATGAACCATCGGTGGTCCCCGATGAGGTTGTGGTTCAACAACTCGAACTCGTGCTCGGGAAGAGCAAAAGGGTCGGGACTCCAAAGTCATTTGGACCCGAGTTTCAACTATACTTAGTCAAGGAACAAGGGATGAGGTTTCGCACCAATACTCCTATTGCTTCATTGTTGAGGATGATCCCAAGACATTTGAAGAAGCAATGAAGTCCCGTGATATTGCTTTACGAAAGAAGCAATCAATGATGAGATGGATTCTATCATGGGGAACAACACTTGGGTGTTGGTTGATCTACCACCGTGTTGCAAACCTTTGGGTTGCAAGTGGATTTTCAAAAGGAAAATGAAGGTAGATGGAACTATTGAAAAGTTCAAGGCTAGATTAGTTATTCGTGGCTTTAAACAAAAGTCGAATAGACTATTTTGATACTTATGCCCCGTGGCTCGTATCGATACCATAAGACTAGCGATTGCTATGGCATCTATTCACAACCGTTATTCATCGATGGATGTGAAAACAACTTTCTTGAATGGTGAATTGGAAGAGGAGATTTATATGAACCAACCTCGTGGCTTCATCATGTCCGCAATGAAAACAAGGTGTAAACCGATTAAGTCTCTTTATGGACTTAAGCAGCACCTAAGCAATGGCATCAAAAGTTTGATGAAGTGGTTTTGTCTAGTGGTTATGTTCTTAACCAAGTCGACAAATGTGTATATAGCAAATTTGAGGAATCTAGTAAAGGAGTCATCATTTGTCTATATGTTGATGACATGTTGATCTTTGCACCGACCAAAATCAGTTGACCGACAAAGGAATTTTGTCATCAAGGTTCTCCATGAAAGACATGGGGAGGATGATGTTATCCTTGGTATAAGGATTAAACATGAAAGTAATAGAATTTCTATCTCTCGGCCTCATTATATTGAGAAGGTATCGAGGAAATTCAATTACTTTGATTGTACTCGATGAGTACACCTATGGATACTGTGAGAAGTCGATGCCTAATCATGGCAAGGTCGTATCTCAACTTGAGTATTCTAGGTAATTGGCTGCCCGATGTATGCCATGACTTGTACAAGGCCCGATATTGGTTTTGCGGTGGGAAAATTGAGCGGTATACTAGTAATCCTAGTGCTCATCAACGCAAGCGCCTCGGAGGGTATGAAGTATTTGAAGAGAACTATGGATTATAGTCTCTCATATGTCGGTTACCCATCGGTGTTGGAAGGTTACACCGATGCAAGTTGGATCAAGAACATCAAGACAATTCGTCTACCAAAGTGGTGGGTATTCCTACTTGGTGGAGGTGCAATTTCTTGGGCATCCAAGAAGCAAACTTGCATCACCAGTTCAACAATGGAATCAATTTGTGGCTTTAGCATTACTGGTAAAGAAGTTGAATGGTTGAAAACTTGCTTCTTGAGATTCCATTGTGGCCTAAACCTATAGCACCTATTTCTATCCGGTGTGATAGTGCGGCTACATTGGCTAAGGCTTATAGCCGATGTACAATGGTAAGTCTAGACACTTAGGTGTCGTGCATAGCATGATTCGTGAGCTTATCATGAATGGGGTGGTATCTATAGAGTTTGTTAGATCTCAATGAACTTAGGCGATCACTTGACGAAGGGACGGCTAGAGACTTGGTTATAAAGTCGCTAAAGGGATGGGTTTAAGTCCAACTTAGTCACCGAATGCTAGGACACCCAACTCCTCCCGAGGAAACTTAGGAGCTGAGTTCAATGTGGAAAGTCGAACATTCGATGGATTGGAGCACATGTTTTATTTACATCCCAAGGTTGTGCTTAGAACTCTTTGAAAGGAGGATGAAGTCTTTACTTCTTAATGGTTATTTTCTTTGAAAAAGTGCTTGGCAAGAGCATGACTAAAGAGGAACCACCTATGTAAATGTTGAAGTTTTGCCGCTGTGAAGCTTTGGACTTTTAGCTTTACAACATTTATGAATTTGGATATGGACACATGGCTTGTATAGTGTCGGGAGTCGTTAAGTGTTTGAAAACTTGTGTGTATTTTATCTTCAGGTATTCAAATGGGTTGAAGGGTTCAATTCTTAGAACACCCTGATTCTCGAATATTTGAACGTGTAATTTACTAAGATGGAAATTCAATCCTCAAGACATTTTCGTTTATGCAGATGTTTTGATTGATGTTTATTTTTCATGCAAAGGAAGTGAACTAAATTTGGGGAGGATTGTTGGAAAATTTAGTGCACTTGTGGGATTAGTTCACACCTTGTAATGGGTTAGGAGGTACGGAGTGTACACCCATTAGGTCCATGAACACCCTGACTCTTATAGTGGTTTGTATTGGTAGTATTGGTGAAAGTCTTCGCTTGGTGAAAATCTTGCTTGTGGAAAGTACCGCTTGTGGTTTCCATCGATAAGCGGTGTTTCCATCGATAGGCGATGTTTCCACAAGTGGTGTATCCACCGATATTGCTATGAAATCGATAGCGGTGTTTCCATCGATAGGTTGTACTTCCACCGCAAGTGAAAGTACTACTAGTGGAAAGTCTCGCTTATGGAAAGTCTTCGCTAAATGGCATTTACAACTTCTTTATGACCACGCTTAATTGGTCATGTAAACACTAACGGCTATAATGGTGATAATTATGAGGCTATTAATGGGCGATTAATACTCATAATTCCATTGGAATAGCTCAAGAGTAACCTCCTATATATAGGAGATCCGAACATGCATGAGAGAAAAAAGTAAAACGTAAACACTTATTAGCGAAAGGGTTATAGAATTGTGCCTAATTCTCTAAGCGCATTTGGTCTTATCCCAAGTAGATATTCGTGATACCCTGCATTAGGGTCGAATAGTTTACTTTGGAAAGTGATCACACGATTCCAAGTGATATCCGTAACCACCTAGTGGTATCTCATTATCACGACCTTAGTTTTGTTTCTGCTGAACAGTTGAGCATTTCTGCTGAAGTTGATTATCTTACCCTGCTTTGGGACGAATAACCACCAACAGTATCGAGCATACAAGTGAACAAATAAATCATATGCTTCAGTTTCTTTTAGGATTCATATTTATTATTAGAGTAGTGATTGGGAGACCTAAATCATATGCCTAAAGATATGACTAATCATATGTGGCATCATCCTGATGGCTACAGCAATGGGACCCGCTTTTTTATAAACCACCAGGATCATGCCACATGTTTTTAGTCACATCTTTAAGCACATAATTAGTCTTCCCAATCATTTTCCTTATTATTAACCAAACAATGTATACACGTACCAGTTTCTCTGGCAATTATTTATATTCCGGACACATTGCCAAGTTGTCAATAACATGAACCTCATCCTTCATCAAGTTGAACATGATGTAGTAGAAGTGGCTGGATTGGACGATTGAGGAACAAACCTTTTAAACGGTTCAAAAATAAGACGAATCATTAAAATGTTAACCATATATGTGCATCATTCCATACCAGCTCGATCTTCTTCAATTTCTCATGGTTGTAAAGCTTCAAACATGCCTTCAAGTTTGTGTTAAATAATTCGCACTTACGAGGATTCGACATTCTTTTACCCATCATGGCCTCACCCTATTAATTATACAAATAAAATGTTACCAATTCAATATGATAAAATAAATGATTAGTCATTTAGTACCGATCCACCAATATTTAGAATATTTGAGTTAAAAGATGAATGAGTATAGATACCATGATGTCAGAATGTACAAACACCCTCGAACTTGCACTGGTGAAACGTCTTTTTTCTAAATCGTTTTGAATTGCTACCCATATATCAACCACACTAGCATGAATTTTTGAGCCATGCATTAGGCTCTCCATAATACCCTTGTATCCAATCAGTTTCTCATGTGGTTCAAATATTATTTCGCTGTCAATATAGTTGAAAGCATCAATATAATATTTCCACAAATCATTAAAAACTCAATAAAAATATATTTAGTTAAATACTTACTTTTCGTCTTTCGTACATGCAAATAACCAATTCGAAACCTTTTTCTCATCTGAGTGCAGTCGTCTTTTACAATCCACAATCCGGGTTATGAAGGGTGATTTAAATGAATCAGGTATCTTTACTTCCCTTTTAGCCCTTATTCTTCCAATTACATGCTCATTTAATGATCGAGGCCTAATATCGATCATAGAAATTCCATCACCTACTAGTTTTTTTTATCATGGCCTTTATTATCATTTTTCTCAGGTTTTGGATCTGCATTCTTAGAGGAAACTAATGAGTTTGGAAATAATTTAAACCTACATGCATCCAATTTTGTAACAACATCTTGAACCATTTCGGGAGTCACTTCACATGTTTCAGATTTTGAATCACTATCAAACACACACACACACATTACCATCGTTCTCTTCATATCCATCTTCTGAAAAATTGATGTTTATTGGTGGCAACCCTTTATATTTGCATTCTACTTCCTTCATTGACGCTTTAGCTATTGATGCTTCAAATATCTTATCAAATATTACATGATCAGTAAGAGTTTGTTTTATGATGCCTGAAACTTCAACATATGAATCATTCACATTTTCTTTGTTTCCATTATCATCTTGATGAAAGATAAAATCACGTGAGTTTCCTGACAGAGATACACCAAATAGTACATCACGCTCTTTTGCCAGTGTGAGGATATCCTTATTATTCGAGAACATATCGAGTCCCTTGGAATTGTGTTCATTTATTATAGAATTTGAATTTATGACGACTGCAAAGTTCATGTTCACCTCATCAACAATATCCTGTAATGTTTTAATTTAACAAAGTATAATTAGGTCATCAACCACCTTAACAAAATATAATCAGGTTAACAAAATATAATCAGTTAATTTATTACCTCGAGACTCATATCATCATCACCACAATAATTTGGTTCTTCATCACCACAAACATTAGATTTCAACATATCACGATATTCTTGCGTAGAATAGTCATTGTGCTCATCGTAGTACCCATCACAGTATGTATTTTCATTTTAAATCGAACTATCATGTCAGATTGTGAATCATGTATCCTTTCCATACATGTCCCAAAGGAAGATGATTTAGTTTTGGTATTTCCAGCAGCTACAGGGGTATCTATTTTCTTCTTTGCTACTTCATCTCTTTCAGCTTCAACATTCCCACTATCATCTAGAAATTGAACCTTTGGTGCAAATGTCACTTTTCCTTACCTACCATTTTTAACTTCTTTTATTTTCCTGTCTTTTAGTTGTTTTGTTGTCCAACCATTCATGCTCGGAATAATTCCACAAACTTTCTCTTGACCATTTAGCATTGTTGAGTTCATGTAAAATACCTACATAGTTGTTAAAACCAATTGCAAACAATAATGATTATAAAAAATGAACTACTTCACAAAGTCTCAACTAATTAGCTTATTAAAAGAGAAAATGAATCGATCATACCACTAAGAACAATAATGGACTGGTGTAGAAGTTCGATGGGTCCAACTCGTTCCATGCCTTTCTACTTTCATTCAAGCAATCTAAAGTGTAAGTACACCAATCAAGGTTATGAATAAACGTATATTTTTCAATGTTTGCAAGAAACTTTTGGTTTACTGACCATTATTAATACTCTTAATTATTAATGTAACAAACAACACAAGGAAGTTCAATTGAAACCTCCTCCCCCCTTCTTTATCTTCTAGCATTTTTGGTATCACATCACTTACCTTTATTCTACCATTTTTTTAATGACAAATTGTCTCTTCCACTCTTCAATAACATTGTCTAGCTTTATAGATTTTTTAAAACCTCTAATCGGCACTTCCCCCATCGGAACCCCATAGACATTATGAATCACCTCCTTTGTTATCAACAATGACTTGCCCTTAACTTTTAAGCTACTAGTTTATGGGTCATAATTGGTTACTAGCCAATAACCAAGTTTTTTGGGAATCTTTTCAATTTTTAGAGACAATACATGTTCGAATCCCATACTTTTGGCCCTTTCCCGTTAAGCACTGATAATTTTTTTTACCAAATCAATTAAACATTTTGGTGGATGTCTCCTATTCACGGGTGGACATGTTTTCCCGTTCTTTCCAAACCTTTTTGCACTATCACTAACATTATCAAATTTCTGCTTCTTGTTTGATTCTTTTTTGTTCTTACTTACTTTTCTTTTGGGGCATATCAATTTAGGACGCGTTGGCGACTTCACCAAATCATCATCTGAATCACTAGGACCGTGATGTTTTTCTAATATCTTGAATGTTGCTATGCCTTTTTTAGCTTCTTTTTGCATACATGCATAATACTCACAAAACTTATGCTGAATTCATAACAAAGATTAAGTTATCTGAAGCCTATATAGGAAAAATTGTACAGTGATTCACATACTAAATGATAACAGATAATTGATTCATTCAATACACAATGATTCATAAATACAACTCGATGCATATTATATGTATTCACAAACATGTTTTTATGCAGATTTCATATTGCATTCATTATGATTCAAAAAAACAAAAATAAAAAATACACTACTCAACTCGGGCATGAGGATACACAATGATTCATAAGTACAACTCGATTCATTTTGCATGTATTCACAAACATGTTGTTCTACATATTTTATATGACATTCACTATGATTCCTACACAATGATTCATAAACACATCTTGTTTCTTTATTTATATATTTACAAACATGTTTTTCTGAATCTTTCATATGGCATTCCTCATGATTCACTATAACATGATTAAAAAAATCATAATTCAAACCTTTTTCAGTTCGAGTTTTCTGTAGTAGCTGTTTTGATTTTCTATCCATCTTCAAGAAAAAAAAGATACGAACTTTTGAGAAGGAATTGAATCAGTGAAAAGTATAATATGTATCAGATTATATAGAAACTGAAATGACGGTGAAAAAAGGATCTCTGTGATACTATTAGGTTATTGTCAAATTTAAATTTTTGAAAAACATAAATGTAGGTATATTTGTTCTCTAAATGCATTGATTCAATTACCTATTTACCCTTATCATTATTATAAATAATTAATTAAATGATTCAAATTGGATGGTTAAGATCTCTTCTCAATCTAAAAGTCTTCTTAATGGAATCAAAGCATATATATATCTTTACTACCTTATAATACATTTGGGACATGCTAGTAATAGAAGGCTTAAAAATTTCAGACTCAACACTTACTTATAACGGAAATTTTTGTGTTACTTTTGCAATAAAATCAATACCTTGCACACATAAATAAAAGTTATTGCATTACATTATGAAAAATAAATGTTTTCAATTTTGTAACAGCCCCAACATTTATACAGCCCATTTAAGATGTAACAGCCCATTCATAACGTAGTAACACCCTTTCAACCCATTTAAAACAAAAGATCAAAATTAAACTCACACATCATATATAAACCTGATCGCTTTCTCCCTTTCATTACTTCCAGTACACACACACAAGAATTTAAAACCCACACCCATCTAAATCCGCCACCTACTGCCATCACAATAACCACCCCTATGTAGCCAGCTGCCGAAATAGCCACCATATCACCGTGGTTTTGGTTGTTTCGGTGGGTCACTTCAGTTGTTTGGTTTGGGTGTTGGTGTCAGTGCGTTGTTGGTGCTTTGGATGGTTTTCGGGTTTTTATCTTTATTGTGGTTTTAGTGACGTTTTAAAAACGGTTTTGATGTTTCGTGCTAGATCCATGATCCATCATCTTTTTGTATATCTAACAATAGATCTAAAGGCTTTGTAGAATTAATGGCGGATCTAAAGTTTCGTGCTAGATCCGCCCCTGTACGGAAGAGCTCGGACAGGAGGCATTGGAGCAAAACTTTGAAGAAGTTAAGTTTTGTTTATTTATCTGAAGTTCTTAGACATGTCTTGATTGAAGCTGATGGTGTGGTGACGATTGGGTCGAAGTATGGAACGGGTTAGTAGATGAAGCTGGCAAAAAGAGAGCCCAACTTAAGTAGTGAGCACATCTATTGATATATGATCACTGAGTCACTGTATTGATGACTTTGGTGAAACAAGATTACATGAGCATAGTTATTGCTAAATATAGAGATATCATAGATTAATTTTAGACTAAACTTTTAGTCTATGGTTTATGGTAGCTTGATCAAATTCTAAATAAGGGTCAGATTGTTTATGTAAATTTGTACCAACTATATATATTAATTTTATTGATAGATGACAGGCTTCGATAAGATGTTGGCAAACTTTTAGAAGTAAACCTATGGCGAAGAAAAAAAATCTAGCTAGGCGTAGCACATAGTTTCTATGTATTTGTATTGCAACACAGAATTATACATACCTAATTTGTATCTATGTCATATTATAATCATAGTCTTCTTGAATGTCATGTTATACTTTCTTATATACATATAGAAACCAAGTCCTAACAGCTTGCGAAAAGTACTAAACAACATGTAATAGAATTTGTTTTGATACACGGAGATATTAGGTGATCGATATCTCACAATCAGTCGATTACTATTTTTCTATGTTTAGTAGATTTGTTCAAGTAGGGTGAGGAACAACAATTAATATATATGTTTAGATTTAACACCGGCCACTATGATTGAAGGAGAGAGGGACACTCCATACTCATAGTCAAGGTAAGTTGGCTACAATATGCTTGCTTGAAGTACATGAAGAAAAAAAATGATTTATGGTGATGACCTTCCTAAGAAAATTCAAGTGGGTTGTTAAATGGGATGTCCAATGTAAGAAAGCAGTTGAAGAAAAAGTGAGAACCAATTTAGTCAAGAAACATCCCCATGCGTTTATTTAATATTTAAAGTGTTACGTATTTTGGAAATTTAATACTCCTTAATAGATAATTAGTGATTGTTATGTTATGTTACATATTAGATAGATAAGTAGAGAATAACATATGTATCATTTGTATGTTGATTTTTACCGTTTATTTTGGAAATTTAATAATAAGGTGATAACACAATTAAATTTGAGTAGTTGGATGAAGTCTTACGTGCTTGAAAAGGGATCAAGTCTCGTGTATTCGCATAACAAAAAAACTACTAATGCACATTTAAATTGCTTTATTATTATTTGTAGTTACAAATTTGCATTTAGTGACTATTAATTATAAGATAGTGAGCTTAGTAATTCAATGAACTCGTGACTTTGAGTTTAGTGTCAAGGTTTTAAGTCTTACAATGTATTTTTAAGCACACTATTCTTAATTATTTTGTTATGTTTGTAATTGTCTGTTTGGTTTGAAATAAATTACTTTTAAAAAAAATGTATTTAGGACATTCTCAACATAAAAGACTTAAAATTTTAACCAACACACTTACTTATTATGGTATAAAAAAATGGTGTTTTTATTACAAAATCAATAACTTGTAACATACACTTCTTAAACTTGTAACAACTAATTTAATGTATTAAAGTTAAAACAACAATTCTAATAGCCCTAAAATTTAATGTGCCACATCCTCAACTTGTAACATTCACTAAACATTAATTAAACATGTAACTAGAAAATCAGATGGCTAAAAATCAGGACTTATAAATCTGAACTTTTTCTTTACATAATTCAAATGCCAAAAATCACAACCTTTTCTTTAACTTGTAGTTGCTATATATAAGCAACTCCATACAATGTGGCACAATAATACGAAAAATTTATGTAACTCCATGGACACATAAGTTCATATAAAAAGTGATCTGGTGAATGTTGAAGTCGCGTGCAACATACAACCCATGAAACTTATATTTCGTGGTACTTGTCATTGTAATGCTGGTACTGGTATATATATATATATATATATATATATATATATATATATATATATATATATATATATATATATATATATATATATATATATAGGGCTCATTCTTGTGAGAAGCTTAAATTTAGTGAGAACGCGAGAACAGATCCTAGCCCTTGATCTAATCCCTCCCATTTTCAGATCTAATGGCTTAGATTGAAGCACCATTTGCACTATCTATATTATTTTAAAAGTAAAAATCACATGGTAATATATAATTTAAAAAAAAACACACATATCACAACTTAGAAGGTGAACATCAATAGATCCTCTCCGATTTAACTACCTTCAACAATATCCTGTCATAACCATCACTACATCCCCGATCACCGCCTGATCGAACCACCACCATTCAAACCGCCTGATCGAACCACCACTCCACCATCAAACATTGAGAACATGACCGGAGAATTTGCCGGAAAACCACCATCAAACACTGTCTCCGGTACACCGGAGACTGAGAACCACCTCGACAAGGCGTGGATTCTTACAATCTCCGATCCAACAAACTTTCTCCAATCACAACCACCACCGTTCAAACCACCGCTTCACCGCCAAATCAAACCACCACCACTCCTCCACAATCACGACAAGGTGAATCTGAAATTAGTGATATCACCGGAATACACAGAGATATCAAGTAATTATCATAATTTATTATTACTTAATTAATTTTTATAAAGAATTGTATTGAATTGTGAAAATTATTAGCAGATTTAAGTTTAGTTAGAGGTGAACTGATTTTAATTAATTGATTTTTGAGGTCATAAGTGCATATAAGTTTAGTTTTATTATCTTCACATGTGAAGATTATCAGTTAGGAATGAAGTTTTGATGCAATTAGCCGATTTAAGTTTGGATTACATTATCTTCACGTGTGAAAAATATAAGTAAGTAATGGATTTTTGAGGTTATAAGAGCATATAAGTTTAGTTAAAGTATCTTTGCATGTGAAGATTATCCGTTATGAATGAAGTTTTGATGCAATTAGCCGATTTAAGTTTGGATTAAATTATCTTCACGTGTGAAAAATATGAGTAAGAATGGATTTTTGAGGTTATAAGTGCATATAAGTTTAGTTAAAGTATCTTCGCATGTGAAGATTATCCGTTATGAATGAAGTTTTGATGCAATTAGCTGATTTAAGTTTGGATTACATTATCTTCACGTGTGAAAAATATGAGTAAGTAATGGATTTTTGAGGTTATAAGTGCATATAAGTTTAGTTAAAGTATCTTCGCATGTGAAGATTATCCGTTATGAATGAAGTTTTGATACAATTAGCTGATTTAAGTTTGGATTACATTATCTTCGCGTGTGAAAAATATCATGTAATGGATTTTTGAGGTTATAAGTGCATATAAGTTTAGTTATATTATCTTCACATGTGAAGATTATCAGTTAGGAATGAAGTTTTGATACAATTAACCGATTTAAGTTTGGATTACATTATCTTCACGTGTGAAAAATATCAGTAAGTAATGGATTTTTGAGCTTAAAAGTGCATATAAGTTTAGTAATATTATCTTCACATGTGAAGATTATCAGTTAGGAATTGTTGGATCGATATACTTTAATCAAACTAAACTAGCTTGTTAAGGTTTAATAACCTCGGATAAATCCTAAGTTATTAACCAAGAAACACTGAGCAATCTTTATTAAGTACGCGGAATTTACTTAACAAAGCTAAAAAGAAACTTTATTAATAAAACTCTAAATCTGCTTATTATGCAGATACTCTAATACAACTCTAAGATATTCGAACTTTCTCTAAACTCTTAATTCATAAACTCTAAAACTCTTTTTCCGAAATCGCACCTCTAATGCCAATCTAGGAGTCCTTTTATAGACTCAAGGATATCCTAGTCGGTTTACAATTGATTACCTTGTACGACAAGTAATCTAAACATGGAATACAATACTTTCCATAAACGAATATAAATGATCTTACATTCTAGCAAGATTGCTGACTTTATCTTGCAGTACTTTGACTTTGTCTTTAGCAAGATTACTTTGACTATTTGACTTCTTCCAAGATTTTGCGACTTACAAGACTTTCATATCTTCAAGATTTTACTATCTTCAAGACTTTCATATCCCAACAATCCTCCCTAACTTGAATTCTACTTGTTTGACTTCAAGTTCCTTTATGAATATATCTTTATGACTTTATCTTTAAAATGGATTGTTCTTTAGTCTTTAGATTATATCTTTGTAGAATCGTGCTTTTGTCAAAGTATCTCTTAGAATTGTTTTCTTCACGTGAAGATTCAAGAATCTCCATCTTTTCAAAGAACACAAGAACATATGACAATGTGTACAATAATTCAAGTTTAAGTTGCATACTATTCTCATCACATCTAAGTGAATCATTGAAAATTCAATGGATTTAGAACTCTTTACCAAAGCCATTATCTTTGGAGTAGCCAAATGTTTTGGTGTGTAAGACCATGGTACATTGATAACCATATGATTTTTAGCAAACCACCAGCTATCAACAGATTTGTTTTGTCTTTACCAAAAGCTGTACCCTTCTGGACTAGTTAGTTCTTTTATCTAATGGTGAACTAATTACCAATAATGGTTTTTCCACGGCCTTTACCACAAGCCATTTCTTGTGAGCTAGCCAACTCTTCACATTACTGATATGGTGAGTTGATAACCATCCAACTTATTAGCAAGTTGTCAACTAAAAACGGATTTGATATATCTTTACCAAAGCCGTTTGCTCATGGATTAGTCAATCCTTTTGTAACCATGGTGGATTGATAACCTATTGATGTTATCATCACAAAAACCATTTATTCAACCTTCATTTCAAAAATAATCATTATTTAGCAAAAGGTTTCATCTAAAATTTTACTTAACGGTTAAGTTAAAGAAACAAGATGCTTTGATGAAAGTCTTGTCGACTAGCAAGACTTTGAATAAAAGTATCGATTATATCAAAAGTATTTATTCAAAATCATACCGGTTATAGATCATTCTCAAGAATGGTAGTCCATCTATAAGCAAATTGATAACCATGCAAGCAATTTCATCACCTCTTCTACTTCCAATCCATGCTCAAGCATTCTTCTCATGAGCTCAACAAGAAGAGGATATCTTCTTTACGCAAACATGTGAATCATTGTTCCATTTTCTAGCTCCAAGACATGAACCCAGATTCTCCAAAGAATCTCCAACAAACTATCTCCCGCTTTTCTTGATCCTTCCAAATATCATCGGTACTCTTTTCATCGCTTCCACATGGTTATGAGATCCCTTGTAAAACCAATCCAATCCCTTCTAATGGATTATCTTCAAAATAAGTCTTCACAAGATGATATAAGTAGAATAGATCTACTGCATCTATGATATGCAAAGAAATCCATAGCCTTTTAAAACTCGAAACTTTTATCTTCTTTGTGAAAACCATGTAATCTCCATTCTTTGATTTCTCAACTTTGAAAGCACCGATCTTTGATCCGTTCATCTTCATGTCATTATCTTCATCTGTATAATCAAAATCTACCACTCGAGATAATTCTTCAATTCATCACTAGTCTCGGATCTTAATTCAACCTTCTCTTTCTTTGAAAACCGAACATCGTAGCTTCAGCTTTTTCTTTTCTCTTTAAGTTTTCTTCCTTTCGACTTCAAATTCAATAAGCTTCTTTCTAAAGTCTTTGATGCCCGCAACATCTTTCTTATAAGCTTCTCTCAAGATCATATAATCTCTTCATATCCACATAATTTAGCTTCGTAATCCTTTAAATCCTCGCTTTTTAGATATGCCATCATTGCATTCCTTTCTTTAGCTAAATTAGGTCTTCTTGACATGAATCTAACAGTGTTGGAGATCAGAAGGTTCGTGATTTCAAAGATCCAATTCATCTTGCACTTTTTGAGTCGCTTTTCTATCCAAAGCTTCTTGAGCTTCTCGTTCTTCTCTATCTTTAGCATTTATCTCTTCTTGAACTTTTCTAGTGCAGCTTCATTCCTTGCAACTTCAAATGCTCTAATTTCTGCTAAAGTAAGCTTCTTCTTCTTAACTTCAACCAAAATACCTTTTCCCTTGTCTTTTGGATCAATTGCAGGTTGATCAATTTTTGGTTGTTCTTCTTCTTGTGCTTCTCTAATAGTAACACCTCCTCTTGGTTGTGATAGATCAAGAATTGTAGCAACTAATTCATCATCACTTGGTGAATGAATGGGTTTAAATCTAGGTTCCTTCTCTTCCTCTATAACAACTGTAGAAGGACCGACTTCTTCTTCAAAATTCAAAACCCTTGAGTTATTACTTCTTGTCCGAAAGTTTCATGAAAGCAAGACTTTCATGTTCAAGACCTTGATCTTCAATAATTAGTTCTTGATGCTTTGAGGTTCAATCTTTCTTCAGAACTTTCAATATGAACCAATTCTTCAGTACTTTGAGATCCACTCTCCTTGTTATCATCGTTCTTCTTATCATGTTCTTTCTCCTTATCATCTTCTTTCTCCTTATCATCTTCTTTCAATTTCTGTTCTTTAAATTTCCTCCCCAAATGGACAGAAGATGATTTAAGAACTTTCTTACGTTGTAATTCCTTACGAAGCGCTTTTCGACGTTTGTTCTCCTCCTTAACCCATAAATTGAAGCCTTGAATATAGGGTTTAACAAAATTTCTCAACCAGAAATAATTTTTCTTCAATTTTCTAATAGTTCTAGCTTGACGTGCAACAGTTTTGGTCAACCGAACTATTGCCAATGTCAAAGCAGAGTTATCCATAAGTAACCCTTCGCTTGGAATTGCAGGAGCAGCACCTTGAATTGGTGAATGTTCACGTGAAATGAGCAATTGTGGAGATGGAATAGGTGTTTTCTATTTCTTCTTGAACCTCGGGACCAAGAAACATCACCTTGTAATATTATATCTAGGAACACATAATAACGAAACAAGATCTTCACGAGAAGCGAGACTTGCGATTGCGGTACCTTGTGAAGCAAAGACTTTGTGAAGCAAGATCGGTTGAAGCAAGACTATGTGAAGCGATACCTTGATCAAGATTAGTACCTTCGGTTTCTTCATCCTCTGCGGTGCATTACGACGACTTGCACAATTTCCATCATTGATGTTGTTAAAGGAATATCTCCTCCTCGAAACAAGTTACTTCTTTTAGCCATGAATGTAAAGATTTTGGCTTGTTGCACAATAACAGTAGCAAAGCAAGAGGTTTGGGAACATCGACCAATTGCTTGTTCAAGAAAACTCAGATAAACCTTGGATACATCAACCAAGTAGCCCCGGATGATATATGAGAGCATTCCATCCAAAAGAAGCCGTGAAAAGTTAAATACTCTATCCGTTGCTAAACCAACTCTGCAGATGCAATATTTGAACCAAACTGCTCCCAAGAAGTGCTTTTAGAACTTATGCGGTGGAGCAAGACATGGATCAAAAACTTCCATTGAGGATGAATAAGGCCTTCTTAAAAGTATGTTCATCAAAGAACCTTCATAACCCAGTTGCTAAAGTATCCCAAATCGGTTGCTTGTCAAATCTAATAGCCCCATCTTCATCTTCAAATAATAGATCATTTCGAATAGAGGCTTGATAATCTTAATAGTCTTTCCAAAGAATCGAGGATCTAATATAATATTCATCCTCCTCCATATTGTCTCTAGCATTAGCCCAAAATTCTCGAATCCATGGTTCAATAACATCCGCTCAACTAAAGAGCATAGCTAAGAGGCGACCCAACCGGATAATCAATAATATCATAGAAAGCCACGTTCAGCCTCGGTCTTGTCCAAATTAGCCACCATATTGTGCTTCAAAGCAGTTAGACGATTCACCATTGTTGAAAGAATAAGCACAATAGAAAGATTGTATCGAATATTAAAGAGATGGTAATTGAGAGATAAATATGGAAAAGATGTGAAGTAATAATATGAGAGGAAAATCGGAAGAAGTTATTTATAGGTGAGATTTGAAAATCACGACCTAAATAACAAAGTTACCGTTACTACCAATTACCCTTCAATATTACCGTTGGAACAAGACTTTAATACGACAAACAAGATTTTCCACATAAGCGAGACTTTCCCAAGCAAGATTTTACCAAGCAAGATTTTTTAAAATACAAGACTTTGCCAAAATCTTCAAATAATCTAAGTATACACTAACATCCTCCCTCAGCAATACAGTGACTATATCAAACATCTTATAGTCCTCCCTTAAACATAGCTTAGTAGTTAATCATTCCAATGCTCACGACCAAGTAATTGAATCGTGACACATCAAAACCTTTGGTGAGTAGATCAGCTACATTATCATCTGTGTGGACTTTAACCACATTAATGAGCCTATGCTCATAACAATCTCTGATAAAATGATGCCTAATCTGAATATGCTTTGTCTTGGAATGATACACAGGATTCTTCACATGTATCATCTAAGTTAGTATAATCAGCACCTTCATTGGAATTGGTGAAAATACCTTCATCTTCAAGCTCATCATCAGTTTCTTCTAGCCCAGGCATGGTAGGATCATCCAAATCATCTAAAGCATCATCAATAGGTGCAAGAAGACTTTGGTTGAAAATCTTGTCAAAATCTTGTAAGAGAACTCTGCAGCCTTGTTCTTCTTCTTTGCCTCTTCATAAGCTCTCCTTTGTTCATCCGTAAGAATGTGCTAATACATCTTGAAGAAGCATCCGATTAAGTTCCTCTTGAATAGATTGATCCTCGCAGATAATGAGGATTTTGGTGCATCAAGATTTTGTTTTGGAGAAACAAGATTTTCTTAGGAACATCAAGATTTTGATTTGGACTCATAGGATTTTTATCGTGAATAGCATCGTGTCTAAGATGAATATCATGAACAACATATTGAATATTTCTTCATTATGCAAAGGTTGATTTTCTTCTCTAATGTGTACATAATTCATTGAAGGAGATAAAATCTCAAGATCAAACATCCAATCGGGACCCTTCCCTTTCTCATTGTCTTGATCCTCTAAAACTCAACATGAAGACAGTCTTGAATCTTCTTAGTAACTCTGTTGTAGACTCTGAATCCTTTATTGTTAGTGCAATATCCCAACAAGTAACCTTCTTCAGACTTGCCATCAAACTTCCCTAAATTATCAATGGTGTTCAAAATAGTAAGAGGGCATCCAAAAGGCTTCATAAAACGAATGTTGGGTTTATTGCCCATCGCCAGCTCATATGGTGTCTTCATCGTGGTTTTGTGACGTAAACCCCGTTGAGTACATAACATGCGAGACTTATAGCTTCGCCCAAAATTGAATAGGGAGATGAGAATCGCCTAACATGGTCCTTGCGACTTCAATCAAAGTTCTATTCTTCCTCTCTCGCAACACCATTTTGTCGAGGTGTCTTAGCAATACTAAACTCCCTTTTATGCCTTTATTTGCACAAAAATCATCCATAGGCTTGTTCTTGAATTCGGTTCCATTGTCACATCTAATACCTCTAACCTTGAGTCTTAATTGGTTTTCTAGTGCTATTATAAGAGTTTGAATAGCATCAAAGGTATCATCCTTAAAGCCCAAAAGAAAACCCAACTGAATCTACTACAATCATCAAGAATAACCAAGCAAGACTTCTTCTTATTTAAACTTGTCACGAGACAGGTCCAAATAAATCCATGTGTAATAGCTCCAATGGTTCTCTGATATTTCTTTCATCAAGCTTCTTGCAGGAAGCTTTGTGTTGTTTACCCTTCTTGCATGCCAAACATGATTGATCATTCCTGTAAGTCTTTGAAGGTAAACCTCTAACTAAATTTCCTTTGACCAATTTGTTGATGTTCTTGAAATTCACATGGCCCAATCTCCTATGCCATTGATGTGCCTCTTCAGATGTTGCTTTAGCCACCAAACATGTGGCTCTACCATAAGAATGTAGACTCTTCATGTCTAAACTATACACATCATTTGTCCTTGGTACTCGAGTACTACCAAGTCATCATCAATGTGTTTGAAGTCGAAGAAAGGATAAGACATTCGTGTCGTTGAATAACACAGGATGCTTTTATCACAAATTTGAGAAACCGACAACAAGTTGAACTTCACTCCTTCACATATCCGACATTCTCAAAATCAATTCTCCCGGCTTTAATTGTTCCTTTCCTGTAATCCTTCCTCCATTGGGATCATTCCCAAATGCAACTTTTCCTCCACTAATACTTCTAAAATCGACGGGATCTCTTTATCACTGTCATACTTCCGAGCAACCACTATCCACAATAAGATGATCTTTAAGCTCCTCTTCCGGGTTGCCGCACACAAAGAAACGAGTTAGAACTTTTAGGAACCCAAGCCATTATCGACTTGTGTTCCCTCGAGAAGTTACAAACTCAAATTCTTTGAGTATGTAATTCTCACTATCTCTCGATTATGATCCAAAATTATCTTATGATGTTTAGCATGTGGATTTTCAAAACTTTCGATTTTTCAACATAAATTTCTTTCACCAGATTATTAGCCTTTTCTCTTGACACAAAAACATCTCGATTCACTTTTTGTTGAACGTCTTGTATGTCTCCCGCCAGCTTCTTTCCTTTTAACCCATTCGGTTTTAACAGGAGGTTCTTGTGATCTAGATCCCTATATGAACTATGATAACTTTTAGGTTGATAATGAGGTCTCCTAGAATTTCTATCCCAAGTATGGTTTTCAAGCCTTGTCTCGAGCAAGACTTTGGAAAGTCTTGTGAGATACCAAGTTCTTCTCGATGTGGGTATCTATGATCTAGTGTGAAGTTTCGTGATTAACCCTATTAGAATTAGTCCAAACCTGGTTTGTGCTCTCTAGGTCTCGATTGTTAGACTTATTCCTTGAAACTTGCTTAGATATTACGAGTGTCATCACAATCTTTGATTAAGTGAGTAGGACTATAACACACAAAACACGCTTTTGACCCATATGTCCAAAGTGATTTCTTCTATGTCTATGCCCAAAATTGTTTTGCCTTCTCGAGGACCGATAAAATTTGTTTTGACCAAAATTATCCCAAAAGGTTTAGCGATCTTGTTTTGAAAAGGTTTTGCGAATGTATCGCTTGTTGAGCAAGACTTTGATTTAAAGGTATCTTTGGATTTTGAACATTGTTTTCAACAGTTTCTTTGGGTTTCTCGGATCTAGATTTAGCAATTAGCTTATTCCTAAACTCTAGACTATCTACTCCATAACGAGAAACATCGTGCCTAGAGGATGATGACTAATGGGATGAGGAACGACATGATAACCATTGTCTTTCTTAGAGGTGATTCACTTCATCGAGCCTTCATTACTAGATGAATCTAAATAGTTAATGAGCTCATCATCACTAGTGGTTATATCCTCAAAATCACCATCATCCCGATCACTAGGTTGATTTTCTTCTACGATACTAAAGTCCATTCCAAATCCTAAGCCCTGTTCTAATGTAAGCCCTTCTCCTGCTTTTTCAACATAAGCAACTTGGGACAAGCCGGACTCTTTCCAAGCAAAGAAACTTAGCTACCAAATCATCTCTTTCCTTAGTTAACTTCTCAATTTCAAGAATTTTACGCTTTAGTTTCCATTCACTAAGTTTTAAGCGATAATCCTGTTGTTCATACTTTTCACCAAGCCATTTCATTATTTTCATGTGTTATGATTTTAGCTTCTATAGACTCTAAAGTGATTTGATAACCTGCTACCTCGCACCTAGCCCTAATACAATTATCTCTTTCAATCACATAACTCATAAGTAATTTTGATAGAATTCATACAGTTTGAGCATACCTCGAGATAGGAGGCGAGTTGGTGAAGTAGCCACCATAGCAAGAAGAACAGGATCATCTTCACTTTCTTTGCTCCAATCAAATCCTCCAAAGCCATCATCGATTCCAAAGCAACATGTTCGATTCTTCATCAAAAGCGATGCTCGGTCAATGCTTCCACCGTGTCTTCAATCGCATCTTCCATCGCTACCATACAAGAAGTCACGGGTTCATCATCAAACTCTTCACTCCGGTCAACCTCGATAAATTCTCTTGAGCAACCAAAGCCTTTGTTTCGATTATTGGAATTTCCTTGAGCTCAAGTTTAGGCTTCTCGGATGTTCTGCTTGCTTGATACTTAGCAAACCCGCACTCCCTTGCAAAGTGACCGATCTTTTGACAATTGAAGCATTCAATTTTAGATTTGTCAAAAGTTATTCCTTGTTTTGGTTTGAAATCAATATTTTTGCTGCCTTCTTCATGTACTTTTTGATTCTTGCGATGATCAAAGCAACTTGCCACCGATATCAATTTCCTCAAGTGCATCTTCTTCAACTGTGCTAGATCCTCTTCATAAGTGATGTGTAAGCTTGCTTGTTGTGCAAAGAAGGAGCACAACTTCATCCGAGTTCAAAGTGGTTGATGGTGGGGCTCTTGAGATATATGATGGGGATTGTAAACAGCAGACTTTGAGAAACAAGACTTTGAGGAGAAGCAAGACTTTTGAAGTCTTGCTCTTCTTTTCGAGATGATAGAAAAGCAACACCGTGAGATTTAGAATTTGGTTGACCACTCATCTCATGTTCATACACCTTCAATTGATGATAAAGATCATCAAAGTCCATAACCTCAGTCCTTGTTGTCCTCGATCATAGTAGCAATCACATGCCATGTAGATGGCAAACTCCTTAGAAACTTCAAATTAGCATCCTCAATCGATACTTCGCCTTGTATAACTCCAACATGTTGAGGAGATTCAAACCTATCATATGCACATCAAGACTCTCTTTCTCCCTCATGAATGTTTCAAACTGCTTTGTTTCAAAGAAGTTTCATGCATCTTCTTAGAGGCTTCATTCCTCCAATCTGGTCTTGAGAGCAGCCCAGAGTCGCTTAGCATCTTTAGCATCGTGAAATTTGAGAAGATGACCATCCGGAATGGCGACAGGAGAATGTTAAGAGCCTTCTCTTGATTCCTTAGGGTTGCTTGTGGTAAACCGCTTTTGGTGCCAAAGGTTGTCTAGGAACTTGAGCAGGTTCGAACAACTTTATTCCCATTGACAATTACATTCCACAAAGCATGGTGCAGAATGGCAATATCTTGCCTCATCTTCATGCACCGAGATCATATTCTCCTTCTTAATGACCGGAATTTCGAGTGAGGTGATTGAGGGTGGTGGAGCAACTTCAATCGACATCTTGAATATTGTAGGGTTTCTTCCTAGTCGAGTTTCCACACAAGCTCGATACCACTTGTTGGATCGATATACTTTAATCAAACTAAACTAGCTTGTTAAGGTTTAATAACCTCGGATAAATCCTAAGTTATTAACAAAGAAACACCGAGCAATCTTTATTAAGCACGCGAATTTACTTAACAAAGCTAAAAGAAACTTTATTAATAAAACTCTAAATCGCTTATTATGCGATACTCTAATACAACTCTAAGATATTCGAACTTTTCTCTAAACTCTTAATTCATAAACTCTAAAACTCTTTTTACGAAATCGCACTCTAATGCCAATCTAGGAGTCCTTTTATAGACTCAAGGATATCCTAGTCGGTTTACAATTGATAACCTTGTACGACAAGTAATCTAAACATGGAATACAATACTTTCCATAAACGAATATAACAGATCTTCTGTTCTAGCAAGATTTGACTTTATCTTGCGAAGCTTTGACTTTGTCTTTAGCGAAGACTTTGACTATTTGACTTCTTCCAAGATTTGCGACTTACGGTGCTTTCATATCTTCAGTACTTTACTATCTTCAGCACTTTCATATCCCAACAGGAATGAAGTTTTGATGCAATTAACGGATTTAAGTTTGGATTACATTATATTCGCGTGTGAAAAATATCAGTAAGTAATGGATTACATTATTTGTCATTATTAATTATTTTCACCTTATTTATTACTATCAATATGCTTCTACTTTACGAATTAGCTTTTTCAAACCCTTGGTTAGCTTATTTACTTATAGTATATGTGATTAGAGTTATCGATTTAGATCCTTCAATAACTAGTTTCTGTGCTATATCAGAGTCGACTATTAGGAATCATTAGTTTACGGCAGCTTCTGTTCATTCTATGTAGGTGATTACAGTTGTTCATTATTACTACTTCGATAACTAGTTTTTATCTAAAACCGGACTATACGCAAGTTGTATTAGTTTATGATACATTGTACGTCAACTGTGATTTTCAGCTTCTAAGTATTATTTATTATTAGAGGTATGATTGATGATATGATCGCTTACATTTGCCTAATAATAGTTAGTTTTCCGCTTCAGATAAGCATAGTTCGAATGCCAATCAGTCGAACCTTTAATCATAAGTAGTATAAGTATTGTTAGATCTGATCAGTGAATATTTACGCTAACTATCACTCGAATGCCGATCAGTCGAACCTTGCATTAAAGGATGAATGTTAACTCTAATGATGCCATGGAGACTGATCTACGCTTTAATAACTAGTTTTAGCTTAAGAGCTCTGATTAAGGTGTTATTGCTACCTAAATATACCTTTATTATTCGTACTTGTACTTATACTATTTATTGTTTAGAGTCTAAGAATTGAGTTTTTGAAATCTATGAACGTTACTATTAGTATGATCGATATGTTCATTTTATGTCTGTGATTATAGTTATGAATCAGAATTTTGATTTTATACATTTGCCTGATAGTTAGCGACTTAGCTAACTTTTCTCAATAGTTGAACCTTCAATATCTAGCTTAAGTTTTAGTTTGTGCTTAGGTGAGCAAGGTAGAAGTGGTATGATAATTGGTTCGATTAGGTCCTCACTAAATTGTTGTTGTTGCTGTACTGGTTTTTGTGACTTTTATATTATAGTCAAGGTTCAAAAGTTTTGATGATTAAATTTAAATAGCTAGTTAGGTAAATGATTTGTTTTGAAATTTTAGATTGCTGGAACGGATAAGTTTTCTAAGGTGATTGATTTTCTTCGACGCCAGCTTCATAGGGAGACGTTGGTAATCTTTGTATATGGTAGGTGCGCTCAAGGGGTAAGGCACTTGCAGAAGACATGTATTTTGATAAGATTGAAAGGAGAACACCTGGTTTCACCCGAGCTTATTTGCAAAACCTGATGAATGAAGCTGCTATTCTTGCTGCCAGGCGCGAGCTTAAGGAAATAAGTAAAGACGAGATAGCAGATGATCTTGAGAGAAACATTGCTGACCCAAAGAAGAAAAATGTTGTCTCAGAAAAGAAAAAGAATCTTGTTGCGTATCATGGTAACCAAACATAAACTCTTCTTTCCACTTTTTCGTGGTTTCTCTTGATTACCGTATAATGTAAATAGTGTTGACGGGTGTATGTACATTGTTGATCGTGTTATTCTTTGGTTTATGGTCCAGAATCGAGGGTACTCTCGATCCGCCAAGATGTGTTTGATTCTTGTTGAGGTGCGGAATCGTTGTATCCAACTCAAATTCCCGAGGATCGGGTGGTATCTTTGGTCACACACACGCCTTAGTGGTGCATGATGGTGAAGCCTCATTTGATTCAATTTGTTGTTTTGAGGTCATCGACACAGTGAGATGGACCAAGAAGCTCGCTTATTGTAATGATGGCTTAGTATAATCTCTATATTCAGCTGATTTAGATGGGCTTATCAGTGGCAGTAGGTCTTGAATCATCACCCAAGTTATTTCAAGTTATTTGTCAAATGGATTAAAATGACTAAATTATGTGGTTAACAGGAAAGATTGGTCGCATCTATGTTACTTAGGAAAACTTAGTGAATAGCTTAGTTACTCACGTGAGACATCAGCTGTAGATCCATTCTATAGATTGCATGCCTCACGCTTGAAGCTGTAGTCAAAATGATAAGGACGCTTTAAAGGTTTCTTTCCTTTTTCTGTTAATCTACTTGACACTTTCATAAAAATTGTCATAATACAGACGGTATATCTCTATTTTATTTCTTGACAGATTGTTGTAATGTATTCTTATAACCAATCAACCCGAACTCATTTTGGTTCATTATCCAAGCTGCTTGTCCTGTTCATCTTGCCACCTCTACCTGATGCACATCTTATTGCTTGTTGCTGGTATCTTTTCATGTATATCTAAATACTATAGACAAACCGTAGATTAGAAGCACTCGAGGGTATAAACGAGAAAATGATAAACCGTTTGAAGAACCCGAAATTATCTAATACCAATTGTGCTAAAATGTATAAACATGTCTTTATGACTAGGTGACTTCAGTAAACCACTAATTACTAGATTTACGACAGAAGCCCAAGACTCTTTTCTATTAGATGGTAGTTCTGTAAACAAGCAACAGCTTTGTATTGATCTGCGTACATTTGAATTTTGGCAATCATCATTTGAGGATGCAAACCATTTGAAAGTTGTGGAAACAAAATGGAATTCTTTGTTGCCAAAGATAAATGATGTTTAATCAAGAAGAGGTCATCCGAAGAAAACATGTAAGTTGCAACTATGTTGTTTAGATCATCTTATAATTTCTTTACGGATTCCTCTTGTGCAGTTCTCCTATCTTGCCGTCTTGTGTAGTGCTCCTATCTTGCCTAAATCTCTATGTAGTGCTAGATCAACTATCTACAGAAGGATATATTCAGACAAATTTAGCCCTTTTGAAACTAATACTGCAAAGCAGCTTCTTGTGTATGCTTATACACTGCATGGTTGTTGCTTCACAAATATACCAGTGACTATAAAGTACTGTGAAGAAACTGTAAAGGTATGCAATCTAACAAGTCAGAAATGCATTATTTTGAATACTTACCCTCATTAATGACATATGTATTTGCCGTGCAGTCGAAGATGAAGAAGCGTGGCGGTGGAAGTTTACCATCTACACCTACCATCCCACTGTGCTGCACTCAGTTGTCGCTTGTCAAACAGGTCCCCCCACAACCCCTTAGTTTTCAGTCACTTGTGTTTATCTTGATCATTATGTCTAGATTAATAACAATTTAATGTGTATTTATTATTTAATGGTAAAATGAGTTATAAGAGGTGTTTGTTTGATCAATTTGGTCTCGGGTCAGAGGGTAAACCCGATTCGGGTTCAGGTCAAAACCCGTGATTTACGAGGTTTGTGTTTGGATTTGTTTATTACTTGCTTATATAAGCTTATTTATTTTGTTTGTTAATATGGGATTAAAAAGAGAACAATAGGGTGTGTTTGGTTGTTTTCGGTCCAACAGAGACGACCCACAAGGGGTGTTTGGTTGTCTCAAATTCAAGAGAAAACCACCCGTAGTGGTGTTGGTTTGGCTCAGTACTATCATATAATGGCACCGGCACAATTAGGCTGCTCAATCTGCATATATCTCATGTGCATAGATGCTGCACATTTGAGGATCTTTGTGGTCATTGTCTATATCAGTAAAGTTTGGCTTGCTAGATACCACAAGCTTCTCATTAATCTCACTTTCCCATGTATCGCATGTATGCAAACATTAATATAACTTCACTTTCACATATAAGATTGGAATTTGATAATTTTATTTATTTATTTAAAACAAACCTTTCTTTGAAAAGCTTTGCAACTGTGAAACTACCATTCTGTCAATCTGAATAGCGTTTACATCGGGTTCCTTTTCAGAAGGCTCTGTAGAAACTTTTTGAGCTTTGACCTTTGGTACATTAACTTGATTCTTTTTAGTCAGCAAACTAGTCTTTCTCTGATCACAATTAGTAACATGTAGAAACTAGTCTTTTTATAAAAAATTTCTAGCTCCGCCACTGTGTATCAGACTGGGCTATCGGGTTCCAGTGCCATTGTATGTGTTGCTTTTAGCTGCCTTCTTGATTTCTACAATGTCGGGATAAAATAGTCGTGGAGATTAGGCCACAACTTATTCGAATCTTCGAAAAGGAACTTGGAATTGTTGCGGGTCTCCGTGATAGAGTAGCACAAGTTTACGGGGACTTATGGTGAGCATATGAATGATCGGTTATGTATGGTGTTGTATTAATACTTAAAATAAGTATATACTACTATTATTAATTATCTTTTATTTGCAGGATTTTAACAAGGAGATGATGAGTAAACATGGTCATGGCAACTACACGCCGTTAGACACAAGTTTTCTCCCACCACTTCATCTCATCTATGCTGAAAATCCAAGTGGTTCCGGGAAGGTTAGTGGCATACAAATGCGCATTATACTTTAAAAGTAGTGCATTTTTTAAAAAACTAAATTTGGTGGCAACCAAAATATATCTAATCAAACATTCCATCACTGCAGGTACATAGTCCAGTTCGACAAAGATGCTTAGACGGAGACAAGTTTATAATATCATCAATGGAAGAAGTGGCAAACTTGGCTCTTCAAGGAAAAACGGCTTTGCTAGAAATGGATTATGCTAAACTTGCAACCCTTATGAATCAAAACTTTGATCTACGAAGGTAAAAGACATGTTAATTTTTTTTCTGCACATTTAAAATGGGACATTATGTTCCAAAGTGACGATTAAACAATTTGGATTCTGTTTCAGGCTGATGTTTGGTGATGCCGCCTTGGCGCCTAAACATAGAGATGGTGGATATGGCCGAAGGTGGGTGCGGCGTCAAAATTTACAGGTAGTGGAGGGGCGGTGGTTGCCTTTTGCCCTGATGGACCTTCACAAGTTGAACTTCTAGAGGATGCATGTAAGAAGAGCAGATTCTCCATTGTTCCTGTGAAAGTTGTTCCATCCCTTCTCAATGAAATCGATATCAGAACTCTCATCAACAACCAAACACCCATGCTTTTTCTTTACCCTGCCCAAGTTAATATTAAATCAGTAGGATAAATTGTCAAATTACAACAATCTGTATTTTTCATGATCCATGTACATTGCCACATTCCCTTGTTTGGCACGGTTAAATTAACTCGATCCAAGAGATTTTCATCCTAATAGTCAAAATGTACTTGTAAAACTACATGTGCAGGTCCTTGAAGCACTTCTGGAAACCGAACGGGCAGCTCGGGCAGAAGCTAATAACCGGGCATAAGCTCTTTCGGTTCAGCTCCAATCTACTCAAGGGAAACTTGATTCGCTTCAGCAACAAATGACTACTGTTCGTCTTAATGAATCTGCATTGGATGGTAAACTTAAAACCGTTTCACATGGAAAACGTGTGAGAGTTAATGACACTTTTGGAACCGATTCTGTTCAAGAAATGGATATTGATGATAGAGCAGCAGGACTTAACAAAAGATCAAGAAGTACAAATAGCCCTTTAAAAATTGTTTCTACTGATGACAACAACCAAAGTCAAGAGCCTGAAGACTATACAAAATTAAAAAAAATGAAACTCTAGGAAAAGCTCACAAAGGCTGGCTTTGCTGCCAAGGTGCTTCAGCTAAAGTCTACTGCCACCAAGAAAGACTTTCAGGTTCTGTATGAAAAATTAATTCTCCAGAGGCAGTGAATTGGTGAGTTTGTTGACTCGCTATTTTTACTAAAATGAAAGTGACTTGAAGTTTTCTGTAGTCTAGTATTGTTGCGGGTGTGTAGAGAACGTAGGTAATAGAGTTTGAGCTTTGGCTAGTAGCAAGTGATTGTGTCATGTTCTTTTGATGACATGGTACAGTGGACTTTGTTTTTGCACAGTAAACTTGCTTTTGTGTGTAGTTTCTTTTCTGAGTGTTTGTGTTTGTTTGGTTTTACGGATGGGTCTGAATTACTAGTATATGTTTTGGCTACTGGTATGTAAATTACAGCTGACAGTCTTTTGAATTAGTGTGTAAGTAACATTGTTATGGTTTGTCGTTTTCTTCTTTATTTAAGCCGCATGACAGGTTGCATCCTCGATAACTACATGATAGGTTGCACCGTTGCATCCTTAGCTTCCCACAATTTCTTGTTTTGGACCATGTTAAAAACGACTATGACAACAAAGCGTCAAATTATCATTATATTCATGTCTCTCATGACATACCTTTTTTGAGTGCATCATGACCTAGGGTTCTGGAGTTCTTCTTGAGCTAAATGTTATGGTATAGACATAAGAATGATTTTACCAATTCAAACGTAATAAGAGAGTGACTTCGTGCCAAGTAAAACATAGATATAAAACCTGAAAACACGGTAAAAATTGCTAACTAGGAACTTTTGTAGACATTATGTACCGCTCCATAATCTGCAAACATTACATCTTAATTTCTTAAAACGGTTCAAAATAAATCACCTTTAGATAAACTAAAAGTATGAAATCTGCAATCAGACATCAATGAAGCTCAAAAGAAGATGAAATAAATAATGGTACGCAAGTTTGAGCCAAATATAGACATACAGTGATGCACATGATGAAATATGACATACTACACTTATATTTTCTATTTTTAGAACTTATATCTAACACTAACTTCATCATTAATTTAATAATACTATTAATACAAAAATATTAGTACTGTGTTCAATTCTCCCTAACTGTTCGTAGAATTAATGGGATGTATTCCATTCGCCTTGATGTACGCTTGGTCTGCTAAAGCCATCCGTGTTTGAAAGGTTGCCCATTCTTTGTTACACCTCTCCCTCACCTGATAACAAAACAAGTGAAATCTTTAACAAACCGCAGTTGGAAATGCAAACGTTATATACTCAGTAAAAAAGAGAGTCGGTCATACCCCTTCCCATGTTGCCTTTCCATTCTCGGCCTTGCCCTGACAGAAAGAAAATAAACAATGAAAATCCTTGCTCATAATTTTCACATATGAATATATTCTTACAAAAATTAAATAATCGTCTAAAAACATCAATATATCCTATTCTTGCACTTCTAAGATAAAAAATATGTAGTAAGACTAATGATTCAATGCATGCTTATAATTTTCACATGTGAAAATATACTTATAAAACTTAAATAATCGTCTATTAAACATCAATATCTCCTATTTTTGCACTTCAAGTATAAAAAATATGCTAGTAAGATCAAAGCTTCAATCCTTACTCATAATTTTTCACATTTGAAGATATTTTTACAAAACTTAAATAATCGTCTATTAAACATCAATATATCCTATTTTTGCACTTCTAGTATAAAAAATATGCTAGTAAAACAAATGATTCAATCTTTGTTCATAATTTTCACATGTGAAGATATACTTACAAAACTTAAATAATCATCTATTAAACATCAATATCTCATATATTTTCACTTTTAGTATAGAAAATATGCTAGTAAGATCAAAGCTTCAATCCTTGCTCATAATTTTCACATGTGACGATATTCTTACAAAACTTAAATAATCGTCTATTAAATATCAATATCTCCTATTTTTGCACTTTTAGTATAAAAAATATGCTAGTAAGATCAAAGCTTCAATCCTTGCTCATAATTTTTCACATGTGAAGATATTCTTATGAAACTTAAATAATCGTCTATTAAACATCAATATATCATATTTTTGCACTTCTAGTGTAAAAATATGTTAGTAAGACAAATGATTCAATTTTTGCTCATAATTTTCACATGTGAAGATATCATAATTTTCACATGTGAAGATATACTTTCAAAACTTAAATAATTGTCAATTAAACATCAATATATCCTATTTTTGCACTTCTAGTATAAAAAATATGCTAGTAAGACCAAAGATTCAATCCTTGCTCATAATTTTCACATGTGAAGATATACTTAAAAAACTTAAATAATTGTCTATTAAACATCAATATCTCCTATTTTTGCACTTCTAGTATAAAAAAATATGCTAGTAAGATCAACGCTCAATCCTCGCTTCATAATTTTCACATGTGAAGATATTTTAAAAAATTAAATAATCGTCTAAAAACATCAATATATCCTACTCTTGCCTTTTAGTATAAAAATATGCTTAGTAAGACCAATGATTCAATCCTTGCTCATAATTTTCACATGTGAAGATATACTTACAAAATTAAATAATCGTCTAAAACATCAATATATCCTATTCTTGCACTTCTAGTATAAAAATATGCTAGTAAAACCAATGATTCAATGCTTGCTTATAATTTTCACATGTGATGATAAATTTATAAAACTTAAATAATCGCTCATTAAACATCAATATCTCTTATTTTGCACTTCTAGTATAAAAATATGCTAGTAAGATCAAAACAATCCTCGCTCATAATTTTTCACATGTGAAGATATTCTTACAAAACTTAAATAATCGCTCACTAAATATCAATATATCCTATTTTTGCACTTATAGTATAAAAAATATGCTAGTAAAACAAATGATTCAATCATTGTTCATAATTTTCACATGTGAAGATATACTTACAAAACTTAAATAGTCATCTATTAAACATCAATATCTCCTATTTTTGCACTTCTAGTATAGAAAATATGCTAGTAAGACCAAAGCTTCAATCCCTGCTCATAATTTTCAAATGTAAAGATATTCTTACAAAAATTAAATAATCATCTATTAAACATCAATATCTCCTATTTTTGCACTTCTAGTATAGAAAATATGCTAGTAAGATCAAAGCTTCAATCCTTGCTCATAATTTTCACATGTGAATATATTCTTACAAAACGTATATAATCGTCTATTAAACATCGACATCTCCTATTTTTGCACTTCAAATATAAAAAGTACGCTAGTAAGATCAAAACTTAAATCTTTACTAATAGTTTTCACACGCGAAGATATTTCTTACAAAACTTAAATAATCGTCTAGTAAACATTAATATCTCCTATTTTTACAATTCTAGTATAAAAGGTATGCTAGTAAGATCAAAGTTTACGTAGATGGTCCGTGTAGTTTGCTCAAAGTTATATCTTTCATCCATCATTGGAAGTTAATCGTTACACTAGGTTTCTCAGATGCAGAGGCGGAGACATGAGGGAGGCAGGGTGTCAAAATTTGCCCCCTCGACCATAACTTTCTTGCTCCGCTCCTGTTGGATGACAATGAATCATATATGAAGTGGATGAAAACATATCTACATCGATTTAGCTTTGATTTCTTCATATGTATTCGTTGGATGAAGCGGGTAAATAAACTAGAGTAAATGAACTATCGATGGATTTTTTTTTTTTTTTTGGTTTAAGTTATATATCAACATTGAAATGATGACAATGTAACAAAAGATGACACAAGTCTTGCAACAAGCATGCAACATGTTTGTTGAAACACAATTTGCTACAAGGTGACCTAAGCTCGTAGCAAGATTACCTTAGTCACAACCAAATACGTACCTCACAAAAATTAATAAACAAAAAAAAACTCACAAACTAAATACAAAGTTCAGTCATCTACACAATCGAATGGAGCAAATTAGCTTGGGGGCCGTGTCATGCTTGGGTATTTGTCAGGGGGATGCGTCGCATAGACCCAACCGATCGATGCTTGGGTCACTCATAACGACCAACCTTAACGTATATGGACCACATAAATTATTAGATTAGAGTAGTTCCGTCAATATTCAAAACATTCTTAAAGACTACTAATTGAAATAAATACGTAGTGGAGGGATCAAAATGTTGAAATAAATGTTTCCATAACTATAAATGGTATCCACGATTTCATAATTTTTAGCAAAATCTCAGTGACCATTTTCCTACTTTACTTGCCATTTAACCACACAAATGAAGAATGGGTGAATATAAATGTGGTTTCTAAATTTCTAAGGCAAAATACAATATTTTTTAGATGTGGCTTATCGAAACACAATATTTTTTATCAATATGAAAAAATAAGCCCAGTTAATATCAACTTCTAAAAGATGTTTGAACAGTTAATATGAATACAACAAAAAGAGAGATGTAATAGATTAGCACATGAGATCTTCCAGAAAGCTTGCAATGGCTTACAAGAGCGTAAGTACCATTCCTTCTGAAAGTTACCACGACAAACTCAGGGTCTTTTCCTGTATCCCATGACATGGCAGGAACGACTATCTCTCGGGTCCCGTCTGGATGCGTGCGATCAGAAAACGCTTGAGCATGTGCGCTGAAAACCATCCTATGACATAGAATAAGAACTTGTCAGCACTCGCGTATTATAAGACCGAAAAATATGGGAGTCACAAGAAGGAAGAGAACACTTGATTATTCGTAAAAATGGCAAATTTGACTCATTTACTTGTCTTAAATAGGTCAAACAAAAAAAATAAAGAGCTCTCAAATATGTCAATTTAAAGAGCTAATGGATGCATAAACTATTTATACAAAACACAAAAGTATAAAGATGGACCCAAAATATTTAGCAATCAGCCCGGCGTGACCGGTGACCCTGCATGTTTAGCATGGTACCTAAAATGACACATTGGTTTGAACCTGTTACCCAACCCGCCCATCTTGACACCTCTACTGAACAGTAACAGTCACACTTGGAAAGAAAATTAAGAACAAAATATCACCTGGGCCTAAGAGCATGAAAGATATATTATGTTGCATTTGGAGGAAGCGTTTGCGATAACTCATATGGTCCAGCCTCGGCAAGTGTCCTATAAATGATGTTTAATTATGTTAGATATGACATCATAAACACTAACTTATAATAATGTGTGGAAATGGGGTGCTGGCATTGCGTTTGGAGGTGATTATGTGATCTGGAATATCCAAAATCAGATAACTAGTTGTAACAAAACGTTGTTACAGGGCAGAAAGAGATGATGTTTGGATGTGCTTATACTCAGATAAGAAAGCAGATTAACTACGACCTGAAAACACAATAATCAGATACTCACTTCCAAAACACAACGCCACCCCACTCCACCTACACGGCTAAATATGAAGTTTTATGTGTCGAATTCATTCTACCTTGTTTTTGATGATTCTGCGCTATCCTGCATGTTTCCATCATGATCACTGTCTCACCAATTCTTTTCTGCTGTTTGATGCAACGGAATGTGAAGCAAGAGTACAGGACCCGACCCAGATGACATATCATTTTCCCTCCAGTTAATGTCATGTTTAGGAATCTTGATTCCAGAAGACTCATTTATAACATTTTTCACTAGCTCACTTTCTGTCTGCATTTCTATACGTTCTCTTTCCAACGCTTTTTCAACATTAAACCGTAACTCATTATTTCCACATAGCAATGCCACAGAATTAAGTGAAACAAAATTGATATTACCAATATCAAATGCGCCACAACCAGATGAATCCAATCCTGGGAAGCTTCTAGTTACTTTAGTAACGAATACTTCATCTAGATCATTGCATTTTCCTATGCCCCGGTCTCCAGGAACAACGTGGTATGGAAGATCAAGAAAAGGGCCCAATAAATTGTGAAATTGCTGGACTAGAAGTGTCCATTTGCTTCGAGTCAACTCTGATCCTTGAGCAGATACATCTCCTAATACAATCAGCATGTCAGGCTTCGGAATTCAAATGATTTCTGGTTGAAAATATCAACATGTGAAGGATCAGATTACGAAGCTTTGTGAAATTCTTCAAGGAAGACAACACTTGGCTGGCCAAAAAAATATACACCGTAAATGCATAATAATAGCATATTATGAGAACAGTTATATACTAGATATCGCAATGCTAAACAATCCTAATGAACCAATAGAAGATGTCTTTAAGCATTCTTGAAATCAAAAAACGAAACAAATAGCTTCAAGGACTAAATTTGAAGCAAATATCGACATTCATATCTCCTACTGATGACTACAGAATTTAAAAGTCAAACCCATATTTAGAAATAATAGAAGTCATTCAAGTCTAGATCGAATTAAGCACCTGTACGGGTACATTTTCATGACCCAACTATAAATAAGCAACCATCGTAATCACCATGCCAAATTGATAATTAAGTCCAAAAATCTAAGTGAGTGTTTGGCATTTCATCCTAAAATTATAAATTTATAAGGAATCATATATTCAGCTACCGGGGACTACAAATAAACTCAACATTTAGATATTTCGTTCAACTATTATTGACACGGTCTTACTAATTCTACATTTAGACTTCAGACATCAACTCTTAGCATTCAGATTTCAGCAATGAGAAAAAACAAATGTTATACGGTGCCTTTTGGGTCCAAAGTTTTCTTTAGACACACATATGACTACTTGTACGATAATCCAAATCTTGACACTTACTATAGAGTGTTGTTACTTTTATAAAATTCATCATGTAATCGTCACGCAATGATCATAAATCAAATAATAAGTAGTAAACATAATTAACATAACAATCACAAACAAGTTAAAATATCTGATAGCTTATCCCCCAGCATCTCATACAAGTGTTAAGAGAATCAGTTGTAGTTCTCGATAAACGATGAAGAAATAATTTCAAAATCAACATATGCAACAATACTAATAAAAACATCATGTTTACTGGACATAATATTCCACCGATGGATTGCTGTAAGCAGAAACTTGTATCACGTAGAAAAGAAAAAGGTTCAATGAATTCTAGTGACGGGTAACCTTTTTGGGTTTCTACTTCTTTGGTCCTTTCGAAACAGACAACCTACAATTTGCAAATGCCTCAATATGAGCATCAAATGTGTGTCTTGTAAGCTAAGTCTTTCAACCTACATCAGTTTTCAAATTAGTGCTGTTTTGTAGGCCAAAACCTGTTGATTTTAGATTGATTGGAGCTATAAACCTGACAAATTATATTTATTTTGTTATATATGCGTCTGTAATGAAATGTCTAACAAGTTTTTCGGATTTTTAAACGTTTCAGTGTTTTTTAAACCTCCAATCCTCGTTCGAAGTCTTTATGTAATGAGGCAGGAGAGCTTAAGAATAAAGCAGTGAAACATAGCATGGATACCATTTCTGCATAAACTTTTGCATGATCCAATTATGCATAAATTACCTTCTTAAGATATCCCGCCATTGTGATATTAAACATCGTAGCTGCTTAGGATCTTTCGTATCTCCTCACATGTGTAATCAATGTATTGTTCTTAAGGGCAAATTTGAAACATTGGTATAATTACCGTAATATTAAACATCATATGTATTTTGAAAAGGATGCGTATTTTACACCATAGTTTGCATTTTGGAAAAGTGAATACATCGAGAATCATGCGAGGAGATACAAATTATCCCCGGCAGCTAAGCTATAAAATCTCATAATAGAGGGATATAATAAGAAGTGAATTCTACATAATTATATAATTATTTTCGCTACTTTTACCTTAAGTTCTATTTCTGTTGTTCGTTGCAGAAAAACTTTCCTCAGGATCGGAGGTTCTTAAAAAGATGAAGCGTTATATGAAAGAACTCTTAAGACTTATATGTATTATCATATGTATTGAATTACAACTACAGAAAGCAGGTATAACAAAATAAAGGAAATTTTTTCAAGTATATAGTTCCCATTGATCTAAACTCCATCCATGGATATCTACAAAAGAGCACTGACTTGCAAGACACACATTTAAAGCTCTTAACAAGGCATCTGCAAAGTGTAAGTTAATTCAAATGGCTCAAAAAAACAAACTCTCATTTTGATCAAAATTATGTTCTTTATATACAATAATAAGGAGAATACATTCTCTGATCAAATGACAAAGTAGATACCTAAAAAATGGTTACGTGGTTGCTAGAATTCATGAAACTCCTCTTTTCTACATGACACAAGGTTATGCTTATAGCATTGCTTGGTTATTATATCCATCAAACATGTTGTTTCCGATTTTTTTATTATCGTTGTTATTGTTCATTTTTTATAAAATTCCATTGAGTGAATGTTTTTATTACCACTTTAAAGTAACCATCTCATGAAGCTGACTATTTTATTATGGCTATCTCAAATAACAGCGCTAACTCCAAATAAACGAAATAACCTATCTAGTTGAAACTAAGCTAGATAAGCATATATCAGCTTTAAAATGATCACATAAGCAATTAGTTAAAGTTAGGTTTACTTATATTGTAAAAAAATGCTATGATTATTTTTTTAATTCCGAAATGTTGCAGAAGGCCTGCCTCAACTGATACTACCAGAAGTTACTTGGCTAATAATTCAAGACCTAATGCCACTGATAAGCCATCTGAATCAGCTGAACGTATTGATTCTACTAAACCATTAAATCACTCAGCCTGCTAGACCATCTCAGCCTGTAAACAATGACCTCACAAACAGAAAAAGTGAATAAAACGAGGCTTCACAATTATGCACCACTTAAGGCAACCATCATGAACCACTAACACCACCACATCACGGGATCCTCAAAGGGAATTTCAGTTGGATACAATGATTTCACAACGCTAACAACATCGAAAGTTCATTCATTCATGATATTTTTCAAGCCAAGATACTCTTACTAAACTTAAATCATCACAAAAATCCGCTATTAACATCAAAATTCCATTGTTACTGATATTCTTCACTCGTGAAGATAATTTATAAAACATCACTAATCTCAATATTCTTCACATGCGAAGATACTTTAACTAAACTTAAATCCGATAATAACCTCAAAATTCCATTGCTTACTGATATTCTTCACTCGTGAAGAAATTTTTACTAAATTTAAATCATAACAAAAATTGCTAATAACATTAAAACTTCATTTCTAACTAATATTCTTCACATGCGAAGATACTCTTAACTAAACTTAAATCTGATAATAAACTCAAAATTCCATTGCTTACTGATATTCTTCACTCGTGAAGATAATTTTTAAAAACTTAAATAAACAAATAATCGCTAATCTCAATATTCTTCAAACGTACCTAAAATCAAAATATCAAAACTAAAAACAATGATTTATGCAATTTAATTCATCTTTAAACATCAAACACCTAATCCGTAAACTATTGTTTCACAAACGCATCATTAGATAGTCATTGTAACAAACAAACACTAAAAAGTATCTAATAAATCAATTAAAAATCTTCACATGTGCAAAAATAGATATGTAATAAAAAAACACATCATTAGATAATGAAAGTAACAAACAAACACTAAAAACAGTAACTAATAAACCAATAAACATCTTCACATGTGCAAAAAATAGATGTGTAATAAATCAATTAACATCTTCATGAGATAGTCAACGCCGGAGTCAACGGCGGAGAAAAGTTGTTAAACAGTTAAAACCAAAATCAGATTTAAGCAGAAAAAGATATTAGATAGCGAATACCGGAGTCAACGCCGGATATTAAGCGAAAGAGATGAAGGAGATGACGTATATGCGGTGACGGAGATGACGGAGATAACACATATGCGGTGACGGAGATGATGGAGATGACGAATATGTGGTTAATACAGAGGAGATCTGGTTTGCTATTTGAGTTTGTATATGTTTTGTTTTGTGTGTGTTTACGTGACATAGAAGGAGAGATAGAAAAAGGGGATAAATTTTAGGGGTGTGGAAGCAAATGAGGATAATTCATTTAGACCCCTAAAATTTTCGTCTAATATTTACAACAATGCCATTCCGCCCAAAATCATATTTAATTGATCCTACGGTCCAGATCTCTTCTCGCATTCTCACAAAAAATAGACTTTCGTTTGAACGACATATATATATATATATATATATATATATATATATATATATATATATATATATATATATATATATATATATATATATATATATATATATAGAGAGAGAGAGAGAATTCAGATCAAATGATAATTTTCTTAAAATTGTAAAAATAAGAACCGACTTAAATATGACAAGTGACGCTCTCTTTAAAACAAAAACAAAATTAATTAATTACAACTAAAATTGTTAAAGTTTTGATTTTTTTTCCTAACTGACGAAGCCTAGGTGATACACTTTGATTCTACGTGCAATGTGTATCAGGTTATGGTATGTGTATCAGTTTATTCAGTGATTGATGTGTATTAGGTGTATTAGTTTATGTATAAGATGTTAACTTTTTGAGATTTTTGATGTATTGGTTTAAAATTTATAGTTGGGTATTACTCCCTCCGTCCCAAAATTATAGTCTTCGTTTGACTTTTTCGGTCTTTCTATCACAACTTTGACCTTAAGTATTTTTGTTTGTGTTATATAATACTCGATGCAAATTATATGAATGGATTGTGTTTTAAATGTATTTTCATTTGATATAATTTTCATCAACTATTGTATAACACAAACAAAAATATTTAAATCAAAGTTAAAAAGTTCAAAAAATAAAAAAAAGTCAAAGAGAATATATATATATATATATATATATATATATATATATATATATATATATATATATATATATATATATATATATATATATATATATATATATATATATATATATATATAAATTTAGACTTAGAATTGTAAATCATCCAGTAAAGACCATTGTATCAAAAAATTAAAACTTATACTTTCTCAATGAAAATTTTAATTATAAGGTATCAGCTACCACAACGCACAGATACCCTGCTAGTTTTAGTAAATCATGCTAAGCATTTTCTTGTAAGAAAATTTCTTTCTAAAGTAGACACAAGTTTTGCATATAGTTTATCGTTCTCATCCAATTTACTTGTTGATATCCATATTTGTAAGATTTCAGATATTCTTAATTTGTAAATGTCTCTGTTTGTACATGTCTATAGCTTGTTATCAATGAACCATCTCGATTCTATATTCTAAACACAATCAAACTACAACATTACTTAACAGTTCTAGATTAAATAAGTAAGATATGGTACTTTAGATGGAAAATAATGTCTACATACAACACTGAATGTCTTAACATTAACATCTACAAAGAGATAAAATGACAAAGTTTCATCGTTTAAGTAGTTTGACTTTTAAAAGTGAAAAAGTGGGTGTGGCCATTATAGTAAAACACGAACTTCATGTATCTTGTTTCTCAAGGTGCTTTTTGACCACTTCCAATGTCTGCGTCGGTTTACAAACCAAAAACCGTCGGTTTTGTGACACTAATGGCATCACCTTATCGGTGGTACGTCGGTTTGGCGACGAGGGAATGGAGCCCGTTTGAGTGTTTTGTGTGTGAGAGTGTTTTGTGAGTTATATTGTCTAAGTGGTATAGAAAAAGATACACCACTTTTGACATAGGTGTGTTAAATTGTGCGCTAATTTGGAAAGGGCTAATATGATGCTGAGCTGTCACAACCGGAAAAAAAAAAGACACCATAACTGTTGAAGTAGTTTATGGTATTTCCTAAGTTCGAAGTCACCGGAATTAAATAAGTTGTTAAATTATATGTAATAACTTGGGCCCGGCTTGCGCTGCTCTCATAGCAATTTTATGTATCTTTACGGCTCTGCCTAGCGGTATTAAATTAAAGTGACGAATCAACCATAAAGTGTTGTGGTTCTGATGTCAAACAACTATTAATACGTGTGTATATGTTGCTCAAAAAATGTAAATCGATTGAAACACCCGAATCTTATGCATTTTTTGATGCTAACCGGATACAATAAACATTATTTTAATGTAAACTTACATAGAAAAAAGTATGCATAAAAGCTTGTAAAATGTGTAAGACATATAAATTCCTATCCAAGATGCTTCCTTATCTTCCTTTAATGGGGTTCTTTTGCTCGTATTCTTGTTAATAGGATCCTATGCATACTTCTAAGGATTGACTTCGATTTTTAGAAATTGGATAAGGTGGTAGAACCAACATTATTCATTTTTTTTTTTTTTTTTATGTTTTGCTATTTTATGGTAGAATTCCTGGTTAATAGTTTTTCAATATGCAAATTAAGGCTAGCATTTGTTAAAGGTGAGTGCGGTTTGTGACTAAAACCGAACCACGACCGTACTTGCGGTTTCTATAAAAGTATAAACCGAAACCATGCGGTTTTTGCGGTTTTCGGTTTACAAAGTCGGTTTTATCGGTTTTAACTGCCCTACATTTAGCTATCTTGTAATTTTAGGCTTGAACCCATTAGTAATTTTGGCTTGAACCATATTCATCTCATTTAAAACTAATAATACAAACATTCCATTATGAGAAAATAAGAAACAAAAATAAATGAGATGATAAGTTGCATAGTTGATTAAAGGCTCAAAGACTAAAAGCAAATGATTACAAGTTTATAAATGACATGTAAGGACGCAGCTCAAAATTGCATGCATTGTTACGTAATTTATATGCAATCAAAAGTTTGAAAACGTAACAATTATTTAACCATAAAAGCATGCCTTTTTCAACAAAGCTATGTCATTTCAATTTTGGAGGGATAATTGCTATATGTTTGAACTATTATCATTAATATTATTATTTATAGCAAATGCTGTTTTGTGTAGGTATATCGGTTCGATTTTACAGGTAAAACCAAAATCGCACCGTAAAATTGGTTTTTCATTTTCTTAAAACTAATCCATCGGTTTTTGTCGTGGTGCTGTTTTTGCGGCTTACGGTGCGGTTTCCGCTCACCTCTAGCATTTGTTGAGTTAGTATATCTTGGACCTTTTCGAGTATCCAACCCCGAGTTCACAGTGAATCTATCTTGGTTTCTTTTTGCCAATATAGGAATTCAAATGATGTGTAGTCATTCATAACCTTAGTTTAATTTTCATATCCTTAAATTTCCATCAATGCTGAGGGTATTTTTTTTTCAAAGATCTTGGTTTGTTTTTTTCCATCAGTGAGGGTCCTAAAAGTTTCTTGTGTTTCAGGATTATTTGCTTTAAAACAAAGATTAAGATGGTCTTATTGCTAAATGATTTTTTGAAGAGGAGGAAAACAAGCACTAATGTTCTGGTATATCAGTGGATCAAAATATTAACTAGGTTTATTTTCAATCAAGATACTTTACTTTTTTTTGTACAAATAAAAGTGCCCAACTTTTTTTAAGCCGATTTAGGTTTTTTTTTTTAACTTTCGTTAGCCCACTTCGTTGATAAATTATATGTTTGGTCTTTGAATTTGTCTAATCATTTCATGCACCATTCACAACCACCACTAACCCCGCCACCATCACCAACCGCCGCCACCACCACCACCTGCCAGCTCTACCACCACCACCATCATCGCCGCCAACAACACCACTAACCGCCTCCACCACCACCGTACACCGCCGCCACCCACCTCCACCACCGTCGTCCGCCACCACCACCGTCGACTGATGGTGGTGTAAGGTGGTGGTGGAGGTGGGTGGTGGTGGCGACGGCTGGTGATGGTGCCGGGGGTTGGTGGCGGCGATGGTGGTGGTGGTTGTTGGTGGTGGTGGTGGTAGTGGTAGAGGTGGCAGGTGGTGGTGGCGGCGGTTGGTGATGGTGGCGGCGGTTGGTGGTGGTGGTGGATGGTGCATGAAATGACTATACAAACTCAATGACCAAACATGTAATTTACTAACGAAGTGGGTTAACGAAATTTCCTAAATCGACTAAAAAAAAACTCGGCGTCTTTATTTGTACGAAAAAAAGTAAAGTATCTTGATTAGAAATAGATCATAAGTTAAGTGTCTTTTTGTGTCATTTGCCCTAAATATATAGCATGTGCAATATTAACACACCAAACTAAGGTTTTAAGATATGGATCTCACCTACGATTGTTTTTGTCTTTGCAAGATTGTGATCGCAAGATCAAATCGAGATTTTAAGATCCCATTATAGTGTCATTTTTTTAATAGTCGTTGTAAAATTATATAGATTTAGATATTATTATATATCATATATTATGAAAATGTTGGTCAAAATTACGATTATCAAGTGTTTAATACAATTAGCCTCTTGTTTTTCATATTCTACAAACCTTAATACCATAAATTTGTAAGTTTTTAACTTGTGATTCGAGAAAAGTAATATCGAATCGAATGAGATCTTAAGATCTTATAGTGAAGAACGGAATCCAATTAAGATCTTACATCGCAAAAATTCTACGAAAGAGCAGAATCATTTTTACATTGCACTATTGTAAAATCGTAAAATCCTATTATCGAAATTGCGCCAAACATGTGAGAGATTGGCTTGAACTATCTGGAAGCCCATATCCAACGAAGATAGGTCGGTGATAATGTTTATCTCTTCTTGGAACATAGTGATGATTAAAAAAGATCAGGTGTATAATTTTTTTTGAATAAATATGTGTTTTATTTAAAATTAATTTTACTTTTCATCTATTAATTGAAATAAACAACAAATAGCACCATAAAATTTTGAACCGGGTGTAATTCGGTTAAGTCGGATTTTTCTACAAATTTTACGAGCACGAAGCAAAATCTCATTAATCTACCACGACACAATCTTTAGAAGAAAAAAATGTGGCACTTTAGAACTCCCAAATTCCGTCCTTGCATAGAGCATAAACATAAACTATGTGTTGATCGATAATCCCACATGGATTTGGATTCAACGACTCTCCTACTGCTACTGCCTTTTCGGCCCAAGAGACTGTCAACAAAGAGAGCCGTTAGGAGTGGACCGGGGCCGTGGCGGGGTCGCACCTCCGACGGTCCAGTTAGTATCTTGTTGTGGCATAGAAAAGATGTTAGGTTTAGAGATAACCCGCGTGTATATATAAGCGTGGATTAGGGTTTAGGCGTAGGGTGGTGACGATCCGGCCGACCCATTCTGGCCAGTCCGGACCATACGTCAACACTATGATAAAAAGTTAAAAACTCACTCTAGAATCTTGCAAACTATCTACTTCGGGGATATATATAGCTTGATCAGTTGATCATTAATGTACCAGCTCTAGTTTAGTCACAAGACTCACAACCAGAAGACCTTTTTTTGAAAGGCCACAAGCACGAGACTATGCTATGTTGGAATTTAGACATATACAAAGACTGATAAAGTTCTTATTTAAACTAATTCACACAGAGCATCTTCAATACATAAGGCTGCCCTCAGTAAGGATTCAATCACTTACTTTTCATCATCGCCGCATTTTCTCTTCAAATGACCTGAGGCGATTAGGTCTTGCGATAAAGCGACAAGTTCAATTTTTTTCCCCCCTTTTTAACAAAAAACTTTTTTAACACAAAATAAAATTTCATTAATAATTAAAACGTTACATAACTGCTGTTTTGGACACTTGAATGCTTTTTTGGACACTTAAATGCTTTTTTAATTGCATTTGTGCCATCCAGTCATCAACAATTCAGTCTCATTTTAATTCAAGAATCGCGTAAAAGTCTTCGTTTATGTCCAATTTCAATTAAAGGTCTTTTTTTTTTTTCTCAATTTAAGCACCGACTTTTTTGGGCCGATTTATGTTTTCTAACTTCCGTTAACTATTTCGTTAGTAAATTACATGTTTGGTCCTTGAGTTTGTATAGGCATTTCATGTTTGGTCTATTTTCGTCCGCTTTCACGCTTGCAAACGTTTTGTTCGTTTTATCGTTTTAAATCTGTTTTGCGTTTTAAATCATTTTACACGCCGTCCGTTTTTGCGTTTCGTATGTTTTGCACGCTTCCACCACAACCAATCACCACCGCCACTAACCACCACCACCCAACACCACTAATCACCACACAAAAAAAATTAAATTTTTTTTGATTTTCTTTCAAAATTTTCAATATTTTGAATAAAATATTTAAAAAATTTTGAAAATTTTCGAAATAAAATTTTTTCAAATTTTTTTCTAAACATTCTTTTTCGAATTTTTTCAAAAAATATTTCAAAAGTTATTTTGAAAAAATTTGGATAAAAATATTTCAAAAAGTTTTTGAAAAAATTTGGGAAAAAAATTTTTGAAAAATTTGGAAAAAATATTGAAATTTTTTTTTGAAAAAGATATTTCAAAATTTTTTTGAAAAAATTTGGAAAAAAATATTTCGAAAAAATGGACTAAAGCGTGTAAAATGGACGAAACGTGTAAAGCAGATTTAAAATGTGCAAAACAATTTGAAACATGCAAAAAGCAGTTAACGGACCAAACATGAAATGCATATACAAACTCAAGGACCAAACATGTAATTTACTAACGAAATAGTTAACGGAAGTTAGAAAAAAACCTAAATCGGCCAAAAAAAAAGTCAGGTACCTTAAATTGAGAAAAAAAAAAACAGTACCTTTAATTGAAATTGGACATAAGATGAGTACCTTTTTATGCGATTTGCCCTTTTTAATTACCATTTGTGCCATCCAAAACATGTAGTACTAAGGAATCCTTCATTATCATCCCTAACACTCAGACAAACAATATCAGCACACCTCATCCATATTATTCAGGTATGCAAAAAAAAGTTAAACTATGTTTGGACTTGCAACGGATTAAAGAAAAGCAAGAAAAGTGGTTTGTGAATGTCGATCTTCCACACGACCAAGTTCTTATTTTTTTGAGCCGATCGACACCCTCCACAGCAAGACGATCGACAGCAATCGATCGCCCAAACACCACGATCGATGCCTCGATCGACCTTATTGGGGGCAGCCTAAACTAGTAATAATTTTTTACTCTTTTAAAGAGTCTTTTGAAAAAAGGTTTTTGGCATTGCATTGAAAGCTATTTCAAAAGCTTTTTAAAAATACTTAAGAAGCTTCAAATCTTTTTTCAAAATCTTCTTCATTAAATGTAATATGCATTAAATGCAAAAAGTCATTAAAAACTTTTTGCATGGTGGATTTGTTTTAGGCATACTAGGCAATCAAGACTCAAACAGGTTGTTGGCGTATGTGTCCGGACGACCTGGTTTCCGACAAGATCATTGGCTGGACGGCATACCTTACCTTCCGGACGACCATGTCAGCAGGTTTTACGGGATCCTTACCACGTGGCCTACCAAGTAGGGTGGCTGTAGACCTGCAAGCATGTAATATAGGTCTGCGTGAGCAGGTCGTAAGTGATGATATTACAGTACATGTTTGGGGTAGTATAAATACCCCAGCACATTTAATGTTTTGCATTAATGTCACACACCCACATTACTCACCACATTAATTACCACATTTATTACATCCTCTTACTCTCACGCCGGAGCTTGGTCCTCGGATACCACCCAGGGCGAGGCTAACGCGTGTTGTCATTGTGTAGGAAGGAATTAGCTTTTTCCTCCGGACAAGTTGATAGAATTCGAACTTCCAAGTCAAGCCGATCGACAGGAATTTGCTCCAACAAATTGGCGCCATCTGTGGGACCCAATTCATTCTACCGGAGGTTTAGATGACGGGGACGGAAGAAACACCCCCACCCTTTCCTCCTCCCCCGCCGGTACGGGCGAGCAGGAGTGGGGTCACAAATGACCAACCACCCGGACTATCGGAGCAGATACAAGCCCAAATGGCATCACTGGAGGCCCTCATCCGGAAATACAACACTGCTGGAGCTAGCCCCATCACGCCTATTCGATTGTCATTCGGAGACGACGAAGACGGACGGAGGAAGGATGTCGAGCCGAACCCAAAAGACGACCTTAGTAAACCGCACAAAGAGATGGCCTGGTCACCATTCACGAGGCGGATCATAGAGTTTGCCGGCCCGAAACATGTCATGTCCACTAACACGAAACTATCGACGGATCGGTCGATCCGGATGATCATATCAACCGTTTTGTAGGGCGCCCAATCAAGGGAATGGCGATGCACGTGGTCTTGGGATGTTCCAAAGAAACTATGGATGGAGCCGCACAGGATGGTTTAGCAATCTAGAACGGGAGTGTCGGCGGATGGGATGACCTCGAGATCAATTCACCACAAGGTTTGCTCTCGTCGAAAAACATGAAAGACCCCACGGAGATCACCCGGATACTAAGAAGGGCAAATGAGGTATTGTCGGATTTTAAGGGCGTTGGACCAATGCAACGATGGGATACCGGGGTCCCGAGCTCATGAAGATATCGGCGTTCATGGGGCCCCACCGATGCCTCGACTTGGCTAAAAGTTTTCTGATCAAGTCCCTAAAACTGTTAAAGAAATGATGACACGGGTGGACGATTATGTCAGGGCAGAAGAGGCATACAAAAACACCGAACTACCAAAAGGAGAGGCACACGAGTCAACACGTAGAGTCAATCCCTCGGTAATAAGGGACCGGAACTTCAGGGGAGGATTCTGAGACAGGAGAAGAAGTGACCGACGACCTTAGGAAAGGAATGATTCCCGACAGAGAGAGGCCTTTTCCCCATATGTTGCTCTGAAAACCAAGACGCGACCCCGAAATGAATTCAGACGCAATGATTTTAATAAGCCCGACAATCATCGAATCTTGCTCTCCGGCTTGACTAAACAGCCTAAGGAAATACTTTCTACGGAACACCACCTAAACCTACCCCCACCACCCCCATTACAAGGAAAGCCAAGCAAAGAGAACGAGGACCGGTTCTGTGAATATCACGGAGAGAGAGGCCATCTAACTAATGACTATTACCACCTAAAAAAGCAGTTAGAAGTGGCTCTCGAATCTGGGAAGTTGGATCATTTGGTCAAGAACGTACATCAAAAGGGAAGGGAGAGACCGAGAGGTCACAACGGAAAAGGAAAGGTGATTGATGAGTGTCTAAATACTCATCATTTTTATACCGTTTAGAATGCCAAAAACATCTGAAAACACTCGAAATGTATCAAAATGATAAAAATATCACAAATAAGTGTTTTATGTGTTTTAAATGCAAAATACCAAAACAGTGAAAAACGTATCAAGTTTGCAACATTGGCGCTTTAGTCCCCAAGTTTCAAAAGTTGTCAAATCTAGTCCACGGAATCCAAAAATATGGAGTTTTATCATTCAAGGTCCACGAAATATTCTAAATTGTCAAAAATGGTCCTTGAATGAATCTTTGGTCAAATGGCAGAAAAGGTCCCTAAAGTTTGAAAATTGTCATAAAAGGTCCTTGGATATTTAAAAATGGAAAATAATCAAAAGTGGTCCTTGTACTAATCATACTTGGCAAGATTGGTCCTTGGAATAACTTTGGAAAAGTACGCTTTTGGTCCCTCATAAAAGAAAATTACATGAATGGTCCTTGTGCTTATTTAATACCAAACGGACCTCTTTTGTATTATTAACCCAAATCAAAACCAATAGACCCTGTCATAAACCTTGAACCCCCATTATGAACCCTTTCCCTTATTAATAAAACCTCGGTCAAATAGTCAATGCCCGCAAAAACCATGATCACTGTTCATCTTCCTCAAGCAACCCTGAAAACCAAAACCAGAGTGGTTTTTCCACCTTTACACCTGTTATCCAGCTGTTTAACCACTCCCCTCCACCTCCACATCCTCCAAAACTACTTTAAATGCACAAAACCTGCTCAAAACTTTTTTGGCGCCAAAACTCCACATGGACGATTATGATGAATTTAATGCATCCAATGGCTGGAAATAAGTGGGAAATGCTCAGATGTCGACAAGGGACTCAAAAAGATCTCTATAAACAAGAGGAGAAGCAATGTAGAATACTAACTAGAGTAATTTTTAATTTTCTATGTCGAATTAGTTAACTTTTAAATTCTAGTGTATGTTTAAGCTTTCAAGCTCTGTAATTCAAGTTTTTAGTGTATAATAAAGCTTTTCTGAACATCAATTTCAAGTTTTAATTACCATTTCAGTTTGTGCAATTTTTTAAGTCAAAAATCTCATGTTATGTTAATGTTATTGTTAGTTGTTTTATGGTGAAATAGCCAACATAAGCTCCTAGAAAGCTTATCTAAGCTTTTAGTAACCTTTAAAATCAATTTAGAAGCAAAAAGCAAAATACCAAAAATACCAATAAATTAGTGAAAAATAAAAATTCCATGGAAATGAAGATCAAGAAGCTGGAGCAGGGTTGATATTGGATTGCCTTGGGTTTAGAGCTTCTTGGGAAGCTGTAGGTTATGTTTACAGTCCTTGGATTTCAGTTTTGAGATTGGAAGCCACTTGTAAGCTTAATTCTTGATTTTGGCAATTCACTGTAGAACTGCTTATTATAGCTTATCTCTGTGTTCTTTGTGCTTATTTGGTTTGTGTTAGTGATATTATTGCTTAATATAGCCCGCTTGTTCATCGATTATTGTAGTTGCTTTGTTTTCATTTTTTCACTAAGTAAACCGCATAATAGTAATTTATAAGCTTTAGTTGTAATTGTTAGTGTTTATGTGTTTCATTCACTTATTATATCATTAGATGATTGTATAATCGTTTCATGGTTTAAATCACTCATTTGCTTTGAAAATCTTCAAAACAGTTAAGTAAAAGGGTGTTTGGTTTTGATTTGTTAACTGCTTTAAAGGGAATTCAAGATATTGTTCTTGGTTAATACATGTCACACTTGGTCCTAATAACTTAAAAAGCAATAAAACCAAGTGTTTCAAGTGTAAAAGTCAAAATAACATTTGATCATCTCTTGTTCATTAACTGTTGGATTTTCATGATCCATGATCATGATTTCATGTTCATAAGTTGTTATCATTGCTCAATCTAGTCTTAATTTACCATAATTTAACATAATCAGTTAGTAGTATCAATTTAAAGTTCATAATAGTCAACTTTTAGTTCATCTTTAAAAGTCAAAATTTTCAGTTTCGTAGTTTTTAAATAAACTAGATTATTTTCTATAGGACTTAATATTAAGCTTCAAGATTTGAGCTTTTGGTATATCAATATTCAACCGCTTATCTCTATCTTAGTATTTTTTATTGTCTAGCTAGCTTATTACATGACTATTTCTTAGCTTATTTTAGGTACCTTGTCGAAAATGTGCCACATGTACGCTTTAACTAGCATATTTCACAAGCTCATAAAAGCTTAATAGTAAACCATAGCTTGTGAAATTTGGTTCTTTGGAAAGCTAACCTAGTTGTCTTGAAGATACAAGCTTAAGTTTTACTTTGTAGCTTATTTACTAGAAATTGCAACAAGCTTATTGTTTGTCCCATTTCGTAAAAGCGCAAACTCGGTGTTTACAAGCTACTTTCACAAGCTCACTGAGCTTAATAGTTGGTCAAAACTTGTACACTTTGGTTTTTGGAAAGCTCACCACTCATCTTGACACCTCGGTCCTTGTTTTAGCTTTTCAGCTTATTTAATAAGCTAAAATTGCCTTTAGATATGACTGCAGGCTTGTTTGTTTGATTGGTTTAGCATAATTGCTTATTGGCTTAATATAGCTTATCAGTGTGTTTCCTTGTTCTTTTCAGCTTCATTTAAGTTCATTTAGCTTGTTTATAGCTTATTGTATCTTTGTTTCAAGCTGTGAAGCTTATTTGAGCTTAAAATCCTCTTAATAAGCCATAAGCTTAACTGTTGAGCTAATAAGCTCATTTTCAGCTTATTTTTAAGTTTTAAAATTTTTGTTTTCATTAAAGTTGCTTATAATCAGTAGTATAATAGTTTTGAAAAAGAAAAAAACACAAAAACATCATTTTAAAAATAGTGATAGCGTTTATTTAATAGAAATTAGCTTTTTAAATTTTCTTTTCAGCTTATTATTAAGCAAATTCTGTTTTTATAATTTTCTTAGTTTTCTGTCACCATAGGATATTTTTAGAAAAAGTTTCAGAATTTTCTTAGCTTGTTTAGTATTTATTAAAATTTAAAATAGTTAAAAGTATTAAATAATTAATAATAAATAAATAAAAAAGCATAAAAAATATCTTTTCATTTTTAAAATTAATTTTATAATATTTTAGATTTTTCTAACTCTTAATTTCATTTTTCTAGTTTTATTTCATATTTTATTATATTTTAGAGTATTATTAAATAGTTAAAAATAGTTTTTAATTAATAATAATTAAATAAATAGTTATAAAAATAATTTTTTTTTCCAATAATTTTCTTTTATTATTAGGATTGTAAAAATATCATTTTCATATTTGTAGGTCTTTTATTTCTTAAAACACACGTTTTACTTGGTACGTTTACGTAGTTTAATAAACGTACGTATTCACGTTTGTTTAATCTGATTGTTGTGCTTTATAGTTCTGTATTCAAATACCAGTCCAATCAATCAGTAGTGTAATTTTCAATCAAAATCCTTACTGATCATTATCCTTAGTGATCATTCGACATCTGAACGTTTTTAAGCACCATTAATCCTCCGTGGGACTTAACGACCCGGGAATCCACTATATTCCAAGGGAAATTGCATTGGTTTTAGACTGTTTGAATTTTATTACGGTTGACCATTCACAAGTGGTTGACTTGTGTGATAAACTTGACGGTTTGGACCCAATAAAATTTTGGCGCCGCTGCCGGGGAGGCTTTAGCGTGTTCTAAACCTTTTTCAGACCCGTGCTTGCACATATACCACCTTTGTAAGCAGTTTTTGTAAAGTTATCAAAAGTTCATTAACACTTTTCCTAAAGTGTTAACAACACCAAAAAAAAAAAAAAAAACAACAACAAAACAATCGTAACGTTTTCTATCCTGTATTTTCTTTAAGGTGATTCTTAAAGAGATACGATTTAGTTAAACGAGACGATACCAAAAATATTGTCCAAAAGTTTTAAACCCTTAGCACAAATCCATACCTACGTCTTTTCGGTGGTACTTAAATACATAAAATCAACCACCGCAAATCAAGGCAAGACACCTACCAACTGGGGTGTGAACATTAATAAGTTCCCAATCTTACGGATCAAAACTTACCTTTGTGTCCTTGTGATTTGGTATACCTTTTTCAAAGAAGCCATTTCATTTGTGATTATTGGTTTAAGTTCACTTGTCGCTTTGCCTCGGATTTGTTTTGAAAACTGATTTTATACTTAGTGCATGCGACTCGTTCTTCCAAACTCTACAAGTCCACTTTCCGAGCTTGCAAATATTCCTCGTGAGACGTGAGGACGTTCGCTCCTTCACCGTGATCGAGGAACGCCTAGCACAACCACCCACATCGTAATGGCGTAAGACAAACCTATGAATGAGCTTCTCCAAGCACCCATCGAGGGTTACGGAGATGCCATTATTGTCCGACCATCGTGGTCGATACCTTTGAGCTCAAAACCGGGTTGCTTAATCTTGTAACCCAAAGCCAATTTTATGGTTTTGAGCGGGATGACCTCATGCACATATTCGATGGTTCAACAAGATTGCATCTACCATCAAATACAAGAATGTCCCACATGAAGCAATTAAGCTTCTTACATTTCCCATTCTCTGTAGGACAAGCCGGAATTGGCTCGAGAAACAACCCCTCGCTCCATTGAGACATGGGAGGATCTAGTCACTAAGTTTGTTAACTAATTCTATCCTCCATCCCGAACTACAAGTCTTAAGAATGAGATAATGAAATTTTCTCAAAGATTTGATGAATCATTCGGTGAGGCATGGGATCGTTATAAAGAGTTGCTCATGAGTGTCCGCATCATGGTTTTACCGAGTTAATGCAAATGGATACTTTCTACAATGGTCCGAGACAAGTCGACCAAGACTCTTTAAATGCCTCCGCGGAGGTAATTTCTGAGCAAGACCACAAAAGAAGCCTTGCAAATCATTGAAAACAAGTCCCGTGTCCGTCCTTTCCGAACAAAGACATATCGGTCTCGCCTAATGCGGGACCTTCTACTTCATCTCACGTGAGTACATCTAGCACCGATGCTAAGATTGAGAAACTCACGAGATATTGTTCGAGCTTTGGTTCTTGCTAACCAAAAGAAAGTCACTTTCACAGACACCATCACATGGTGAAGTGAAGAAAGTCGAGGTGCATGTTACTTGTGGTGGCCTCATGCATACTACAATCAGATCGCCACCGATGGTAGTCCGGTTGAAGCCAATGCTATAGCGGTACTTCACATCAAGGAGGTAATCAATACCGACCACAAGTCGATCCTCACTACTGCACCTAGCAAGATGACACCACCGGTTTAACCGTAATCTAACATACAAAACCGAATCGAACCAACCTAGAATGAACCAAGGTTATCAAAACCAAGGTAATTTCTATCCCGGACCAAATCAAGGTTTCCAACATCAAGGAAACTTTAATCAAAACAATTTCAATCGAGGAATCAATTTCATGGGAATATGAATCCTAACCAAGGAAATTTTCAAAATCAAGGCCCTAATCGAACATTAGAGGCGAATTTTCCTAATCAAACTCAAGCCATTGTTCTAGCGGACCATCATCGATGAGCTATTGAAGCAATTCATGAAATCCCAAGATGAAATGAACAGGTTGTTGGTTAGCCGATTTCGACATTAAGAAGTCTTTAAATGATCAACCCTCGGGCTCGGAAAACTTCCGAGCAACACGATCGCTAACCCGAGGGGCGACGCAGGCGATCACAACCAGTGGTGTATCATACGATGGACCCGCTATTCCTACTACCTCTTCTTCTTCTCTCCCAAAGGTAGTAGAAAGTGAACCTAAGACGCACAATGGACCTTCGACTCCAATGCCTCCTCCACCGGGAGCAATGAGTCAAGTTACCAAGGATACAACGGACAAGGTGCATTTCTCGAGCCCACGGTATCAAGACACGTCCCACCTTCGGTAGTCCAAGCTTTAAGTCGGAACCCAAGTTCAAGACAAATTCGAGCCGAAATGACTTCCATCCGGCTCAAAAGTCTAGTCAACTTCCTTACCCATCAAGATTGCATGATGAGAAGCTCAAAGACAAAACCAAAGAGCAAATGGAAAAATTTTCCAAATTTTCAATGAAGCGCACTTTGATATAAGCTTCGTTGATGCTCGTTTAATGCCCAAATTTGCATCCACGCTTAAAGGCTTCTTGAGCAACAAAGATAAGTTATCCGAGATGGCTAAAACCCTCTCAATGAGCAATGCTCACGGTCCTTCTCAAAAGCTTCCCAAAAGCTTGAAGACCCCTGAGTTTTAATCCGTGTGATTTCTTGGGGATGGTTCAATGCTCCGCCTTGGCGATCTTGGCGCTAGCATTAACCTCATGCCACTCTCGATGAAAGAAAGCATCTCTTCCTAAACTTACTCCTACTTGTATGACACTCGAGCTAGCGGATTGTACCATAACTCGTCCACTGGGATAGCCGAGAATGTCGTGGTAAAAGTAGGAAAGTTTCATTTTCCCACCGATTTTGTTGTAGTAAACTTTGATGCGATCCTAGAGTTCCCTCATCTTGGGAGAGCTTTCTTGAGAACAAGCCGTGCTCTAATTGATGTATTTGTGAAGAGTTGACCATACGGGTTGACAACAAAGAACTCACGTTTAATATCAACCGAACTCCAAACCTCTATCCAAACATAGTGTTGCCACAATTGATCAAAAATCGAAAGAATCAATGCAACACTCTCAAATTTCACGGTTAAAAGGAGTCACCAAAACGCGTCTTGAGCTAAAAGCTATGAAAATCAACCCCGGTTCAAACAAATGGTTTGAAAGTTGTACCAAGGAAGTCAAGAGTGTTCTTGATGATGATGATCTAGAATCGGAGACTTTATCAAGTAGTGGAAATTGCTAGCTCTAAGAGCACACCACTTGTCCCACCTCCGAACCGGTTTATCGTATCGAGTTTGTTAACTCGTGGATGAAACCAAACTCTCTTGATTTCATCTGGATTGGATGATGATGTTTGTGATTCAATGGGAGACATTCTTCCCATTGAAGAATTGCTAAAAATGATCCATCATCTCCGAGTCTTATCGTTCCGACTTTTCCATTCCTTCTCTCACTCCGGATGAGGAAGATGACAACTTTGGAATGAAGTCGATGCCTTTCTTAGTGATGAGTCGATTCCAACAGAATTGATAATACTTACTTTGATTCGGAAGGGACATCCTTTTTACGGAAAATCATGATTGAAGAACCATTTCCAAACCTCCCTACCGAAATTCCTTTGACAATCACCATACAAGCTTCAAGTTTAAGCTTAAAATGTCAAAATGGTGATTTGCTTTTCATCGATGAGGAATGGACATGCATTGTGATGCACATCTTTATTCCATTCTTCACGGATGGCGTGGTTGCTCTTTCCCTTTTCTCTTTCGGGAATGAGGACACCATCTTTGACCCCGGTATTATCCTTTATAGTTTCTACTATTAAAAATACCGGTTGTGTCTCGTCGGAGTGGAACTTTCTGATGTTCATATGTTTATTAACACTGTGAATGAAAGTCCGATCAAGATTGGTTTTCCACGTTACTTTCCCCATGAACCAATGAATGCGGGGATCGAGTCAAGCTAGTGACTCGTTAATCAAAAACAGTAGCATCACATGGGTTTTCACCCGTGAGTATCACCCTAGTGTGGGGGAGTTGCCCCCCGCTGTTGTATATAAGTACTCTAAAAAAAAAAAAAAAAAAAAAAAAAAATGTGTATATATCAAAATAAAATAATGGCGTAGTATTTCCCTTTTCGTTCTATGTTTTGGCATAACCAGGTACTTTGAATATTGAGGGCAATATTCATTTCTAGTGTGGGGGAATTCTCACGAATTTTATCACGTAATTATACCACCCAATTCCCGTTTTTGGCCAAATTGTTTTTGGAGTAAGTGTTTTACACTTACTCAACAAATGGTAATCGATCCGCCATGTCTAACCCACATAAGGATTGGCTAATCAGAGCAAACGGCTCTTGGTAAAGATATCTCAAATCCGTTTACTGACTTGCAATTTGACCAAAATTGTATGGTGTTCAACTCACCATATCTTTAATTAGTGAAGAGTTGGCTAGCCCGCAAGTTTATGGCTTGTGGTAAAGGCGATGAGGAAAGCTATAATTGGTAATCGACTCACCAAAGATAATATTGATAAGAGTTGGCTAGTCCGAGCAAGCGGCACGGTAAAGACAAATCAAAACCGTTGAAAGTCGGTGATTTGCTCAAAATCATTTGGTTATCATTGTGCCAAGGTTCTTACTTGAATCGAAACAATTGGCTACTCGAAGTAATGGCTTTTGGTAAAGAGATGAAATCCATTAAGTTTTCTAAAAAGATTGCTAGGGACTAGCAATATCTTAGTGTGGGGATTGATGAGTGTCTAAATACTCATCATTTTATACCGTTTAGAATGCCAAAACATCCGAAAACACTCGAAATGTATCAAAATGATAAAATATCACAAATAAGTGTTTTATGTGTTTTAAATGCAAAATACCAAAAGCAGTGAAAACGTATCAAGTTTGCAACATTGGCGCTTTAGTCCCCAAGTTTCAAAAGTTGTCAAATCTAGTCCACGGAATCCAAAAATATGGAGTTTTATCATTCAAGGTCCCTGAAATATTCTAAATTGTCAAAAATGGTCCTTGAATGAATCTTTGGTCAAATGGCAGAAAAGGTCCCTAAAGTTTGAAAATTGTCATCAAAGGTCCTTGGATATTTAAAAATGGAAAATAATCAAAAGTGGTCCTTGTACTAATCATACTTGGCAAGATTGGTCCTTGGAATAACTTTGGAAAAAGTACAGTTTTGGTCCCTCATAAAACAGAAAATTACATGAATGGTCCTTGTGCTTATTTAATACCAAACGGACCCTCTTTTGTATTATTAACCCAGTCAAAACCCAATAGACCCCCTGTCATAAACCTTGAACCCCCCATTATGAACCCTTTCCCTTATTAATAAAACCTCGGTCAAATAGTCAATGCCCGCCAAAACCATGATCACTGTTCATCTTCCTCAAGCAACCCTGAAAACCAAAACCAGAGTGGTTTTTCCACCTTTACACCTGTTATCCAGCTGTTTAACCACTCCCCTCCACCTCCACATCCTCCAAAACTACTTTAAATGCACAAAACCTGCTCAAAACTTTTTTGGCGCCAAAACTCCACATGGACGATTATGATGAATTTAATGCATCCAATGGCTGGAAATAAGTGGGAAATGCTCAGATGTCGACAAGGGAATCAAAAAGATCTCTATAAACAAGAGGAGAAGCAATGTAGAATACTAACTAGAGTAATTTTTAATTTTCTATGTCGAATTAGTTAACTTTTAAATTCTAGTGTATGTTTAAGCTTTCAAGCTCTGTAATTCAAGTTTTTAGTGTATAATAAAGCTTTTCTGAACATCAATTTCAAGTTTTAATTACCATTTCAGTTTGTGCAATTTTTAAGTAAAAATCTCATGTTATGTTAATGTTATTGTTAGTTGTTTTATGGATGAAATAGCCAACATAAGCTCCTAGAAAGCTTATCTAAGCTTTTAGTAACCTTTAAAATCAATTTAGAAGCAAAAAGCAAAAATACCAAAAATACCAATAAATTAGTGAAAAATAAAAATTCCATGGAAATAAAGATCAAGAAGGCTGGGCGGGGTTGATATTGGATTGCCTTGGGTTTAGAGCTTCTTGGGAAGTATGAGGTTATGTTTCTGATCCTTGGATTTCGCTTTGAGCTTGGAAGCCACTTGTAAGCTTAATTCTTGATTTTGGCAATTCTTTGTAGAAGCGCTTATTATAGCTTATCTCGTGTTCTTTGTGCTTATTTGGTTTGTGTTAGTGATATTATTGCTTAATATATCCCGCTTGTTCATCGATTATTGTAGTTGCTTTGTTTCATTTTTTCACTAAGTAAAGCGCATAATAGTAATTTATAAGCTTTAGTTGTAATTGTTAGTGTTTATGTGTTTCATTCGACTTATTATATAATTAGATGATTGTATGAATCGGTTCATGGTTTAAATCACTCATTTGCTTTGAAAATCTTCAAAACAGTTAAGTAAAAGGGTGTTTGGTTTTGATTTGTTAACTGTTTTAAAGGGAATTCAAGATATTGTTCTTGGTTAATACATGTCACACTTGGTCCTAATAACTTAAAAAAGCAATAAAAACCAGTGCTCTCAAGTGTAAAAGTCAAAATAGCATTTGATCATCTCTTGTTCATTAACTGTTGGATTTTCATGATCCATGATCATGATTTCATGTTCATAAGTTGTTATCATTGCTCAATCTAGTCTTAATTTACCATAATTTAACATAATCAGTTAGTAGTATCAATTTAAAGTTCATAATAGTCAACTTTTAGTTCATCTTTAAAAGTCAAAATTTTTAGTTTTGCAGTTTTTAAATAAACTAGATTATTTTCTATAGGACTTAATATTAAGCTTCAAGATTTGAGCTTTTGGTATATCAATATTCAACGCTTATCTCTATCTTAGTATTTTTTATTGTCTAGCTAGCTTATTACACGACTATTTCTTAGCTTATTTTAGGTACCTTGTGCGAAAATGTGCCTGTGTACGTTTAACTAGCATATTTCACAAGCTCATAAAAAACTTAATAGTAAACCATAGCTTGTGAAATTTGGTTCTTTGGAAAGCTAACCTAGCTGTCTTGAAGATACAAGCTTAAGTTTTTACTTTGTAGCTTATTTACTAGGGCTGCAACAAGCTTATTGTTTGTCCCATTTCTGTGTAAAACTACAAACTCAGTGTTTACAAGCTACTTTCACAAGCTCACACAGAGCTTAATAGTTGGTCAAAACTTGTACACTTTGGTTTTTTGGAAACCTCACCAGCTCATCTTGACACCTCAGTCCTTGTTTTTAGCTTTTCAGCTTATTTAATAAGCTAAAATTGCCTCTAGATATGACTGCAGGCTTGTTTGTTTGATTGGTTTAACATAATTGCTTATTGGCTTAATATAGCTTATCAGTGTGTTTCCTTGTTCTTTTCAGCTTCATTTAAGTTCATTTAGCTTGTTTATAGCTTATTGTATCTTTGTTTCAAGCTGTGAAGCTTATTTGAGCTTAAAATCCTCTTAATAAGCCATAAGCTTAACTGTTGAGCTAATAAGCTCATTTTAAGCTTATTTTTAAGTTTTAAAATTTTGTTTTCATTAAAGTTGCTTATAATCGTAGTATAATAGTTTTGAAAAGAAAAAACACAAAAACATCATTTTAAAAATAGTGATAGCGTTTAGTTAATAGAAATTAGCTTTTAAATTTTCTTTTCGACTTATTATTAAGCAAATTCTTTTATAATTTTCTTAGTTTTTGTCACCATAGGATATTTTTATAAAAGTTTTAATTTTCTTAGCTTGTTTAGTATTTATTAAAATTTAAAATAGTTAAAAGTATTAAATAATTCATAATAAATAAAAAAAAGCATAAAAAATATCTTTTCATTTTTAAAATTAGTTTTATAATATTTTAGATTTTTCTAAATCTTAATTTCATTTTTCTAGTTTTATTTCATATTTTATTATATTTTAGAGTATTATTAAATAGTTAAAAATAGTTTTTAATTAATAATAATTAAATAAATAGTTATAAAAATAGTTTTCTTTTTCCAATAATTTTCTTTTATTATTAGGATTGTAAAAATATCATTTTCATATTTGTAGGTCTTTTATTTCTTAAAACTCACGTTTTACTTGGTACGTTTACGTAGTTTAATAAACGTACGTATTCACGTTTGTTTAATCTGATTGTTGTGCTTTATAGTTACGTATTCAAATACCGGTCAATCAATCAAGAGTGTAATTTTCAATCAAAATCCTTCGATCATTATCCTTAGTGATCATTCGACATCGAACGTTTTAAGCACCATTAATCCTCCGTGGGACTTAACGACCCGGGAATCCACTATATTCCAAGGGAAATTGCATTGGTTTTAGACTGTTTGAATTTTATTACGGTTGACCATTCACAAGTGGTTGACTTGTGTGATAAACTTGACGATTTGGACCCAATCAGTGATCAACATGGTCCGTCATTCCTCAAAAGACCGTAAAAGAAAGGCCAGGTTCTATGACGAAGACTGGATGAATGTCCCTATATCCTTTCCCCGGATAGCTGCGGACGACCTGTCTGAAGAACCACTGATTGTGGAAGCGGAGATAGAAGGCTATTTTGTGCGAAGGGTATTCGTAGATGAAGGTGCCTCCAGTCGAGTCATGTACGAACATTGTTTGAAACTTGTGCCCATCAATTCAATCCAGTGCAGAAACCGGTTCACCGTTGGTAGGCTTTTCTAGCGAAGTCATTCGACCAATGGGAAAGATTGAACTAGAAGTGCGTGTCGGTGATCATGGTGCATCCGGACGGTCATGATGGCGTTCTGATCGTGAAGTCGCCACCTTATAATGTAATATTCGGGTGACGGTTTAAAAGAATTAAGAGCCATACCTTGACCATCCACGCAATGATGAAATTCCCACTCGGGAGGAATAGCTACTACAGTCGCCAAAAGAGCGATGGTTATGGAATGTAGGAGGTTAGAAGAAGGACATGATCCTAGGAAAAGTTGCTCTTAGAAAGGAAAATAGAAAGCGGGAGCAAGAAGCTCGGGAGGACCAAAAGCCAATAGAGGATATCACGGTTAATCGGCCTACCCGACCAACGGGTAGCCATAGGTCTGAGGTTCTCTCAAGAATCTGGAAGCAACTAATCGAACTTTTGAGAAAAACAAAGATATTTTTGCACGGGAGCGGGAGACATGACCGGGGTGCCGAGACGCCTAATACAACACTCTCTCTGCGTAAACGTCTCTGACACACCGATTGCCCAAAAAAGGAGAACATTCTCGTGGGAGAAAAACCAGGTGATTAATGTAGAAGTGGAGGAATGGGTTAGAGCCGGGATAGTCCGCCCGGTAAGATACCCAACATGGATATCCAATCCGGTGTTGGTTAAGAAATGTGACGGAAGCTGGAGGATGTGTATTGACTTCGAAAACCTGAACTCTTCGTGCCCTAAGGATTACTACCCTCTGCCGGAGATAGACTGGAAGATTAAATCCGTCATGGGATATAAATGCAAGTGCTTCTTGGATGCTTACAAGGGCTACCACCAAATCCAGATGAATAAAGATGATGAAGAAAAGACGACATTCTACATGGAGCAGGGGCGTCTTTGTTACACCAAAATGCCGTTCGGATTAAAGAACGCCGAGCAACCTATCAACGGTGGTAGACTCCGCATTTCAATCACGGATAGGGAGGAATTTGGAAGCATATGTGGATGATATGGTCATAAAAAGCCGAGCGAACGCGAAATGATAGCTGACATCGCGGAAACCTTCGACAACCTTAGGAAGATAAACATGAAGTTGAACCCGCGGAAGTGTTCTTTTGGGGTAGAGGAAGGAAAGTTCCTCGGCTATATGGTGACGTCGAAAGGAATAAGGGCTAACCCCCGTAAGACAAAGGCCATCATGGAGATGAAATCCCCGGAAACCCTAAAGGAGATGCAAAGCCTAAGTGGGAAGTTAGCAACCTTGAATAGATTCCTATCAAAATCAGCGGAAAGAGCCCTCCCTTTCTTTGACACGCTAAAGAACATCACTAAAGAAAATAAGGACGAATACCGATGGACAAAAGAAGCCGAGATGGCTTTCCAGGAAATGAAGAGGCTGATACTCGAACTACCTTCTTTGTCCACACCTAAGCCGAAAGAGAAATTGTTCATGTATCTATCGGCTTCGAAAGGAGCGAGAGCCTTGATCTTGATGTTGGAAAGAGAAGGAGGCGATCGCGGTACATTCGTTATCCGAACACCGCACGACGCCGAGAGACATTATGCCCTATAGAAATTAGCTTTATGTCATTGCATGCATCGAAGGTTGAGGATGTACTTGAGGCTCACCCCATCCGGTCATCACCGACCAACCCATCAAGCGAGATAATGAATAAACCGGAAGTCTCGGAAAGTTAGCCAAATACTCCGTGGAACTAGGAGCATACAACATAACCTCGTTCCTCGCAATGCGGTTAAGGGGCAAGTGCTAGCGGACTCCATAACGGAAGTCTGGGTGGAATCGGGATGCGAGAAAAAGTGCAGACCTTATGGAAGTAGGGAGGAGAATGGTTCTCAGATATGGACGGAGCATCCAACACGAAAGGTTCGGAGCGGTTTGGTTCTCATCGGCCGGAGAAAGAAGAACCGACCTATGATCTACGACTTAACTTCCTAGCACCAACAATGAGGCGAGAATATGAGGCCTGTTGTCGTCCTAAGGATTGCAAAAAAGCTCAAAATCAGGGTTTTAAGCATGCGAGTAGATTCAAAACTGGTAACCAGTCAAATCAATGGGGAATTCACAACTACCAAGGAAAGCATGCAAAAGTACTTAGCACAGGCAAAAAACTATATATCTAGTTTTCAAAGCTTTAAGATTCGCAACATTTCGAGGGCCCAAAATCAGAAGGCAGATATACTAAGTAAGATAGCGTCAGTAGCCTTCGACCACCTAACCTAAAAGGTACTAGTAGAGGTTCTAGAAAAACCGTCGGGAGGTGAAGAAGTGGTTAGCACCATAGGAGAAGAGGAGACGGACAACTGGATGACGCCGATCATCAAGTGCTTAGAAGAAGGGGTTTGGCCGGAGGATCCCAATGAGGCCAGAAGCTTAAGGATGAAAATTCCGCAGTACGTTATGGAAGAAGGTGTCCTCTTTAAGAAGGGTTACTTAGTGCCGATGATGAGATGTGTAGGGCCGTTACAACCAAACTACAAAATTCGTGAAGTACACGAGGGGTGCTGTGGAATGTACTCCGGACCAAGAACCGTGGTGGCCAAACTTATGAGGCAAGGGTATTATTGGCCCACCATGCACCGGGATACCTGGGAAGAAATTAGGAAATGTGACTCTTGCCAAATACACTCTCTGGTACCCAAACTCCCCAAGACACCATTGACCTCCGTCATGGCCCCGTGGCCTTTCTACCAGTGGGGGATGGATGTGTTAGGCCCCTTTCCGGAAGCACCAGGCCGCATCAAATATGTGATACTGGCGATTGATTATTTTACCAAGTGGATAGAGGCGAAGCCGTTGGTCAAAATGACAGGGAAAGATGTCATAAAATTTGTATATGAAAACATCGTATGTAGGTACGGCTTACCGAGGGTCATAGTCACTGATAATGGGACCAATTTCATCAATGAGCCGTTCAAGAAATGGTGCGAGGGGTTGAAAATTAAGCAAATGAACACAGCCGTGGCACATCCGCAAGCCAACGGATTGGTAGAACGGGCTAACAAGAGCCTGATGGAAGGAATAAAAACGAGGCTGGGCCGAGAGAGAACCGGATGGTTGGATGAGCTACCTAACGTTTTATGGGCACACCGGACAACCCTAAAAATGAGCAACGGAGAAACTCCATTTAGCCTGACATACGGAAGTGAGACTGTGATACCGACAGAAATAGGGATGCCTACACATCGGACGATGATGTCCCAAGAAGATCAGAATGAGGAAGAACAACATTTGAACTTGGACCTTCTACAGGAAGGAAGAGAAAATGCTGCTATTCAAGAAGCTAAGTACAAGACGCAGGTCGAGCAGTATTACAACCGGAGGGTCAAACCAATGAATTTCAAGATAGGAGACTTCGTTTACCGGAAGAACGAGGCTAGGAGAGTGGAAAACCAAGGGAAGTTAGGACCTAACTGGGAAGGGGCCTACCGAATAGTGGGAGCAAATCAGAATGGCTCTTATAAGTTACAAACGATGGAGGAGAAGGAGGTCCCTCGGACCTGGCACGCTATAAACCTTAGAAATTGTTTCTTATAGTTGTTATTGTGATAAGAATCCTACTATCATTATGTAACCTAAATTAGTTATGTGTGTTATTTCAATGATGAAAGTTCTCCCACAACGGGGGAACAATTTTCCGCGATAACTTGTGTGACATATAGCAATTCCGACGGCTGGCCACCGTCGAGTATAAAAAGTGTAAGTATGCCCGAAAGCACCCATTCGATGCCCTCTGGATTTATGAGGATGCCCAAAATACGGATGCCCAAGTGTAAAATACTCTAGATTCCTGGTGGAATAACCACGCAGATGCCTGAGCACCCGTGTCAGATGCCTAGATAATGGATGCCCTCTGACTTTGTGAGAATGCCCGGATTCTGGATGCACGGCCTACGTGGCCGGATGCCCTTAGAATAACCTAAGGAAGATGTCAACACGAAGTATAAAATGAAGGAATAACAAGAAAAGGAAAAACAAAATAAACACATGTCAAGCAAAAAGGGCATTCATTCACAAGTTGACGAACAATAAAGAAAAGTTGTTTATTATTACAGCTATGTTATCCGAATCATTGTTCACAAAATTACAAGTCATAAGAATGGCCGAACTTAGGCATTCTTTTCTGCAACATCAGCAGGAATCTCGATACCTGGAGTATCGGTGGCAGGAGGAGGATTGGATGGTCCGGGAGGATCCTTCCTAGCAAGAACCACCGGTTCCATGTTTAGCAAGTCCCCCTGGGGTAAACAGTAGGAGTCGGCGAGCTTTTTAATAAAAGGATACTCAGCTTCGAAAAGCTTGTCATACTCAGCCCTCCATAAGCCCGGGGCATCCCTATTAACGTTCCTAATACCTTGAAGGGCAACCTCCATCTCCTCTTCGGTTCTGTTCACCTTAGCCCCCGTCACGAATCCCGCCTGGTAAGTCAAACTATAAACCTTGGCCATGCTCTTTTTATACTCCACGCTACCAAGCGATCGTGACGGCGAAGGCAAAGTGTCCGGACGTTTTGCTTCACCACCTCGCTCACGAGCAACCTCGGCCACTAGCTTACCTTTCTCCACTGCAGGCGCCAAAGATTGGTCTTTAGCGATCAACTCACTCTCAACTTTCTTATCTTTTCGGCTGCTGTGAAGTCTCCTCCATTCGTTCTGTCCGGGTCACCCTATCAACCTCCTCCTCCAAACCTTTTCTCTGCTTACACTAGCTTTCGGATCGAGTCCAACCGTAACTCCTCGGACAACCTTCGTTTTCACCTCGGCGGCCAAAAGTTTCTCGGCAAGTCCCCAGCAACCCTTATGATTTTCGCTTAGTTGCGGTGCCGTTCGAGATCCCCGAACCTCCTCGCGATTCACCACGAGCTATCACGCTCTTCCCAAAATCCTCGTATGCTCGACGGATAAGATCAATGTTGTTCACCTGCTCCAGAGCCCCTCTCTCAGCAGGAGTAGCGAGATTATCAATCATCTCTCGGCAGGAGCAGTATGAGTTTATCCGGACATCATCACGGAGAGCCCAATTAGGGATGAAAACGTTAGTGGCCTCATCTACAAGAAAAAGAGGATGATGAGAAAAATTTTAACAAGCAAACCTGGATTAATGAATATAAGATTAAAGTATACCTGAATCTAGGATAACCCTTTCAATATGATGGGGATCATGACTGTGAGGGTCCGATTGACCTGAAAGACGGCCAAAAAACAAAGTGAGTAATTGGAAGTGACAAAATGAACGAGGGAGTCGCACGGGAGTTAGCACATACCTTCAGAATTGTGAAGTGGGGAGTTGATCGGAGGAGAATGAGCCTCCTTGCTGGGAAAGGGGCACCTGTTGCAGATGCTCATCACCTCCGGCCCCATTATCACCCATACCCTCATGGGCCACATTCCCTTCATCCCCTACGGCGGCACCAACAAGGGGAGTCTCATGTTCATCATTGAGGTTTAAGTTCACCTCTTGGCCATCCGGAAGGGCTTGGTTCAATGGATCTGCGTCAAACACGGGAGAACCGGAGGAGAAGTGTTCAACAAAACCCGTTCTCTTTTTCTTTTTCTTGCTTTGGGCTTTGGATGTTCCCTCACCCTTTCTTTTAGCCGCTAGGTGAGCGGCAGCTTCCTTCTCCCTAGCAGCCACAACCTCCGGATCCGCCTCCTCGGCTCTCCTAGTTATAGCATCCTTCTGAGGAATGGCCTCCCCCACCGGGAGAGGATCTGTCGTCCTCTTAGGCTTCTCCCGGTTGGGGTCAACAACGGCACCTTTGCTCACCACGGTATCATCCCATTCAGGGAGCTCAAGATATTCAGACATGTCGACAACTGCAAGAGAAGAGATTATTTAGGGAAAACATAAAGTAATAAACACAACAAATCCTACGGCACAAGACAAATAATTACCATGACCCTCGACATCCTTTAGAAGAGGCTCGAATCCCGGAATCCTGAAAACCGAGGAAAGGTGGCACATCCACAACAAGCTAATGGTGGGCTTCCTTAGAAAAATCGGGGTACTGCTCAGCTTCTTGGCATCCTCCTCGGAAAAACCGTCCGGAAAAGGATCGGTAATCTTGGAATCTTTGTACCTCCATGCCATGGCATATGGGATCGCCCTACGGTCAATCAGAAAAAAAAAATCTTTCCAGTGCTTAAAACCGGTGAGCACCTCTTTAAAACACTTGTAGGCCTTCTTACCCGTCCTACTCTCAAAGGAAAACCAATGCTCCTGCTTGCACAAACGATAAAACGCCCGGAACAAGGATACCCTAGGTTGGATGCCCAAACTATAACACCTGATCTCAAAAAGGGTCACCCGGTTCAAGCCTAAGGGAACTAGCTGAGAAAAGTGGACCCTAAAATGCCTGATCACATTCAACAGAAAAGAAGAAAAGGGAATCCTAACCCCTCCGGTATCCAACTGCTGAGGGTATATGCCAAGTTTATCAGCCGGAAGTTGGTCCATAGTCATGTCGTCTGGAGGAAGGTGAGGACGGAGATCGTTGGGAATACCGTATTCTATGATTATGTTGTCTAGTTCGGATTGCGTTAATTTAGAAGTATAAATATGCATATCGAATTTCGGAACTACCGAAGGTTGGATAGCTTCGGTTGAGATGGGAGTGCTCTGTTCCTCGGTTCCGTGTTCGGCCATTACTAAAAAGATGCCGAAGGGAAATGTACAAATAATTACAGGGGAGAACGAGACAAACCTTATAAAAACGAGGAAGAAGTCCGGAGAGCAAGAGCACTTCAAGGTACAGGTGAGATGTGTGAAAAAATAACTGTGGTAAAAATGAATATATATAGGTGGTGAGAACCCTAATAGGCTGTCGAAGCGTCCCATCAGTCAGTAAAAAGGTGACGTGGCTCAATCTCACCCGTCCACGTTGATCGCAGAAAACAGAGGGACACGGACAAAAGCCCAACAGATGGGGTCAGACCCATCAGAACGGCCCAATACCCGGGTGAAAGCATCCTTTTTATAAAACGAAACAATTGCAAGTATTGCACCACCGATTTTCACCCGGTGATACAATACTGGGGGGACATGTTGGCGTATGTGTCCGGACGACCTGGTGTCCGGCAAGATCATTGGCCGGACGGCATACCTTACCGTCCGGACGGAAGTCGCTAAGGACCAACCATGTCAGCAGGTTTTACGGGATCCTTACCACGTGGCCTACCAACTAGGGTGGCTGTAGACCTGCAAGCAGGTAATATAGGTCTGCGTGAACAGTGTCGTAACAGTAACACAGGTACATGTTTGGGGTAGTATAAATACCCCAACACATTTAATGTTTTGCATTAATGTCACACACCCACATTACTCACCACATTAATTACCACATTTATTACATCCTCTTACTCTCACGCCGGAGCTTGGTCCTGGGATACCGCCCAGAGCGAGGCTAACGCGTGTTGTCATTATGCAGGAAGGAATTAGCTTTTTCCTCCGGACAAGTTGATAGAAGTCGAACTTCCAAATCAAGCCGATCGACAGGAATTTGCTTCAACACAGGTCTAGATGAGTTTACATTAAAACAAATTGTTATTTGTTCATTAGTGTTAATATAACAAATTTGTTGGATTGAACATACTTCTTCAACAATTTTAAAAGTGGCCCAATAAACCTATGAGGTCTAGATTGCTAGGTATGGTTTTAGCCATAGGCAAATCAAGGAACCAAAACTTTAATGCAAAATTTGATATTCACAAACAATTGTTTGGTGATAAGAATTCCCGTTGTTACAACACTTTGATGATCAAATACTAATTTGAGAAATTCTTCTCCAAGCATTATCTAATGCGGGTTGTTTCATCTATTACCATGTGTGGCTTTAACAAGAAATACATGTGCAACATTACATTAGAATATCCGATTAAAATAGAACAACAATGTCTAAATGTAGCCATTTCAATTGAAGTTAAAAAAGTTTTAACGCCCCGACTTGACATGTAATATCCGTTTCAACTAGTTACTTGATTCGTCATTTTGTCCATCAAATAAATCAATATAAAGACATAAAAGGTTTAACTAGCAACTCATCTTGAAGACTATGAATGCGTTCTTTGTTGAGCACATATTCTAAAAGACATACGTTTTATTTACGGTTACAATTTATCTTAAAGTTACTAGTAATGTACATATTCTAAAAAGGGTCGCTAAAGACTCTGGCTTGTAACCTGATGGTACTTGATATTGTATGAAGATGCTCCACGTCAAATTGCTATAAGTTCAAATTTTTCTGGTAAAATTAGTGTGTTAACCATCTTCTTTTAAAGCTACAATAACAAAACTGATTGTACAATAAATTGCGCTATCAGGCTTCAATGGTGATCGAAGGTATGAAGGGCGTATGTTCCGGCAAGATTGTCTTTCACATGAGAATAAGAAATACGAAGACACTCGTTAAGTGATTACGCGGGGTTGGACCTGCGAACCACCTTCGATGTGAGAGTAAGTACGAGTTATGGTTGTATATGTGTGTGTAAGTAAAGAGATGAGTGTTAAGTGTGCTTACCATAATCCTCCGCCCGTCCAACCTATTTATAGTGGAAGAAATAAGCTTGAGGGCACTTCTGCGCAAATGTCGGTGTTGGGAAATTCACATTTGGGAGTTAATACTTATAGTGTTAAAGATAGTACTGATAATGATATTAGAAAAGTATTAACTAGTTAGTACTGATAGTGCAAAAGTTAGTACTGATAGTGTTTGAGTTTGTACTGTTCTATATTAAGAATGTCGTGTATGGTTTGTAACATCATATCTTCTATACCAATGGAAGATATGATATATTCAATACATAGTTATCTCTGTAAGGGATCTCCTTAGTGTATAAAAGGAGATCCTAGCTAGGTCAAGTATATACCAATACTCTAGCCGTCTTAAGAAAAGCTTCAAGGTTGTAAACCCTAGTACTAGGAGAGTACTCGTATTATTAATCAATAATATTGAAGCTGTTGGTGTTACATTTGTGTTTACATTAATCTTCTAAGTACATTCAAGTAGATTCGTGATACTTGTGTGTATCTACAACAAAGTTTCTCATTATTGTTTTGGAACCATCCAAGGCAACTACACGTTTACAAGCTAAGTGTTCTAGATCCAAGGTTTGGGACTTCACAAGTGGTATCGAGCTTGTGTCACAAGCTTTGTTTTAGAAAATCTGTGTGACAAATATGAAGAAATGGATTTTGATTTAAGCAAATCCAGTGTTGTTACCAGAGTTCCTAAGTTGTAGCCTAATGAATATGAACTCTGGAGGATGCGCATAGAGCAGTACTTTTTGGTGCTTGATTTTAAGCTGTGGAACATTGTGATCAATGGAGACTCCTACAAATCCATTGTTTCTGAGGAAGTGGCTGGCAAAGTTGTTCTTAAAGACAAAGGTGAACCTGTTACTGTTGATGAAATGGCTCAAAGAGGCAATGATCTCAAGGTCAGAAGTCTCCTACTTATGGCCCAACGGATGATCATCAATTCAATTTCAAGAACATAAGGATGCTCGGACTTTGTTCAAAGCCATTGAGACAAGATTTGGTGGAAACTCATCACTAAGAAGACTCATAAATCTCTTTTGAAGCAAGAGTTTGAAAACTTCATTCTTTGGTGCAAGCTGAGTCCATTGACTCGGTTTACAATAAACTTCAAAAGCTTATCGGTCAACTAGTTGTATTGGGTGTGGATATCTCTCGGAGGACATTAATCTCGGGTTTGTTAGAAGTCTTCCATCACCAAAATGGGAAACTCATGTCATTGTATGGAAGAACAAGTCAGAATTTGAAACCATGGGGTTTCACAATCTGTTCAATAGCTTTAAGGTGATTGAACAAGATATAAAGAGAGCTACAGCTGCATCTTCTTGTTCTGGATCACAAAACATAGCTTTTGTGGCTCATCCATTCACTAGTGCTGATAAGGACCGTTTTGGTGTTAGTACTTCTAGTACTAATATTAATATTGATTGTTTGGTTACCGCTGCGGCATGCATCAATGAAAGTACAATCTATGCTTTCATCTCGAGCAACAACATGGATCTCGGATCACTCATGATGACTGAGACAAATCCATGAGGGCGACATGGAAGAGATGGATATCAAGTGGAACATTGCCTTGATTAGTATGAGGGCAAGAAAGTTTATGAAGAGAGGCGGGAGGCGATTAAGATCAATGATGGAGATATTGTTGGGTTTGACAAGGAAAGGTAGAATGCTACAAGCTGTGGCAAGCTTGGGCATTTTTCCGGGGAATGCGAAGCCCGGGAGCAAGGGAAAGAGTAGTGAATCTAATGATTCATCTTCTAAAGCAATAGTGGCTATTGATAGTCTTTGGATATGATTGGAGCTTCATGGTCGATGATGAGGAGAGTCCAATCAATATGGCTTTGGTATCGAGGTACTATCGAAACAAATTGCTCGAGATACATGTGTCCCATTAAGTAGATATGAGTCTCTTAAAATGAGTTTGATAAGTTGGCTTAAGAGTTTTCTAAAACCGGTTATAACTTAGCAAATCATAAAAGAGGCTTAGCGCTTTAGAAAAACAAATTGTGCATTATAAAGAAAATGAGTCAAAGTTTTACAAGCAAGCTAGCTTTGTACTTAATAGGAAATTTCTCTTAAAGACACCACCATAAGTGTGTTAAAAGAAGAATTAGAGAAAGTCACACAAATTAAAGACAACATAGAACTAAGTGTTGATACTCTTAAAGACACACAACATTATAACTCTAAGAAACTTGATAGATTCATTGAAAAAGCACTAATTGGCAAATCCAAATCAGGTATGGTTTATAAGACAACACCACTACCATTCAGAGGTATTCCCTCACCACCTGGCATAGACCTTGAACACACTAGCTTAGAGGAGTTTAAGACACCCACATTTGTCTGTGACCGTAAACCCATTGAGACCAAGGCTAAAAAGCCTGATGAGACCTTTGAAAGTGCCGGTGACACTTCTTTACCCGAGGTGTATATGTTTAAAAACAAAAGGCTAATGTAGAGTCTAGTGAACCAAAGCAAAACAGCCACTAAACCTATGAGACCAGCTGACAAACCTGTTAGTAACAAGTCATCTAGTCCTAGAGGTAACAAAAGAAACTGGAACCAGCTAAAATCTGAGCAACTAGGAGATGAATTTGTCATGTATAATAAATCTTTCTTTGTGTGTGGAAGTTTTTCTCATCTGCAGGCTCAATGTAGACACTCTATGAGACCTCAACCCATCATGACCCCAAGAGCAGTTCTTCTTAAAACTGGCATAAAATCTTTAAATACTACAAGGCCAGTTAATACTGCTAGACCAAAACCCAGAGTATTTTGTGAAAGACCTAAAAGAAATTATTCAAAATCACCATCTACTTCACCAAGGCCCTTTCATGCTAGAACAACACAAACCTTTAAATCTTATGATGAACAAATCAAGTTTTACAAGAAAAAGGTTAATACTTATGAGCCAAAACTTAATATTGATAGGCAAAAAGTTAATACTTTTAAGCCTAAAATGAAAACTATTGGTTCAAAGGTGAATGCTGCTGGGGGAATCAAGGGCAATGTTGTTAAGCCCTCAGCTTGTTGGGTGAGAAAGACCACTCAACCCAACAGTGCATCAGTCGCTCTCAAGAAATATGATTACATTGATGCACGAGGCAAATCCGGTCGAGAATGGCTTGGGTCCCCAAAAGGAACTAATTTCCTTTCTCTTGTGCGAGGACATTCCAACAATAATGATGATCTTGGCTATTGATCGGTCCCAAACGGTCGGGTTTATTACACAAGTCAACCACTTGTGAATGGTCAACCGTAATAAAAGTCAAGCAGTCTAAAACCAAAGCAATTAAGTCCGGAGAGTTTAGTGTTTCCCGTGTCGTTAAGTCCCAACGGTACGTGCGATTGAATAGCTAAGCGTGTAGTGATCGGTGATATTGAGCAGGAAAGGGGTTAATGATAATACTAGATGACAAAGGAAAAATCGAGAAAGAAAATTCGAAAGCTAAATTATATTAAATAAACGCTATCACTATTTTTAAAGTTGGATTTTCTTGATTTTACTTTTATAAATTTGAATTAAAAACTAATTTTTAACTTTTAAACTAAATTAAAACAATAAAAATTATGAAAATTAATGGGAAAATTATAAAACTATTTTTAAAAAATCTAAAATAACAAAAGAGAATTTTCAAAACTAATTTTGTATTTTTCTGATTTATATTCTAATTTCTATGATTTAAAAACTATTTAAAACTAATTAAATTGCTAAAATTACTATTTAAACTAGGAAAATTATGGAAAAATATTTTTTGGCTTTTATATTTATCTTAATCTATGAAAATTGAAAACTTATTTTTTGAAGATTTTCGATTTATTTTATTAAAAGCTATTTAAAAGTCTTAAAAGCGATTTAAAATAGGAAAAATAGCAAGCAGTGATGAAAAATTATGAAAAATTAGGAAAAGTCTAAAATATTATTCTAAATTTATGAAAATTATAAAAACTATAGCTTATGTGAAGGATTAACAAGTCAGTAGTGAAAGTCATTTGAGAATAAGACTAAATAATAAGCTAATAAGCCCTAGAATGCACTAGAAGCTACCTCTACTTAGATTAAGCTAAAGTTCGGTGAAAAGAACCTAAATCAACTAGTCTAAACCTCTAGATAACCACTACAAGCTTATGAGTACAAAATCAAACAAGTGAATTCGGTCCCACAGTGCTTATTTCAAGCTTAAAAATAAGCTATCTACCCTAGTTGGAACCCAAAACCGGATATCACAATCTCAATTAGACACGGCAAGGAGTTCATAAACCAAGAATTAGCCAAAGACAAGCTCTCATGAGCTTGTTGAGAGCTCAGACAAACACATGCACACTCGATTATCATCGAGTATGCGCAAGGCACTTTCGCAATTGACAAGGCGATTAGGAGCTTATAGAAAATTACTAAAATCTACAAAATCGATTTCAACTAAAGACCAGTTGAACTAGAAAATCCCAAAGTATCACTTATTTTAATTCAAACTGAGTTCATTAAAATCCACAAATTTGGGCAAACCGGCTCGAGCAATCTTTGACTTATTACACGAAATGGATCTTTGAATTTTATGAGTTTTGATCCCAAATAGTGATCGATTATGATGTTTAATGGTAAAATAAGACTAATGCAAGCTATTTCAACTACTTTTAAACCTACATGCAAGATGTTGATCACTAATTCAAACAGAAATGAAGATGAGAACTGATTAAAGGGAATTTTGACTAAAATGGGTTGAAATGCAATTTTAATGAATGAAACTAACTAGTTATACCTATATTAGACTAATGCAGTACTAATCTTCCAATGATAAAACCACTAACACAGATTTAACCTATGATCCAAACACTAGTTTTCAAAGCTGTTTTGCAATAAACTCTATCAAATCCTTAATACCAATCCAAGGCAGCTTAAACCTATGATCTAATGATAATAATAAAGCTAATGAATGCAACAGTATCAATAAAAACCAACAGATTATGACTAAGCTAAATATGCAACGACAAAGGTAAAAATCAACAAATAGAGAGTAAATTAAAGATGCTTACAAAGGTCCAGCCACTTGGCTTGCAACTTAACCAAATACCACTATCCTAACTGATATAAACCCAAGTCCAACTCCATAGCTGCTTAAACCAATTTTTCTTCAAATCCTCCAAGGTTTGACTTTGTTTGACTATGGTATAATATTGCTTGAAACTGAGTTATAAGCTTACTAAAAGCTATGGCCAGCTTTAGTAAGCTTATTTGAGTTATAATGAAGCTTATTGAAGCCTGGCTTTTGGTACATTTAAAATTGATTTTATGATGAGAAAATATAAAAACAAGAAACTTTATCAAACTTTGAATTAATGCTTAAAATGAGTTACAATAGACTAAATAACTTTAGTTCATTACGGAAAGCTTAGGATTACAATTTAAGAAACTAATTAAGACAATAAAATTAAATCGACATACATGAAAATAAAAAAAACTAGAACGAACTTCCAACTCATCTTTTATCCTCTATTTATCATCAAAATTCTTCCCACGTGCCTTACGAGTGTTTCCCACTTTTTATTTTGAGCCATTGGATGAGTAGAATGGATTTTAGCCGTTGATGGCTTTTTGGCGTAAAATGAGATTTTGCCGGTTGGGTTCGATTGAGTGCAAGGAGGAAGCATTAATTGTTACTTGGATTGTTGGGTGAGGTAGAGTGATAAGGTGAGATTTGGTGATGTGGAAGTATGGAGAATGGGGTTGATTCTTTGGAAGTTGGGAAGGAGGAGGAAAAAGGAGGAAAAGGGTGAGGTTTGACCGAGCTTTGACCGGGGAGTATTAATAAGCGGGGGTTCAAGTTGGGGGTCAAGGGTTGTTTTGGCGGGGTTCAAGGTCAAGCGAGGGTTGAGGGTTTGGTATTAATAACAAGGACCAAACTTGTAATTTTTGATTTTTGAGGGACTAAAATTGTAACTTTCCCAAACTTATCAAAAGGGCCAAACATGCCAAGTTTCATTAGTACAAGGACCATAAAAGATAATTTTCCATTTTAAACTTCAAGGACTATTTTGCCAATTTTGAAACTTGAAGGACCAAACTTGTAAATTCTCAAACTTTTACCCAAGGATCATTTTGATAAAATTTGATTTTGAAAGGACTTGGGTTGACTTTTATTTCAAAACAAATGCTCGGGACCGATTTTGTCAAGATTTGAAAGTCGGAGGACCAAAGCGCCAATTATGCAAACTTTGTTCGTTTTCATCGATTTTAAACATTTTGCATCGAAACATATAAAATACAATCCTTGGATATATTTTGTATTTCTTTGGATATTTGAGTGTTTTTAAGTATTTTGGCATTTCGGATAAGACAAAAATGATGAGTATTTACACACTCATCAATCCCCACACTAAACTATTGCTAGTCCTAGCAATCTTTTGAAAAACTTAATGGATTTGAATCTCTTTACAAAGCCATTACTTACGAGTAGCCAATTGGTTCGGTTCAAGTAAGAACCTTGGTACAATGATAACCAAATGATTTTGAGCAAATCACCGACTTTCAACGGTTTTGATTTGTCTTTACGAGCCGTTTATACGGACTAGCCAACTCTTAGATAAAATATCTTTGGTGAGTCGATTACCAATTATGGTTTTCCAAGCGCCTTTACCACAAGCCATAAACTTGCGGGCTAGCCAACTCTTCACTAATTAAAGATATGGTGGTGAACACCATACAATTTTGGGCAAATTGCAAGCCGTCAACGGATTTGAAATATCTTTACCAAGAGCCGTTTGCTCTGGATTAGCCAATCCTTTTGTTTATTAGACATGGCGGATGATAATCATAATCGAGTAAGTGCAAAACACTTACTCCAAAAAAATTTTGGCCAAAAATGGGGAATTGGGTGGTATAATTACATGATAAAATTCGTGAGAATTCCCCCACACTAGAAATGAATATTGCCCTCAATATTCAAAGTACCATGTTATGCGAAACATAGAACGTAAAGGAAATACTACGGCCATTATGATTTTCTTTTCTTTTTTCTTTTTTTTTTTTTTTTTTTTGTTGAAAGTTATATACAACATGAGGCAACTCCCCACACTAGGGTGGTAGAAAGTAGAAAGAAGTCGAAATATGGGTGAAAACCCATATGGTGTGCTATTATTTTTGATTTCCAGTCGCTAGCTTGACTCGATCCCGTATTCATTGGTTCATGGGGAAAGTTTGTAGATCCGGGACAACCACGGGTGGAATGTCCTCTCCAAAATAGTGCTTCAATCGATGACCATTCACTTTAAAATTTGGACCATCGGGTTGAGATAACTCAATAGTTCCATAAGGAAATACTTTAGTGATGGTAAATGGTCCGGACCGGTAGGATTTTAGTTTTCTGAGAAAATCTTCAATCTTGAATTGAAAAGAAGGACTCGATCACCGGCGTTGAAAACGCGGTTCTTGATTTTGAGTCATGAATCTTCTTTGTCTTTTCTTTGTAGATCAAAGAGTTCTCGTATGCTTGATCACGTAGTTCATTTAATTCATTCATTTGAACTTTCCGGTGATCACCGGTTGTCTGAATATCGAAGTTGGCATGTTTCAAGGCCCGGTATGCTTTGTGCTCAAGCTCGATCGGCAGATGACACGCCTTTCCGTACACTAGCTTGTATGGAGTACACCCTATGGGTGTTTTATAAAATGTATCGGAAGGCCCATAGTCGTCATCTAGCTTATCCAACCAAGAGGCACGGTTTTAGCCTCTTGTCCTCTCGAATTCTTTTAATCCCTCGGTTGGAAACTTCCACTTGCCCACTTGTTTGGGGTGGTGCAGAGATGAGGCGGTGAGTTACACCATACTTTTGCATGACTCTGTCAAGCGGTCATTGCGAAATCGTACCACGATCACTTATTATAGCTCGTGGAGTTCCAAACCTAGCAAAAGTGATTTTAAGAATTTCACAACAACTCGGGCATCGTTGGTAGGCAAAGCTTCGCTTCAACCCATTTTGACAAATAGTCGACGACCACGAGTATGTATTTATTTCCTCGAGATGAAGGAAATGGCCCATAAAGTCAATGCCCGGATGTCAAAAATCTCACACACTTGAATGGCGTTTTGCGGCATTTCATTTCTTTGTGAGATATTTCCGTGACGTTGACAAGCGTCGCATGTTTTGACAAATTCGTGGGCATCTTTGTAAATCGTGGGCCAATAAAATCCGGAATCAAACACCTTCTTGGCGGTGTAGTTGGGGCTATGATGTCCCCAGTGGGTCCAAAATGGCAAGCCTTAAGAATGTTATTGGCTTCGACCATACACACATCGCTCGATGACTTGATCCGCGCAAATTTTGAATACGTAGGGTCGTCCCGAGTAATGTTTTACATCTTTAAAGAATTTGTTTTTCCGTTGGGACGACATCCCTTTCACCACAAAGTTACCCGCATGGTAATTTGCAAAGTCGACAAACCATGGGGTAGAAGAGTCTCCACGAAAAGAAACCACATTGAGTGTTTCGAGAGGAAATGTTTCGTTTATTTCCTTTTTCTCGAACACATTCGGTGAGGTTTTCTAGCGCGGACGAGATGATCGTGACGGGTTCTCGGCTCCTTTTTATCACGTATAATGATATCAAATTCTTGCGGAGGAGAACCCAGCGGAGCAATCTCGGCTTTGCATCTTGTTTTGCAAAGAGATATTTGAGAGCCGAGTGATCCGTATACACCACGCATTTGGTCAAGATTAGGTATGGCGAAACTTCTCAAACGCATACACCACAACTAATAATTCTTTTACGTAGTGGTGTAATGGGTTTGAGCTTGATCATAGTCTTACTCGCGTAGTGGATAGGTGAATATGCTTGGTTTTCGTTGCCCAGGGATTGCACCGATAGCAAAATCACTTGCATCGCACATGAGTTCAAAGGGTAAATCGATCGGGCGGCGAGAATGGGTGCTTCCGTAAGCTTTTTCTTTAATGTTTCAAAAGCTTGATGCACTCGGTGAGAAGATAAAGGAGCATCCTTCTCGAGGAGATGAGTCATAGGCCGGCGATTTTAGAAAAATATTGTATGAATCTGCGATAAAACCGGCATGACCTAAAAACTCCTAATACCTTTGACGGTAGTAGGATGAGGCAATTTGGCAATGACATCCACTTTCGCTTTGTCAACCTCAATCCGTTTTTGAAATCTTATGGCCTAGGACAATTCCTTCCTTGACCATAAAATGGCTCTTCTCCCAATTTAGACAAATATTGGTGTCTTCACACCGTTTAGCATTTTTCTAAATGGAGAGACATGTTTGAAATGAGTCCCCAATGACCGAGAAGTCATCCATAAACACCTCCATTGTTTCCCCGATTATGTCGTGGAAAATTTCCATCATACATCGTTGGAGCGTGCGGGAGGCGTTACATAGGCCAAAAGGCATCGTCTGTAGGCAAAAGTTCCGTATGGGCGGTGAATGTGGTCTTTTCTTGATCCTGTGGGTCAATGGGGATCCGAAAATACCCCGAGAAACCATCTAGGAAACAATAGTATTCGTTCCTCGCTAATCTCTCAAGCATTTGGTCCATGAAGGGTGAGGAAAATGGTCTTTCGGGTGGCTTCGTTTAACTTGCGATAGTCAATACACACACGCCATCCGTAACCAATCGAGTTGGAATTAACTCATTTTCTTCATTTGTGACAAGATTATGCCACCCTTTTTGGAACACGGTGGATGGATCGACCCAAGGACTATCGAGATCGGTTAAGTTAAACCGGCATCAAGAAGTTTGAGAACCTCTGTTTGATAACCTCATGAATCTTAGGATTCACCCTCTCGATGTTGAACTGCTTTGGTTTGAAATCATCCTCCAATAAAATCTTGTGCGTACAAAATTCGTGGTTAATACCCTTGATGTCGGAGAGTCTCCAAGCAATTGCTTGCTTGTGCGACTTCAAAACCTTTATGAGAGCGGTCTTCTCCTCCTTAGTTAAGTCCTTAGCAATTATGACGGGTAATTTATCATCACCCTCCAAGAATGCATACTCGAGATGAGGAGGTAGGTCCTTAAGTTCAACCTCGGAAATTCTTGATAGATGTTTGTGCGGTTTGATTTCTTCAATCGTGATCTCTTTCGGAGGAGTGGCGGTAATGGATCTTCATTTAACAATTGCTCAAGATAAAGGATATCTCCTCGAATCATAAACACCATCATCAATTCCGCGGAATTGATTCATCATTATCAAGAAACTCATCGATCTCTTCTAAAAAAAGTCACCTCCTCAAGCGGAGTAAGAGGGGAAGAATCGGCAATAATTGCTTGAGAAGATGTGGTGGGATCCCCACTCACGAATTATGAAAATAACCAAGAAACTCTTGAGAGTACTCCTATGAAGCAATATCAATTACATCGATTCGATTAACCGATTGATATCATAGTTTGCGGAGTACCTCGAAGTTTGATCAAGGTTAAAGGTGACATCTTCATTACCCACACGTAATGTGATTTCTTGCTCAAATACATCAATGAGAGCACGGCCCGTTCTCGGGAATCCTCGTCCAACAATGAGGGAACCCGATGATCGACATCGAAATCAACAACCACAAAGTCGGTGGAAAATGGAACTTTCCTACTTTCACGAATACATCCTCGGCGATGCCAAGAGGACGCGATATAGAAACGATCCGCAAGCTCAAGAGTCATGCGGTAGGAATAAGTTACGGAAGAAAGTTTCTTCCATCTTGAATAAGGCATCAGTTGATGCTTGCACCAAGATCGGCGAGGACAAAGCATTCAATCATTCCTAGAAATACACAAGGTAGAAGAAATTTTCCGGGATCTCCAAGCTTCTCGGGAAGCTTCTTTATGAAGCTGGCTTGGCGGTTCTCGTTCGAAGGAGTTTAGCCATTTCAAAAGCTTTTTCCTTGTTGCTTAACATGTGTTTGAGAGTTGATGCAAACTTGGGCATCGACATGATAGCATCTGCAAAGCTTATGTCAAAATGTAGTTCTTGGAAAATTTGAAAAAATTTTCCATTTGATGGTAGCTTTTAGCGGAGCTTTGCTCATTTAAACGTGATGGGTAAGGAATAGAAGTTTTGGATTTGGGGTTTTCAAGCGGAGGTTCAAAACAACTCTGGTTTGGATTTGGGTTTCGGGACAACTTGAGGATGGACATGTCTTTGTGCTCTGCGAGCTAGTGGGTTGCACTTGGCCTTTGTCGCCTCGGGTTCACTTTCCACTACCTTCGGGAGAGAAGAAGAAGAGGTAGTAGGAATAGCGGGTCCATCATATGAAGCACCACTTACGGTTGTGATCGCCTTTGCATCGCCCCTCGGATTAGCGATCGTGTTGCTAGGTAAAGTACTTGAGGCAGGGTCGATCATTTAAAGACTTCTTAATGTCGAAATCGGCTTACCAACAACCTATTCATTTCCTCTTGGGATTTCATGAATTGCTTCAACAACTCATCGATGATGGTCGGTTGGAACAATGGCTTGATTTTGTGTAGGAAAATTAAGCCTCTATTGTTTGGATTAGGGCCTTGATTTTGAAATTTCCTTGATTATTGCCATGAAAATACCACAGGTTGAAATTTCCACGACCTTGGTTTCTAATAAAATTTCCTTGGTTTTGGAAATTTTAACTTTGATTTTGAAAACCGTTATTCGACTAAAATTACCTTGGTTTTGAAAACCTTGGTTCGTTCTATTCGATTTTGATTACGGTTTTGGTTTTGGTTGAAACCGGTGGTCGAGGTAGTGGTTAGGGCGGTGGTTCGGGTCCATAGGAGCACGGTATTGGTTGCCTCTGAATTGGAAATCCCACCCACGCGTTTGCTTCAAAGGGTTACCATCGGTGGCCATACAGTTGTAATAGGCATGGGGCCACCGCAAGTAACACATACTTCTACTTTCTTGACTTGACGAGGAGGTGAAGTTTGTGGAAAAAAACTTTCTTTTGGTTGGAGAGAACCAAAGCTTGAATTGCTTAGTGAGTTTGTCAATCTTAGCATCGGTGCTAGATTGACTCACGAGCGATGAAGCGAGAAGGACCAACAACGACTTGGGAAACAACCTGTTTGCTTCGTGCAAAGTCACGGACTTTAGACTTGTTTTCAATTATCGCTAAAGCTTCTTTTACGGTTTTGCTCAAGAAATTTTCTCCAGTGGAGGAATTGAGAGAATCTTGATCGATTGACTCACTCCATTATAGAAAGTATCGAGTTGCATCAACTCGGAGAAACCATGGTGAGGACATCATGAGCAACTCCTTAAAACGATCCCACGATTCTTTGAAGGATTCATCAAACTTTGTGTGAACTTGATGATTTCGTTTTAAGACTCGTGGTTTTAGAAGGTGGATAGAACTCGTTCACAAATTTCTTTACGGTCTTCCCATGTTTCGATCGATTGAGGGGTTGTTTTCAAGCCAAATCCGGGCTTGCCCTCGAGGAAAATGGGAGCAGAAGAAGTTTGACGGCATCTATAGGGACATTCTTGTATTTGATGGTAGATGCAATCTTGTTAAACCATCGAATATGAGCATGAGGATCATCCTCTCAAAACCATAGAATTGACTTGAGGTTACAAGATTTAGTAACCGGTTTTGAGTTCAAAATTTTCACCACAATGGTGGAATAACAATAACATCTCCATACCCATCGATGGGTGCACGGAGAAGCTTCGCGCATGGGACGTTCTTCCGCCATGATAGCGGAAGTAGTGTGGCGATCCGGATCTCGGATCCGATGATGGGGCGAACGCGTCTCGGGATCGCCTTCTTGGAATCGACAAGCTCACGAAATGGGCTCACGGACCTAGAAGAGCGAGTGCGCATACACTAGAGTTAACTCTAAGAAATCTCGAGTCGAGGAATTATGAAAATGGGAAAGAAGAATCTTTTTGGGTTTTATGGTTTTAAGATGTTTTGGATTTTTGGATTTTATAAAAAAATATAAACATATATAGATGGTATGAACAAGGGTGAATATTCAAATCACTAATCGCTAAGCGTAAGATTATTAGCACGACTCCCGTGGCGCCAAAATTTGATCGGTCCCAAACGGTCGGGTTTATTACACAAGTCAACCACTTGTGAATGGCCAACCGTAATAAAAGTCAAGCAGTCTAAAACCAAAGAAATTAAGTCCAAGAGACTTTAGTGTTTCCCAGTCGTTAAGTCCCAACAGTGCATGCGATTGAATAGCTAAGCGTGTAGTGATCGGGTGATATTGAGCAGGAAAGGGTTAATGATAATACTAGATGACAAAGGAAAAATCGAGAAAGAAAATTAAAAAGCTAAATTATATTAAATAAACGCTATAACTATTTTTAAAGTTGGATTTTCTTGATTTTACTTTTATAAATTTGAATTAAAACTAATTGTAAACTTTTAAACTAAATTAAAACACTAAAATTATGAAAATTAATGGGAAAATTATAAAACTATTTTTAAAAAATCTAAAATAATTAAGAGAATTTTAAAACTAATTTTGTATTTTTCGATTTATATTCTAATTTCTATGATTTAAAACTATTTCAAACTAATTAAATTGATAAAATTACTATTTAAACTAGGAAAATTATGGAAAAATATTTTTTGGCTTTTATATTTATCTTAATCTATGAAAATTGAAAACTTATTTTTTGAAGATTTTACGATTTATTTTATTAAAAGCTATTTAAAAGTCTTAAAAGCGATTTAAAATAGGAAAAATAGCAAGCAGTGATGAAAAATTATGAAAATTAGGAAAAGTCTAAAATATTATTCTAAATTTATGAAAATTATAAAAATATAGCTTATGTGAAGGATTAACAAGTTGTAGTGCAAGCTGTTTGAGAATAAGACGAAATAATAAGCTAATAAGCCCTAGAATGCACCGAAGCTACCTCTACTTAGATTAAGCTACAATTAAGTGAAAAGAACCTAAATCAACTAGTCTAAACCTCTAGATAACCAGCTACAAGCTTATGAGTACAAAATCAAACAAGTGAATTCAGTCCCTAGGTGCTTATTTCAAGCTTAAAAATAAGCTATCTACCCTAGTTGGAACCCAAAACCAGATATCACAATCTCAATTAGACCTGGAAAGGATTTCATAAACCAATAATTAGCCCAAGACAAGCTCTCATGATCTTGTTGAAAGCTCTGCACAAACCTATGCATACTCAGTTATCACTGAGTATGTGCTTGTGGCACTTTCACGAAGCAATTGACAAGGCGATTAGGAGCTTATAGAAAATTACTAAAATCTACAAAATCGATTTCAACTAAAGACCAGTTGAACTAGAAAATCCCAAAGTATCACTTATTTTAATTCAAACCCGAGTTCATGAAAAATCCACAAAGTTTGGGCAAGGCGGGCGAGCAATCTTTGACTTATTACACGAAATGGATCTTTGACTTTTATGAGTTTTGATCCCAAATGGTGATCGATTATGATGTTTAATGGTAAAATAAGACTAATGCAAGCTATTTCAACTACTTTTAAACCTACATGCAAGATGTTGATCACTAATTCAAGCGAAATGAAGATGAGAAGCGATTAAAGGAATTTTGACTAAAATGGGTTGAAATGCAATTTTAATGAATGAAACTAACTAGTTATACCTATATTAGACTAATGCAGTACTAATCTTCCAATGATAAAACCACTAACACAGATTTAACCTATGATCCAAACACTAGTTTTCAAAGCTGTTTTGCAATAAACTCTATCAAATCCTTAATACCAATCCAAGGCAACTTAAACCTATGATCTAATGATAATAATAAAGCTAATGAATGCTTGATATCAATAAAACCAGCAGTTATGACTAAGCTAAATATGCAACGACAAAGGTAAAAATCAACTAGAGAGTAAATTAAAGATGCTTACAAAGGTCCGACCACTTGGCTTGCAACAACAAATACCACTATCCTAAGCGATATAAACCCAAGTCCAACTCCATACCGCTAACCCAATTTTTCTTCAAATCCTCCAAGGTTTGACTTTGTTTGACTATGGTATAATATTGCTTGAAGCGAGTTATAAACTTACTAAAAGCTATGGGCGACTTTAGTAAGCTTATTTGAGTTATAATGAAGCTTATTGAAGCCTGGGTTTTGGTACATTTAAAATTGATTTTATGACAGAAAATATAAAAACAAGAAACTTTATCAAACTTTGAATTAATGCTTAAAATGAGTTACAATAGACTAAATAACTTTAGTTCATTACAGGAAAGCTTAGGATTACAATTTAAGAAACTAATTAAGACAATAAAATTAAATACGACATACATGAAAATAAAAAAAACTAGAACGAACTTCCAACTCTGTCTTTTCTCCTCTATTTATCATCAAAATTCTTCCACGTGCCTTACGAGTGTTTCCACTTTTATTTTGAGCCATTGGATGAGTAGAATGGATTTTAGCCGTTGATGGCTTTTGGCGTAAAATGAGATTTTGCAGTTGGGTTCGATTGAGTGCAAGGAGAGGAAGCATTAATTGTTACTTGGATTGTTGGGTGAGGTAGAGTGATAAGGTGAGATTTGGTGATGTGGAAGTATGGAGAATGGGGTTGATTTGCAGAGCAGTTGGGGAAGGAGGGAAAAAGGAGGAAAAGGGTGAGGTTTGACCGAGCTTTGGTGGGGAGTATTAATAAGCGGGGGTTCAAGTTGGGGGTCGAGGGTTGTTTTGGCGGGGGTTGAGGTCAGCAAGGTTGAGGGTTTGGTATTAATAACATGGACCAAACTTGTAATTTTGATTTTGAGGGGGTGAAATTGTAACTTTCCCAAACTTATCAAAAGGGCCAAACAGGCCAATTTTCATTAGTACAAGGACCATAAAGATAATTTTCCATTTTAAACTTCCAAGGACTATTTTGCCAATTTTGAAACTTGAAGGACCAAACTTGTAAATTCTCCAAACTTTTACCCAAGGATCATTTTGATAAATTTTGATTTTGAAAGGACTTGGGTTGACTTTTATTCAAAACAAATGCTCGGGGGTGATTTTGTCAAGATTTGAAAGTCGGGGGCTGAAGCGCCAATTATGCAAACTTTATTCGTTTTCATCTAATTTTAAACATTTGCATCGAAACATATAAAATACAATCCTTGGATATATTTTGTATTTTGTATTTCTTTGCATATTTGAGTGTTTTAAGTATTTTGGCGACTTAGATAAGACAAAATGATGAGTATTTCACACTCATGACTATTCGAGACGATGGGTGTTCAAAGCACATGGTGGAAATTTATCCTATCTTCGGACTTCACCGATTTGAATGGTGGATATGTTTCTTTTGGAAGTGGTATAGGTGGAAGAATTATTGGTAAAGGTACAATCAAGACTGGTAATTTGGACTTTGAAGATATGTACTATGTGAAAGAACTCAAATACAATCTATTCATTGTGTCACAAATGTGTGACAAGAAGAATTTTGTTCTATTCACAAATACTGATTGCTTGGTTTTATCTTCAAAATTTAAGTTTCCTAGTGAAGATGAGGTACTTCTTAAGTTTCCTAGGAAAAGCAATATGTACAGTGTAAGTATGAAAAACATAGTGCCCAAAGAAAACCTTACATGTTTAGTTGCTACAACTTCTTTGGATGAATCTATGTTATGGCATAGAAGGCTAGGTCATGTGAATTTTAAGGTAATAAATCTTTTAGCTAAAAATAACCTTGTAAGAGGTTTACCTTCAAAAAGATTTGAAAATAAACAAACATGTATTGCATGCCTCGAAGGAGCGACATAGAGCCTCTTGTAAGCCCAAGGTTTTAACTCTATCACTTGACCACTTCATATCTTGCACTTGCACTTATTTGGCCATACCTCATTAGCGACTGAATTTTAAGAAGTATTGTTTGGTTGTGTTGATGATTTTAGCAGATTTACTTGGGTTTTCTTCATGAATACTAAGGGCGAGACTAGTGAAATCATTAAGTCATACATAAGCTGCGATGAGAACCTTCGATAAGAAAGTTAAAATCATTAGGTGTGATAATGGGACGAGTTTAAAACCAAGTAATGAATGATGTCATCAACTTAAGGGTATTAATGGGGTTGCTGAAAGGAGAAATTGGACATTGATAGAGGTGCTAGGACTATGTTAGCGATTCCAAGTTGCTCACAACATTCTGGGCTGAGGTAGTTAATATTGGTTGTTATGTTCAGAACAAGACCACTTAGGTAAGTTTGATGGAAAATCTGCATATTTAGGGTTTATAATTCTAGAACTAGAAGGGTTTATAATTCTAGAACCAGAAGGATATAGGAGAATCTGCACATAGAGTTTCTTGAGGACAAACCTATTGTAGAGGGCAAGGACCAAAATAGATTTTGATATTGATATGCTAACGAGAATCTATGAACTATGTGCTGTTTACGTGGATTCTAACATTATTGCGGGAGAAAAGCAAGGTCACGATGCGATTCGATGATGATGATGACCGTGTTCTATTGCCCATTTGGAAGGACAACTCGGTTGGAAGAACTTCTTGAGGGAGGCAAACAAAGATGATGATGCCTCTAAAGTCCAAAGATTCTAATCTTTGAAGGAGGTGTAACCAATCTGAGATGACACGATGGTAGAAACTCAAGTGATCGGTACTAATGTGGTTAATACCGATAAGCCACATGTTAGTCTTGATGAGCGAATTTAGTCTTGATGGTCCCCATTCTACTCCATCGGTTAATCTGAGAGGTTCTGATCCCTATGGTGAAGGCGATGAGATTGATTTTACTAACATAGCTTCATCTTATGTTGTTCTGCTACACCATCTGAGAAGAATTAAGCGGGATCATCCTTGGAGAATGTTGTTAGGGATGTTCATCTTTGAAGAACTACAAGATCTAAAGTTCGACATAGTGAGGCTGGATTCTTGATTGCCATTTATGAAGAAACAGATCCATGGGGACACACAAAAATGTCTCTTTGCTTGTTTTGTTTCTAGCGAGAACCAAAGAAAGACTACAAAGCTCTTGAAGATGAATCTGGGTAGAACAATGAAAGAAGAGCTTCTCAATTCAAGCTTGAGAATGTATGGGTTACGGTGGATCTTCACGGCAAGAGAGCTATTGGCACTAAGTGAGTTTTGGAAACAAGAAGGATGAAAGGGTGTGGTAATAAGGAACAAGGCTAGGCGGTGGCTAAAGGGTATACACAAGGAAGGATTGACTATGAAGAGGTCTTTGCTCCAGTGGCAAGGATTGAAGCTATCAGACTATTCCTGGCCTATGCATCATATAAAGACTTCACAATATACCAGATGGATGTGAAGAGTGCTTTCCTCTATAGCAAGATTGAGGAGGAGGTATATGTTTGTCAACCTCCTAGCTTTGAAGATCCAACCTCTCCTGAAAAAGTTTACAGGGTTCAAAAGGCACTATATGGTCTGCATCAGGCCCCAAGAGCTTGGTATGAAACTTTAGCCAAGTATCTTGTAACATATTGGATTTCACAAACACATCATATCATGATCAAGTGGGGCGTATAATTCAAGGTTTTAGAGAGAGAAAGAGTTAGAGGTTTGGGAACTTAGTGAGAAAAAATGAAAGTATTATTATGAGCTCCAACTCTCTACCTTGGGAGGTAGAGAGTATTTATAGTCTTACACAAATCGCCACCTACGGTGTGGATTAGGCATACGGTGGGTAAAGACCGTCAGTCCTCCACGGTGTTACTTAACTAAATACTACTTAACTTATAATAACTACGACTACGAGCTTTCTAATGATTACATATACTTGAGGTGACCGACTCTTTAATAACAGGATTTACTAAATCCTAACATATCTTTTGGAAAATGGCTTCAGAAGAGGGAAGATTGATCAGACTCTATTCATCAAGAATGTGAAGAATGATATCCTGCTGGTTCAGATATATGTAGATGACATTATTTTTGGTTCAACCAAGCAGGATCTATGCAGAGAGTTTGAAAAGTTGATGCATGATAGGTTTTAGATGAGTTCTATAGGAGAACTCACCTTCTTTCTTGGGCTACAGGTCAAGCAGAAGACAGATGGCATATTTATTAGTCAGGATAAGTATGTCAAGGAGATTTTGGTGAAGTTTGGCTATGAAAATACTAAGATTGCAAGCACTCCTATGGAGCACAATAAGCCATTACTTCCAGATGCTGATGGTGAAGAAGTTGATCAGCATCTCTACAGGTCAATGATTGGATCATTGATGTGTCCGACCGCCTCGGACCGGATATCATGTTTTCGATGTGTGCTGTGCAAGATTTCAAGTCTCTCAAAGCTTTCTCACATGCATGTTGTTAAAAGAATCTTTAGATATCGAAGGTCATGCTCACCTAGGCCTTTGGTATCCTAAGGACTCTCCCTTTGATCGGTAGCTTACTTTGGCGGTGATTATCTTTGGGAAAGTCTTGATAAGAAGTCAACCACATGAGGATGTCGGTTTCTTGGTGATAGGTTGATTTCATGGCGGTCAAGAAGCAAAGCATTGTGACAAACTCTACAAGCGAAATTTGAGTATGTAGGCTGCGCAAGTTCTTTGTGGTCAAGTCCTCTGGATTTAGAATCAGATGCTTGATTATGGGTATAATTTTATGGGCACTGTCATTTACATAGATAACAATAGTACTATATGCATTATAAAAATTCCAGTTGCTCATTCTAAAACTAAACACATTGAGATAAGACATCACCTTTATAAGGGACTGTAATCAAAAGAAACTCATTCAGGTTGATAGGATTGATACTGAGTTTAATGTTGCAGATCTTTTAACAAAATCTTTTGAATTAGGAAGGTTTTAGTACTTGGTCACAAGTATTGGGATGCTTCATCCATGATGTGTCTTATCTCTCTCTATTTTGTAAAGTTTTGTAAACTGGTGATTAGTACTGATTGTTATCTAGTTAATACTGCTAGTGTAAAGTTAATACGGATTGTCAAGAAAATCTCTTGGATTGCGTTTTCTTGGGTTTGGACTAACTTTTCAGGCATAGCACAAGCAATATGGATGTGGTTTGGTGATGATGGTTACAACAAATTTGGTTCTCTCACTTATGCTCTTTACGATGCAACCACATGATGGAACTTCTTTGTAACTATGGATTTTGTGATGCCAAAGCATTATGTGGCATCTTGTGGTATTAATGAACATGAATTGATGGTTTCGATTAGTCGGTCATTCGCACTAACCCACTCTTTGCCATTCTATCTGTTTATAGATAGTGTGACTAGCCAGGGCATCGGCTTAGAGAACAGTGAGCAACCGTGAATCCAACACTTGTGTTGGAGGCAACACCTGCCACGAGCTGGAAACCCTGTCAAGAAGGCCCTTTTAATCGGACTATCCATCACAGGCAGTGCTAAAGCACTGAAACCATTGGTTTTCACCAAACCAGAGGCCATGTGAGGCCAACCTTGATTAAGTGTCTGTCACCACACTTAATCCCTTTAAAATTGGGACTCAGTATTATAATTTCCAAACTATAAGATAATACTAATGGGTAAAGTTAATACTGATGGTTATAAGTAAGTACTGATAAGCCTAGTTAGTACTAATGAACTAGCCGTTAGTACTTATTCTAAAAGTCGGTTATGCAATGATTACTTTTGCAAATTGAGTTGTTACCGCCTGTTCCTTTATATAAGGGTTTCCTAATTGGTTTCTCTTCACTTATTACCATAAATATTTACAAGGCGGTTCAACCAAAATTCTCCAAATCTCTATATATTGCATAACTTTTCAATTGCTTTCACCACAATTCTCTAAAGACTTTTGCGATCAAATCCCACTTTACTAACCCTCACTCTTATTGCTCATGGCTCCTATTGATTTTATCGATAAGCACAACATGGTGGCGTGCTTGGACTTGCCAGAAGGTAATGAAGAGTTCACTGAGATAGTAACTTTCCTAAATAGAAGCGTAATCGGGTTTGCTTTACTCTTAAACCCTACTATCTTATGTACCCTGTCGGGAAGTTTTGGCAAGCTGCTATTGCCTCAACAAGCGAGTAAGGGGTCCAACGATTAATTAGCACGATGGATGGCACTCAAATTGTTATTCTTGGAGCTTCTCAAAGAGAACATCTTCATCTTAGGGATCTTTGAAGGTATTAGCACTTTGCCGATGCGACATAATGAACAACTCTCATTGATGGGGTATAGGCATGACAACACTTTTAACTTTCATAAAAGTCGGTTTTCCCCACAATGGAGATTTCTAATTCATACCCTCCTACAATGTTTGAGTCACAAAAGGGTGGTGGGATGCTTTTCCCACAAACATAGCCTGACCTTGATCGCCTTGCAACAGCGGGGTGTTCAATTTTCAAATTATATTTTGAGGGTATGCTTAAAATCTTTTAGCAAAACCAAGTTTCGATGTATCGGGTTTATTAAACTATTTTGGATCTTGAAACAAAACTTAAACCTCACAAAAATGTTTATCCATCAAAACTACTCACACCAAAGTGTTTTCAAATATGTTAAGGGTTGTGGTAGGATATAGTGGGGTTGTAGTGCCATTGTTTCTGAAATGCTAATTGCGGAGGGTGAAGGACCATCAAGCACGGTGGCTCCCAACACACACCCATGGCGGTGATAATTCTCCTACTCAACAACATTCATCAACAAGTAGGCATCATTCTCCTCCTCACATTGAACCGATAAGCCTATCTCGGGTGATGCGGGAGATAGAATCGTATGGGTTGTCACTACTCCACCAAGCTTAGAAGGCGGTGAGGACAATGGTAACATACATAAGACCCAACCCATGCCAACACCTAGAGAGCACTCCTCACAGGGTGGACCCGGGCAAAGGCTTCAAAGGGGAGGTGTGTATCTGCTTAGGCTAGGCACAGGGTGCTTCTCAATTGCCCAATGACCCACCTCTCGATGGGTGTCTGGGTTGGAAGTGGTGAGGGCAACTTATTACTAAAGGATATAACAAAATTGTATAGGTTTCTTTGTCAAAGGTGAGCAGATGGAGATTGCTTTAGAAGAGAACAAGAAAGGCTCTGCAAAGTTCATACCAAGATGCTCCTGAAGATGAAAAAGGTAGAGCATCAGGTCAAGCTTCTCTCCAAGCCTACTACAACATCATCTCCAGTCACTGCATCTCCCAAAAGAAAGGCCAAATTCAAAGTATCAAGTACCTCCACAGAGGATTCTACCAAACAGGGGAGGAGTTTTGATATTCAAGGTAGAAAAGAATTTGGTCAATGGCAAGATGGTGCAACATTTCAGAGCCCTTTTGCTGATGAAGAAGAAGTTCAGGTCACTATTAATGCTGAAGAAGTGCTTAGTACTCCTACAAGCACTATCAGTACTATCCTAGTTAGTACTGTTAGTATTGTAGTTAGTACTGTTAGTACTTTGGTTAGTACTCCTGGAATTCCACAATCAGTATTAAGCCCAATCATACAAGTAGCTGCTGATCTACAACAAGCAACAACTACAGAGGCCACCACCATCACTACCACTCCACATGAAGACAGTGATGAAGAGGAAAGAGAGAAACATGTTGTATTGGGACTTCAAAGCTTTAAGAAAATAGTCCCCATCTCTCCCACTTACAAGAAGCCTCCAGTTTTGTACCTAAGAAAGAAATCCAAGTCAACAGCACCCAAGCCTAAAGAAAAGGGAGTTGTTATCCAAGAAGGAGGTGTTCCAGCATCACCAACCTCCTCAGCTCTAAATATTGATCCCAAAGACAAAGGCAAGGGCATTTTGGAAGAAGAACCAAAGAAGAAAAAGCTTTCTAAGGCTGAGATTGAAAGGCTAAATGAAGAGGCAGCAAAGAAGCTTGCAGCACAATGGAGTGAGGGAGAGTCATAGGAAGAAGCTGGAAGGAAAGAAAAGCAAAAGATGGATAAAATTGCTAAAGACTGGCAAACATGGGATGAAATGAGAGCCAAAGTAGAAGCTACCAAGGAGGTACAATAGAAGCTGCAACAAGATCAAGTTACAAGTATCAATGAAGCAGCTCAGCTATTTAGTGAGATCTTAGCTAGAAGACAAAGTCAGTTCAGACAGCAAAGAGAAATTGAAAAGCTTTCAAAGCCTCCAAACAAGAGTCAGAAAAAGATGTATCTTTGTAAGTACATCAGGTATTCAGGTGAAGATAGGAGAACACTAAAGCAGCTAAATCAATTGTCTTGGGAGACTCTCCAAAGACTTGCTGACACAATTCAAAGAAGATTTCTTAACTTCAGACCTATGCAAGCTGATGATATTGTTGAGAGGTCACAACCAATTGGAAGCTACAAAAGACCATCGAAGAAGGTGCTTACTCAATTGCTCCAAAATCTTGAAAGCCTCGATGAAGATGAAGGTGGACTCTTTGAAGAAGAGCTTAACAGGATGATGCTAATTGAAGCTCTGAAGAAGCATTGTACTCGAGCCCATCAACACGGATATCCAATCATCAAGCGGGATATTTACTTGAAGAAGGAAAAAGACATTGGAGGATTCACAGAGTGGTGGAAGGACAAGTGCTTACTTATACTTAGTGGATCATTTGCATTCATTGTGGGAAGATCTACTTAAGCTATGGGAGTTAGTTAAAGCGAGGTTCAAACGAGATCCGAGATAATGACAAGGATGCGGAGCTACTCTATGAACTCGAACATCTTTTAACCTTATCCAACATGAGAACAATGGAAGTTTCAACCTGGAAATGAAGCCCTCAGTTGGACCTTGCTTGATTCTTGTGGAGTGTACCTAGTCACTACATGCAATGGAATAGACATATATATGTTAGTAGAGAGAACATATCCACTTGCACTTGGAACCCTTCTACAAATGATTCAGAAACCCGATCACAAGTTTAGGGGAGGATTGTTGGGAAATTCACATTTGGGAGTTAATACTTATAGTGTTAAAGTTAGTACTGATAATGATACTAGAAAAGCATTAACTAGTTAGTAATGATAGTGCAAAAGTTAGTATTGATAGTGTTTGAGTTTGTACTGTTCTATATTAAGAATGTCGTGTATCGTTTGTAAAAGCATATCTTCTATACCAATAGAAGATAAGATATATTCAATACATAGTTATCTCTGTAAGGGATCTCCTTAGTGTATAAAGGGAGATCCTAGCTAGGTCAAGTGTATACCACTACTCTAGCCGTCTTAAGAAAAGCTTCAAGGTTGTAAACCCTAGTACTAGGAGAGTATTCGTATTATTAATCAATAATATTGAAGCTGTTGGTGTTACATTTATGTTTACATTAATCTTCTAAGTACATTCAAGTAGATTCCGCATACTTGTGTGTATCTACAACAAAGTTTCTCATTATTGTTTTGGAACCATCCAACGCAACTACGTTTACAAGCTAAGTGTTCTAGATCCAAGGTTTGGGACTCCACAGTCCAAGAACATGGGGGTGTCCCGTGTTTGTGGGTAACCGCTAGGGCTTAGTGACCCACGTTCTCAAACTTGGAGGGAAAGCCAGGAAAGAGAGGGAGATCGTGGGTTTGACCAAGTCAGGAATGTTATACCCCTTTATCACGTATACCTTATCAGTTTACCAAGCAAACCCAACACAAACACTTAACTGTTATGCGTAGAATAGAAAGAATAAAAGAAAGAACTTGGTGACTTGAATGATAGAATTCGTATGTATGTTTAGAGAGGTAGAGAGAAGAAAATGAAAACAATAAGATGTATATTGCTTCAAGGAAAAACACACACACACACTCAAGCACACCCCTTAAATGACATACTTGAGGGGTATTTATAGTAAGAGAGGATGATGCCCTAAGGCTTGGCCATGGGCCTTGAGATGGACTTGGATTGGGCTTGGGTTACACGAACTAGACAAGGCTAGCTTAACATAACTTATGCCCAATTAGGTTAGCCCAATCCACGAGCCCGATGACTATTCTATCACGATATCTAACACACATTACAAAGTTCCTAATCGTGAATGACCATCACTTCTAATAAAAACTATTAAGGCTAACAATCTCCCCCTAAGGGGTGGTCATTCAAAAGATGCTCCACTTGAATAGGTCTTTAATCTTTTTGAGCTTGAACTTTGTGAGTAGATATAGAATAGTCTTAATTCTTTGTTCCTTCATGCTTTGTGATCGGTTAATGTGGTTGTCTGCCGTTGTCAACTTCGTTGGTTAGGTATCTCCACGTCTTTCTCCACCATGCTCACACTTCAATTTGACTTTGAGTTTCCAATGATGAAGTTCTCGAGTCTTTACACTTTGTAGATTCTTTGACATTGACGAAGAATCATCTTTAACTTTGAGTTGCCTTTGATTTTGATGAGAACTTTCATGTGTTGTTGGTATGAGCATGTGGCGAATCGCACGATCCATCCGCTCGGAGCTTCCATAAGAAGAAAACATAAAACAGGTTAGTAATAAGCGGATTCCGCACTTACAAGTTTGAATTTCGAGGGTGTTATGACATAGTGTGAAAACACGTCTCTAATTCTCACGAGGCCGTTCTGAGCTGGAGTCCCACAAGTGAGATAACGCGATATACCGAAGTACATCTGATTCGGATGAGTGTTGAGGTACACGAATCATCACCCACGATGTAGACCGTTTGAGACACACTAAGCGTAATCCACGGAGAATTCTTGAAGTGACTGCTTTGTCGGTCGCTTGATGTTGACCACGGCAGAATTTCCATTCAATCACCGAGGATTACGGTTGTAACTCCCTCATAAATGTTACGGCGGTTGCTAAGATCTGCGTGGGACTCTATATTATATCACTTGTGTCCTTATTGATGAACAACAAGCGATGTCATGACAAGTGTTCCTATGAGATCTTTTGATGAATCTCGTGGCTCTAGACTCAATAGTGCATTTGGTTTTCTGACGGAGACTAGGAGAGGGTCTCCTTCTTTAATAACAACGATCTCTAAGAAAGTCAATAGATTATGTAGGGTTCCCGGTGAGAATGAAACAAATCCTTTTAAGAGGAATTGAGTGGCTAGAAGGTTTAGTGCGGTGCGTCCTTTGGGTCCATGGCGTCTTTGTCTTCAATACCGGTGTCATCTAGTGACAACCGATGAGAGATGAATTGAACCGGTTTACGCCCTAAGGTTGAATATGGAGGCTATTTCTTTTCACCCTTTTTCATTACATTTCTTTTAATTCTTCAACCCTTCTTTCTCCTTTCTCACATTACTCCTTTTTCAATCATACCTAAGGACTTTTAGTTCTAAACTATTTGTGATGTCCTTGGGTAGATCCCTCCGATCTCAGCGGATCATAGGACGGATTTCCTATCCTTAGTCACCTTATAACTCCATGGTACATCCTATTGTTGCCATAAAACCATTTTCTTGAAAATCTCTCGAGTGTTTATGATAGAAAACATGTTTGCAACACTCAGTGAGTTTTATATTTTGAAACACTCCCCTTCACATGTGCTTATAAGTTTTGATGTAAATCGCACATAGAGGTAGAGTTCGCACTTTTGAATTGATCGACTTTAAATGAACTAGACCGATTCGAGACACGTTTACATCACTAGTGAACTAGCTTGAAATTATTACCGTCTGGTCAAGTCCATAGAAAGTTTCTCGAGATGGTACATTATTCCTCGTCGAATCATTGGTTTCAAGCGAGTCGAGCTCTTTTGAGATTCAAACAACGATCATTAAACTTTTGATCACATTTTAATCACGTCTTCTCCCCTCAAAATAGCATAACCATGATGTTTTGAAACAAAATGATTAAAAGATATGTTTTTGGAAAGCATTTGGAGGCGATTAGCATGAATTTTGGAGCAGTTTTGGTTTATACTCCCCTTAGAAAGCATATTTTTCAAGCAGAAAATTTATAATCAATTAAGGGTTTAGAGGAGTTATCTTGATACCAAATGTGAGAGATTTTGAAAATCTTTTGAAAATTCGAATCAATGGTAAGCAAGATGTGAAGAAGATTTTAAAAAATCTTTTGAAGATATTGAAGAAGAATTATCTTCATTTGTTTTAGGATAAGTACTCGATATTTATGAAAATCGATTTTGCGTAGCACTTTCCTTTCTTTAAAAATCGGGTTGCAAGCTGAAATACTTACAAGCCATTGTTTTTAGGAATAGTGCTTGAAAAATATTTAAAACCTTTATTTGGTTTAGCACTTTCCTTTCTTTGAGCGGGTCTGGTGATGTGTTCGAAGCCATTATGTTGAAGTCCGGGTTTCGTCTTGAAGTATCTGAAAGCCATTATTGAAGAAATTTTGAGAAGCGACATGTTTTGGAAAACATTAAAGAACTCTCGCTCAAGCATCTGTACATGCCCGTATCATTGTTGAATGACATTTCTAAAGCGTCTGAATATCAATTATCTGAGAGACATGTCGTGAGAAGAATATTTTGGATTTTGATTTGATATTGTTTTGTATTTTTGAAAGATTTTATATTTTTATATTTTGCTTTTGTTGGTTTTTAAATTTTGTATTTTGTTTTCAAAATATTTACATAGAAGATTTGAAGAAAGAGAAATTAAGTTGGGACAAGTAAAAGTGGAGTTAAGAGTGGAACTAGAAAAGGATTTCCAAATGCGAAATTGGCATAAAATTCTTCTTTACCACACGGGTATAAGAATCTTCAACACTTTTACAAGTACCGCATCCACGAAGAAGAATTTTACAAATAACGATGTTAGAAGTACATGTTTCCTCACGGTGAGGGTGATCACTATCAGCGGTTGTAGTGGATCGACTTCCTTATCCGAATGATTTTCACTATTATACGTGTTGGAGCAAGTATTAAAATCTTTCTGTGGGAATCCATCTAAGACCTATTTTGTTGAAAACTTTGCCGTGGGTATCCACCTAAGGTAAGATCTAGGAGTTGTTTTCTTTTCGGATCGTGGAAGACTCATTTTGGAGAAACTACGTCTGAAGAGATCCACCTATTAGGTTTCTTTTGTTTGACATTTTATCAGCGGGCTTTTTCTATTTGGTGTCTTAGTGGATTGTGCCTTAACGAGAATTATCTTTCTTGAGATATTGTAAGGCACATGCATCATGATTAGTGAAAAGATACATTTTTACATGTAGTATGAGACAAATTCAATATTCTTGTTTAAAACACTAACTTTAACTCTGTCCTACACTCTTTTGGAACTTGATTCTTGTTAGAAAAGACTTAGAATTCCTAGTGTTGTTTTCTAAGGGCATAGCATTTTCTTTTTAACTACTCTTAGATGCAATCCAATCCCTAGTCTTTTGTAGAGTGTTCCTAGGTAATGGTTTACTACTACTAGCGGTGACTTGAAATCTTGTAGAATTCATCACCCTAGATGTTGCACCTAGAATTCCATCTTTTCAGTGCATGCCTTTTCCTAGCTTCTTCTAGATAGTGATTGTTGACCATGTTGTTAGAACCAATGATTCTTTAAGCGGATTTTGGTCACATTACATGTACTATTCCTAGAAATGCGGTGTAATCACTTTTCTTTCTCAAAAGCAGGTTTTCAAAACCTTTGATAATTCTCTTTTTAATAGGCGGGGGCTGTGGGTATTGTTTTGACAAATCATATTTCTCATTGACTTTTGGAGGAGGTCGAGAAATAGACATTTTAGTTTGAAAACCGATTTTGGAACATTTGGATTCTCCTCGGTCAATGGTTTTGCAAACTTAGTATCCTGACCTTTCCTTTTAGACATCCCGGTGAGCTCTCAAAAGATCATTTGCTCTTGCATGTCCTTGTAGGCACGCTCATCTGACAGTTTGTCATACTTGCATTCCTCTGTTTTTCGATCAAAATTTGTTTAAAATAGGACACGTTTTCTTTTCAAGTTTCATAAGAGCTTTTCATATTTTGAAACAATTTGGAGGTCTCATCACAGAGTCTTTCATGATCTTCAACGAGAATATGTTTGTAAAATAATGGACATGATATCGGTAGTCATTACATCTTGAAGAGAATCATTTAAATTTTCCAAAACTTTGGTGTGTTCAAAACTTTCATTAGCTTGCTTTACGTGGATTTATGGTCCTTGACAAAGTCATTGTTTCTTTCAAAAGTGCTTGTTCAACATGAATTACCCTCGCGATGGCGGTTAACGGAGGGCAATTTGGGTTTAAAAACTCTTTTGTTTCGTCATCATGACGAGTAAACCGGATGTTAGTTGTAATATTGGTTTTAGACTTGTGATCTCTTGAAGATACCCAATTCTAGTTTTAACGTCATCTAAAATGCTTCTAGTATCACTTGTGTTAAAAGGATTGTTTGAAGAAATTTGTTCGATTTTGAAAGAGATTTTGAGACAACTACGAGGAGTTGAGGCGGTTTTGAAAGCGATTTTGGCGGTGTTGACACTTTGTTTGAAACACTTGGTGTTATGGAAAACTTTGGCGTTTCTTTTTGATTAACAAAAGTAATCCCATTAATTTTGTTCCATTTATTATAATCAATCGGTTTAAGATCTGGATTCTTTTGTTTCATTTTGATCTACTCTCCTCGGCTAGTTCCAACGTTTCAAGAGAATCACGAACAATTATGGGTTTATGCAAAGGTTTTCCATTGTTCAACACATTACGAGATTTCGAGCTTTCTTGAGAAGCGAAGAAGGGTTGTTACCAAGAGCCATTTTATGTGAAGTGTGAAAAATCGGTTTACTTGATTAGAAAGCATCTTGTTTGATTTAGCGGAATGACCCGTTGTAAGAAGCAAATTATCAATTTCTTTATAGTTTCATTTTATCCGAATTTCATCAAGAAGAGAATCTTCTCGTTTTGAAAAATCGACAATCAACTGTTTCTTCTCTTTTCAAGATCGAAAAGCGATTGCTTTTTGTTTAGAAAGTTGGTCATTTAGATCGAAGTTTCCTTGTTTAAAGATTTGATTTTCAAGTTGATTCACATCAAGTGTGTCATACTTGAGTTGCAATTTTTCTCTTAAAGCGAATCTCGATAACCAATTTCTAATTGAGAAAGTTTGTATGTATGAAATTCAAAGGCTTTGGCGTGCTCTTTGTAACTCTCAAGCTCGTGGTCAATTTCTTATTCGCGGCCTTAACCCGCGATTGACCGTTCTAACTTTCTCAACTTCAATGCCACATTGATTGATTAATGATTCAAAATAAGCACGTGTTTCCTCATCATTAGCACCATTACGTATCACTTGACCTCCATTAGGATCCATATATGGAGTTTCGAGTTAACATTGCTATTAACTTGCTCTCCCACATATGTGTCATAATAAGGTTCGGAGACACGAATGTGGCTTCTCATGAGTAAGCGAATGTGGTACCTCATTGAGTGAATCGTGTCGTGAGCGGAGTTGTGTCATAAGTACCGCTTGATGTTGTGGCTGTTGATTGATTGTGTGTTGGAGGTTGCATTATCGTTTGCTTTATCTTCCCATTTTGAGTACACGAATTTTATTTCCTCGTGATCAACTCAATTCCCAACTCTTCTTTTACGCTAACATCAACATGTCTTGGATCTTTTCAAGCTTAAATCGGTGGTATGACACTAGATCCTGAATCTTGTCTTTGAGGTTCGGAGGTAGCATTACGAGCGAAGTCATAAAGCGATTATTCCCATTTTGATATCCCATATTACGATTCACAATCGACCCCTTGATGTCCATCTCCATAATTCCCAACATTGGGTCGCAACATTGCCATTCGATTACCTTTGCTCTAATCCCAAGATTACATCCCATCGATTTCCAACATCTTGACTGTTGATTACCACGATCTTGAACCTTTGATTACCGATCATTGTTAAATGCTTTATCTATTAAAGAAAATATACATTGCAAGGTAAAAACAGGTCGGTTCGGGATCGATGATTCCTTGTTCTGGTATTGTTGATCTGGATAGAATTGTTGTTGTGGTTGTGGAATGTATTCTTTGCAAGTTGTTGTTGTTGGAAGATGATGAAGCTTGTTGTTGTGTATTCACGATGGTTTGAGTCTTAGCAATAAGTGCCAATGGATCATGATTCTTTGCCAATCTTTCTTTCGACTTCATTCGCTTGACTTGGTTTTGTTTAGGAAAATCGTTTAGTTGATCAAAGTTTACCTCATGTAAGTCTTTTGTTTGGTTAACAATAGTGACATATCGTCCCCATTCTTACGGAAGATTATTCAGAACTTGATGTTTTGAGCGATTGTTACGGGTGTCAAATTGTTTACGATAAGCTCATTCATCAAAGTGCAAAACCTTCCATAGTAGGATTCAATGGATTCTCACGGTGTAGATGTAAACTTCTCCCATTCGGTTAGCGACTTGTTCTCCATATCTTGTTTACCAATTTACATTTCCAAAACATAGCCGTCTAACACGTTCCCACATATCGAAGCGGTTTCTGGCTGTCTACCCATGACAAAGATGTCTATTGGTAAACCCAGGTTGGATAATATGAATTGCCATGTCATCGCATCGACTTGTTTCGATCCTCTTGATGTATTACGATTCGGTTTGAAGATGAGAGGATGGTGGGATGGCGGTGTTGCATCGCATTTCTAGGTACATGAACTTGTCGGTGGAAGGGTCCATCTGAATGGATTTAATCATGAGTTTCCCATTAGGTTTGGTCTTGATGTGGCGGAGCATTCGACTTGTCCATTGAAGATAACCACCTTTTGCCAACATAGGAGGTCGGTTTTCGGAACCGGCTGCATGAATGTCTTGTTGAGTTGCCATTGATGAAGGTATGATCTGATAAAGTTGATGTAGGATCGATTCAACGATAAAGGAGTTGTGGTTGATGAAGATTAAGCTCGGTTGAGGTGATTCTTAAAGTCGTACTCGTAACCTTGGTTCTTAGTCGAAAAAAATTTTCGCCCAAAATTTGAAATTCACTTTAAAAATCAATTCTAAGGTCGTATGAAAAATTTGAGTTATGACAATTTTGGCCAAATTTGACGAAAAATTTGAATTTAGGCCCAAAATTTGAATTTTTACCAAAATTTTCACAGTTAAACCAAAATTTGAATCTCATGAAAAAATTGAGCGTTTAGTCTCCTCGAAAAATTAAATTTTACTCAAGTTTTCCCTTAAAAACTTTTTTTTTTTTTTTTTTAAAAAAAAAAAAAAACTTTATCGAGAAAGAGCTTAGGCGTAGACCAAATAAGTTCTGAGTAGGATATGGTTACGAGTAGGATATGGTTCTGAGTAGGATGTGGTTCTGAGTAGGATGGCTTAGGCGTAGGATCTTATGCGTAGGAAGCTTAGGCGTAGGATTCCTTAGGCGTGGGATCTTATCGTGAAAGTATCTTCTGGCGTAACCTTAAGCTTATCGTGAGACAAAAAGTTACTCGTAAACCTTACGGCGTAATTGTGAAGTTATCGTAGAGTTACTCGTAAGCTTTTAGCTTATCGTAAACTATGGTTAAGAACCAAAATCCTTTACAGCATCACGCGTAAGAGATATCCACAAGTCGAAGTGTTCCACACTTATCCAGTGAGGGAAGCAATCGAGTAACCGTTATAGCTCGAAGATTCTTCACCAAAAAGTTACGAGTGAAAACTTATGAGTAGTTGACTTTCTTCTGAGTAGAACTAGGGTTTGACCTACTAGTAAAAATTTCCAACGATTCAAACAATTTAAACTTGCAGATATCCTTAAAACACTCGAATAACCAAAAATGTTGACCTTTTCACCTAAAGTGCTTAGAAAAGTTACGAGTAGAAAACTAGGGTTTGACTTTTGACTTCTACTCGTAAGAAATTTCCAACGATTCAAATGATTTCTTTTGCACAGAAAGCCTTAAAAACACTCGAATAACACAAAAATGGTGACCTTTTTCACCCAAAGTGGCTAGAAAAGTTACGAGTAGAAATGACCAACGAACAAAAAACGAGCTTAAAAATGAAGAAAAACACGTAAAGCTTGGAACTTTTTGCAAAAAACTGAAACTTTAGCACCAAATATACCTTGAACCACAAGAATCTTGAATTTTTAAGTGCAAAAATTAAAGCTTTAAGCATTTCAAATATGTAAAACGTGTGCTTATACGTAACCCTTCAAAACAAACACAAACACTCCTAAACCATTGTTAGGCGATTGATACCAATTGTTAGGACCACTACGATATATCAACCTTATCACAAACCCACTTAACGAACACAAGTATACCCACTTAAAACACAAACAGTATGCGTAGAATAGAAGAAGAAAAGATGAAGAACTTGGTGACTTGAATGATAGAATTCGTATGTATGTTTAGAGAGGTAGAGAGAAGAAAATGAAAACAATAAGATGTATATTGCTTCAAGGAAAAACACACACACACACACTCAAGCACACCCCTCAAATGACATACTTGAGGGGTATTTATAGTAAGAGAGGATGATGCCCTAAGGCTTGGCCATGGGCCTTGAGATGGACTTGGATTGGGCTTGGGTTACACGAACTAGACAAGGCTAGCTTAACATAACTTATGCCCAATTAGCTTAGCCCAATCCACGAGCCCGATGACTATTCTATCAAGATATCTAACACACATTACAAAGTTCCTAATCGTGAATGACCATCACTTCTAATAAAAACTATTAAGGCTAACAAGGAAGATCTCCTATCCGTTGTCCCTTCGTTAACCATACCCCGAAGGGCTTAAAGCTTCGAATGACGAATTCCCCATAGGTAACCTTCGTGTGTACGAATGGTTTGATGCCCACGAACATTCAGGAGACCTAACTTGGGCCTTCGTTTAGAAGGGCTTTGACACATATCAAAGGGGTGTCCATCGAGCTATTCGGAGGGTACATCATCAAGCCCCCAGTCGAAAGTGATGCATTTGAACAAGGAAGCATTGCTTTCGACTTCATCCTGTGAATGAAATCAGCCATTCGTTCAATGCTTATCATAAACAAGATAATCATGCTTTAGCTCGCGCATTTAATGCTACTTAAATCCATTTAACTACCCGCTACAGTAATTCCTTATCCCAAGTAACTCAGTTGACCAAATACAATAGGTGAATCCCCAAGACACGTGTTCGATTAAAAAAGGGGTAGAAAAGGGTATTTAAAGCGAGGTAGATGGAACCCTAAAACACTTTACCCTCTTCGTCTACTTTTTACACGCAGTAATTTGCTACAAATCACCGGCTTCGAACAAAAGGTAAAGTTTTTCTCCCATCTTTTCGTAGCTTAAAATAGTTATGGATTCCATGTTTATAATCAAACAACAAAAATGCACTTTAACTGCTAAGGATTTACATGATCATCTTGCTGAATACCCAATCCTTAAGGAGTTTAAAGTTATGCTTCCCAAATCAAACCAAGGGATTTTTGATGCCCCTGAAAACTTCGTAGGACTGTATACCCACTCTTTTTTCCATTAAAATCTTAGGATTCCTATCCACCCTCTGATCTTAGAGTTAATGCAGTATTACGAGGTGCATATCTCTCGATTTAACCCTTTTGGTTTAGCTAAACTGACCACATACATCTTTATGTGCAAGGCTTATGGCTATGAACCAACTCTTAAGGTATTGAGGGGATTTTTGAACCTTTATCCTGGTGGGAACTGGTTAACTTTGGCAAAGAGATCTGAAGGAGATGCGCCTAACCTCATTACGAGGCCTTACACGAACATAAGAGACTGAAAGGGTAGCTTCTTTTATGTTGAGAACACCATTGTACCACCTCACTATTCAGCATTGCTGAATAAGGAATTTAGGTTTGATGCAAAAAGTTTCAATGACCCCCTATCTTATGAGGTTCAAAGGAATCCGTCTTATCAACGTTTGGCTAGGTATCCTGCAGATGTTCAAGCCTTCCCTGAGCCAATTCTGTATATGGCTGGGATTGTACAAAGCTGGGAGGGGTCTCCCAAGAAGCCCATGATCATTTATCATGGAAAAAGTATGTGCTTCCACTTTTATTTTAGTAGGACCAATGTAGCGCTGATATTTATCTTTTCTTGTTCCTTTTTTGCAGAGATGACGTTTAGGAACTTCATGCATCAAGATTTTGACAAAGACTTAAGCTTTATGCTTGCGAAAAAAGCCGAAGAGTCTTATGGTGTTGGTTCACCTTCCACTTCTGTCAATAACAACGACGTGGACATTTCCAGAATAGAGCCTGTTGCTTCAGCACCCCCACAAGCACTGTTGTAGGGTCCCTCCCAATTGGTTGAGAACATGGCAGATTCAGACGATCCCGCATAGGATGAAGTTCGAATCACAGGCTCTACAGGTATAGTTGACAGGTTAAAGAGTAGGAACGTCTGGCAAAGCTGTCAAGTCTGCCACCAAGAGGAACACTCCTCTTCCAGCATCTGGTTCTAGGGCCGTTCGACAGAAGATTGTCGAAGGCAAGAAAGCTGTGAAGTCTGCCTTTGAACTGTCGGATGATGCTGAGGAAATGCATGGTAAGCATTTGCCTTTTAAATTATGTAAAATACTAATTGTCCTGACTAACTTTGCCTTTATGTAGTGTATTTGTCGCAGGCCTTCCTGACACGAAGGAGCTTCCAAATTCCTTAGCCTGCCACCTCATCGTTGACCATGTCACCCCTCCCAATTGGAAGGGACTGCTGGACAATATGTCCATCGAAGGGGTCTGCGACATGCATGATAAAAGCTTCGCAAGGAAGGCTGTCCTGAACAACCATTTGAATACCCGTACAAGGGAGCTGCTCCGTACAATGACAAAGCCAATGCAGGAAATGAATGTGATGCTGGAGAGGGAAAAGCATAGGGACCAAGAGTATGCTGAGCTGGAGGCAAAATGTGAGGAAATTGAAAAAGATTTTGAGAAGAATCCTCTCACCCAAGACCTCCGAGACAAGATAGCAGAGCTGCAGAAGGAGCTGACTGCTACCACAACAGAGTGTGGCAGACTTAGGTTGGAGGAGGCCAAGGTGGTGAGCCTCACTGGTCAAAATGTTGTGTTGGAGTCTAAGTGTTCAAGCTTGGAAAGTGAAAGGGCTAGGCTCGGAGAGCTAGAGGTTAAAATGAGAGAGGAAATGGATGGCATGCAGATGAGGTATAAAATGCTCCAAAAAGACCGTGCTGAGGTCGTATCGAAGGTGGTGCCGTACATCGCCATGGAAATATATCATAGTGATGAGGTGGGAGCTGCTATGTGGAAGGTGATCAAGGCAACTATCTTCCATGGACGGTGCTTGGCTCTGGAGGAGGTGGCTAAGACAGGTAAGCCCGTGGACCTCTCCACAGTTGACTGCTACCGTCCCTCATCGAAGGCCAAATATAAAGAGGCAGGAAATGCGTTTGCAACCGCAGAGTACCCCTTCTTGGCCAAAGCTACCAAGGATCCATGGCACCTCTTGAAGACCTTCTCTCGAAGAAGCCACGAAGGATCAAGCCTGTGACCCCAACAAAAGCGACCGACCAAGCATCGTCGGCTCTACCTCTCAACCCCATCCCCAAAGAACAAGGAATGAAGGCATCATGTTGTGATAATTTGGTCCAAAGGGTGGCATGTACCCTTCTTTCAAACAATTTATTATGCTTGTCTGTTACTTTAAACAATTTGATGGTTGTGATGCATGGCTTTGGCCAAAAGACAATTTGAACGAGGCTTCGTCCTCATGTGCAGGGATAAGGGCATAGGCCCTTCTTTTGAATGGTATGATGTGGGACAATATTCCTACATACTTAATTATATTTATCTTGTGTACTTCTCATACGCCATTTTTCCAACGCTTAAACTTTACAACCTAAGGTGTAAGAACCTCATTGTAAAACCTGGAAAATCTAAAACCTGATTAAGACTAAAATACCCTTGAAATCGAAATTTATAAAATACGTAAAATACATTTATATCATTTAACGAAATTTAAAACTTAACTTGCGAATAAATAAAACTTAATGAATATATTACGTGATCGATTTTGGTATGACGAAGATTGGACGTTTCGCAAATAACTTGGGTCGTGTTTGTTTGTTTCGATGGATCAAAGGCCGAAGCCCAATGGTGTGCGTTTGGATTGTGTTCGGTTGGGCCAAGCCGAAACCCAAGCTACTCCTAAGCCCTAACCGAAAATACTACTACTACTATATATACATTACATTAACACAAAAGTGAAACCCTAGTTTATTGTTGCCTCTCTTTTCTTTTCTTTTGCTCTTGCTCAGCCGAATACTTACACCCTTGGTGTCGAGTTTTTGCTTCAACCAAGTCAAGGTATAAACATGTTCTCGTTTTCTTTTGATGTACCTTGCGTTAATATATTGTAATATGTTTTGTTTAGTCGAGATTTGTGTTTTCCTTTCCTTGTGTCGAGCCGTATAGAACCAAACAAGGAAAACCATATGATTTAAACTTGATAAGTATTAAAGAGCTATGTACGTAATATGTATTATTGAATCGGGTCATGTATATGTCGAGTTGTATTAAAACCGAACCATATGTATTAAGGGCCGAACCATGTATAATTCGGCTAAGGTATAAAACGTAATAACTTGAATATGTAAAGTACGTAGATGAGTTAAAGACTTGCTTAAGACCTATTAGCCGAAACCTTAGATTGAACCGAACCACATATGGAGTTTTTGAACATGTATTAAACGAGTAAAGGTCATGTAAACATAAACCCTAGTTTGATATGTAAACCGAATAAGGTATGCCAAACCCTAATGGTTTGTGAATCGTGTCTCATATCGTGCGTTATTATAAGTCAAGTGAATTTGTAAATGTGTAAGCGATGTAGTGTCTGAGTAATAAGTATCTTGTATGTCACATAAAATCATAAACGTATATGGTGAAACATAAAAGGAAAGATTGTTTTATGACGTGTTAGGTTAAGTAACGAGTCATTAAAAGACGTAACATGTAAGTAAATGCATATTAATAAGATATTAAAGAATGAGAAAACCCTAGAACATTAATGAGATTCGATTAGGGTTTGAAACTAAGTATATTAATTCGTTATTTTATGTGTGAGTTATGACGTTTAAACTATTTTCACATTTAACCCTAAACTTTAATAAATGACATAATGAACCTTAATCTACGATATTGTTTATAAAACATTTAAGTCTCATTTAATTATAAAACCCTAAAGTATTAAGATCATTAAATATACTAAGTATGAGCGCCAAATATTAAAAGATCATTTCGACAATTATGGAATCATAAATAACATATACGACCGTTAATGTGTATAGGTTACGTGAAGAAGGAGTAATCCTTTGCTTTCCTTGTTTACGCTTTTCGATCATTTGCTTTGGAATAAAGTGCGAGATATTCGACCTTTTGATAAAGGTTTCTTATAACGTTTTCTTTTCGTTAGCTTTTGTATTAGGATTTCCTAAGCCTTTGCTATGAACCTAATGTGTCTATTTGAGTATTGCTTATCCGAACTTTGATTTTTGAATCATAAAACATTTGATTTTGAACTATATGATATGAAACCTTTGATTTTGAAAACATGATTAAACATTTGATAAAATATGATCTATATCGGTTATGACATTCTAATTTGACCTAAGATAGTTTGACACAGAGCCAATTATTAACTAGTCATGGGGTTCCATGTCCGTGTCGACAATGCACTTGACATGACTCTAGAGGCGATAGTGTGAAGTTACGCCACGTCCCTTATTTGTTATTGGTTATGAGCTCATGTTATATTATATTATCAATGTATGTTTGTGGGCGTATGGGTGCATCCTAGATCATTATATGTTATATATTATATGTTATATGCTATATGTTATCGATGATTGATCTTTGCGTGCATGCACGTCCTTCATAACTCTGGTAGGTCTCCCCTACAAATGTTGCCTTATGTGACTATGAATGTGATTATGATATGGCATATGTGTTTGGGCTCGAGGTAGTTAGCTATAAAAATTATTCTTTTATCCTGATTTATCTTTTGAAATGATTACGATTTCACTATCTTTCTTTCTCTTTATTTCGTATTCGTTTTCGTTTCGTATTCGTTTTGCTTGTATATCATTCCTTTGGGCTTTTGAAGCTCACCGCATTTCTTTTCTTCATGGCGGTATCTAAGCATTAGATGAGTATTGCTTTGGGATGAGTCTTGTGTGGACTTACCTTAGAGATTTTAGCTTTGATCTTATGATGCAATTTAAGACTTTATATTATAGACATTTCTTTTAGAGTTTATTTTCATTTGGGACCTATGTATTGAAGTCATTTGACTTAGATTATTTCAATATTTATGTTGAGATTTCTTTTGGATATTTATGTTTGCTTTGATATGACACCATTACTTGTGATTCCTTTACCCTTGTCGGGTCGGGCGTTACAATTTATGATATCGAGCCCGGGTTTCGACTTGTAGTCGGGACACGTGACATATGGAGCCTAGGTTTTGAGACCTTAGAGCTTAGGATTTGACTGTGAGGATTTGGGTAGACTTTAGGATTCCTTCTGCGTACTTCCATTTCGTGTCTCACCTTTGTTCATTTTGCTAATCGTTCGGATGGTGCGAACTCGTACTACGGTAGCGCGGATGGAGCGATGATGCTATTAACATGGATCTGCGATTGCTAATGCTCTCAACTCTCTTTTCCACGGTCTTACTACACGAGATGATGGAGCAGTGATCAATAACATTCGTGTCGAATGGTGCTTGGGTAGTGGTGGAGGAAATCAACCGTCGGTATTCACACTTGGCTCGGCGTTTGGTAGCTCAAGCCTCTTTCGTTTAGCTTCTCTGCTACTCCTCACGAGGCCGAGGGTGGATCACTCATATTGAGAAGGCATTTGAAATCTTGGGTTGTGGAGGCGAGTTTAAGACTCGTTTGGTGCATTCAAATTGGAAGGTGATGCTTTAAATTGGTGGAAGGCACTCAAACAAGCAAGAGGAGGAGATGCTTTTTTTGTTACTTGTACAGGTGAGTTTGGACTATCTTCTATAACCGTTACTTCCACGATCTTTGAGCGACAAAGGTATGAGAGGATTATCGGGCAATCTACCGGTTTGATTATGAGAACTCTAATGAGTACATGAGTAGGTTTATGAATTTGGTGAGTTTGTGGGGCGATTCTTTGGAGATGGTAGGCGTCAAGCTAAGCACTTCAAGTGGGGCCCGAAGAAGTGGGTGTTGGACCGACTACTTAATATTGAGTATGAGCGTGTCGGCTGCAATGATGCGACTCATAACATTGAGATCTTTCATGAGGTTTGGGTTCCAACAAGCGTAATCGCGATGGTGATCGGATTCAAGGTAGGACTCGAGGCAATGACTATAAGGAAACTCGGTAGGAGTTATGATTCGAGGTCAAGTGGATAGGAGTTATGATCGTGATGTCGATCGGGAAGGAATGTTCACTGGGCGCCACGAGACGAGGGTCAAGATAATAGAAATCTTGGTAAGAATGGAAATGATCGTCGAACCAAGGTAACAATAACCAGCGTTACAACAAGGATCGGTCACTCGAGGAGCAAATCGGTCGTGCTTGAGGATCTTGGTCGACAAAGGACGGTGAGGTTTTGCCTCCCCACCTATCTGTACTACTTGTGGAAAGGCTCATCGGACGGTGTTTCAAGGCCACTGGTGGTTGTTTTGCTTGTGGCTCCACTTGCTCACAAAATTAAAGATTGCCCTAAGAAGAACCCGCGATTCACGGAAACTACATCAAGTCGCCGACTACTCTTGGGCGTGTTTATGCTACTACTCGTAACCAAAGGAGCGCACTTGAGTACCATTACGGGCACTCTTTTCATTGATGATTATCTTTGTCTTCGTTTTATTTGATACGGTGCACACACTCCATTATATCTATCACATTTGCTAAGAAACTTAATATGAAGCCCAAACCGTTAACAAATCACTTATCGATTTCTACTCCTATGAAAACTACGTGATCATTGATCGCCATCGTTAAGTGTCCTCTTCGTTTTGATGATCGTATTAGCTTTGCAAATCTGTATCCTCTCGATATGGTCGACTTTGATATCATTCTAGGCATGGATTGGTTGGCTTATCATAGAGCTTCAATTGATCGCTATGCTAGAGCGGTGATCTTTGGAGCGTAAAACATCCGAATTCGTTTATCATGGTTCTCGACCTCTCAAATCATTAAGCTCATTTCCGCTATGAAGGCGCGGACCATGATTGCTCATGGGTGCCAAGGTTTTCTAGCATCTGTTAAGGACACATCTTTGGAGAGTCCTAACATTGAAAATCTTCGGTTGTTTGCGAATTCACCGGCGTTTTCGATGAACTCCTGGTCTTCCCCGGCAAGAAGTTGAGTTTAGCATTGAGTTAATTCACAGTCTTGAACCGATTTGAAGGCTCCGTGTCGCATGGCTTTTGTAGAATCTGAAGGAGTTGAAGGAGCATTTGCAAGAGATGATAGAGAATGGATTTATTAGCGGTGTTTCTCCATGGGGTGCACATCTTGTTTGTGAAGAAGAAGGATGGAAGCATGCGCCTATGTATCGACTACAGTGAACTCAATCGTATTACCATTCGTAACCGTTATCCTCGCCGCGTATTGATGATTTGTTTGATCAACTACAAGGGCGAAGTTCTTTTCGAAGATTGACTTGAGGTGCGGTTATCATCGATTCGTGTGAAGGAGCAAGATGTTCCTAAGACCGCGTTTCATACGGATATGGTCATTACAAATTCCTCGTTATGCCTTTTGGTTTGACCAATGCTTTCTTGTGTTTATGGACACGATGAATCGTGTTTTCCATGAATTTCTCGACAAGTTCGTTATTGTTTTCATGGGCGACATTTTAGTTTACTCAAGTGCGAAGAAGAGCATGAAGAACATCTCCGGATAGTTTTGGAGATTTTGAGGAAGAAGAAGTTGTCGCCAAATTTTGAAGTGCGAATTTTGCTTAAGACAAGTCGCGTTCCTTGGTCATATTGTATCGGTGATGGTATCACCATGGATCCGTCTAAAGTTGAGGCTATCACTAAATGGCCAAGACCTACGACGATGTCGAGGTCGGGAGTTTTCTTGGGCTTCTTTGGTTACTAGAGGCGTTTTGTTGAAGGTTTATCTCGCTTAGCTCTACCCCTAACCCAACCGATGAGGAAAGGTGAAAAGTTTGTATGGACGGATGAGCGAGAGAAGAGTTTTGAAGAGTTGAAGCGGAGATTGGTGTCGGCTCCTATTTTGACTCTTCCAGCGGTTCGGAGGATTTCAAATTCTGATGATGCATCTAAGAAAGGATTAGGCGTGTTTTGATGCAACATGGAAGGTAATAGCTTATGCTTGAGGCGGCTAAAACCTTATGAGGAGAATTACCCAACTCATGACCTTGAGTTAGGCTGCGGTGGTGTTCGCGTTGAAGATGCGGAGACATTACTTGTATGGAGGCGTGTGATATATTCATCGATCATAAGAGTCTCAAGTATATTTTCACTCGAAGGAACTTAACATGAGACAAAGAAGATGGTTAGAACTTCTTAAGGATTATGACACCAACATTCGATACCATCCGGTAAGGCTAACGTAGTTTACGCACTTAGCGAAAATTAGGAATTCTTGCAAGTATCAAGATTGAGCCTAGGATTATTAGTGACTTAGAGAGTTTGGATGTTGAGTTGTGTGTACGAGGTTTTGATGGATCTTGGGCTAGTATGAAGGTGGAGTCAAACCTTATCTTGCAAATTAAAGCTCGAGAAAGATGACGCATGAGTGTGGGCGTGGCACAAAATGTTGAAGAAGGTAAGCGAGACGGAGTTTAAGGTTGATAATGGCGGTATTGTATGGTATGGAGATAGGCTTTGTGTTCCCAATGATCGGTACTTCGTGAGAAAGTTATGGTGAAGCTCATAGTTCTCCTTTCACTATCCATCTGGTTCTACCAAGATGTATAGGGATTTGAAGCGATACTTTTGGTGGAGCGGCATGAAGCAAGATGTGGCGACGTTTGTGTCGAAGTGTATGATTTGTCGTGAGTTAAGATTGAACATCAAAGGGCTAGTGGTGTTACAACCATTGGATATTCCAACATGGAAGTGGGATAAGATATCTATGGATTTTGTGGTGGACTACCTCTTACTCGGAAGAAGCATGATGCGATTTGGGTAGTTGTTGATCGACTAACCAAATCGCTCATTCTGCCAATCGGGAAGGATTATGGTATTGGTAAATTGGCGGAGATTTTTCGACAAGAGATCTTTAGACTTCATGGTACTCCGGCATCTATTGTGTCAAGCAGAGATCCGCGTTTTACTTCTCGTTTACGGAAAGGTTTGCAAAAGCTTGGGGTACTCGACTTAACTTTAGTCGGCATTTCATCCTCAAGCGGATGGTCGGTCGAGAGAGGACTATCTGAGACCTTAGAGGATATGCTAAGGGCTTGTGCTTTAGAATGGGTGGCGGTTGGGATGAATATTTATGTTTAGTAGAGTTTGCATATAACAACAGTTGGCATGCTAGCATTAAAGCGGCACCGTTTGAACTTCTTTATGGAAGGAAATGTAGAGCACCTATTTTTGGGATAAAGTAGGTGAGCAGCTTGATTGAAGGTCGAAATGATCGAGATCACTAATGAGAAAGTAGCATTGCTAGAGAGAAGTTGAAGGAAGCTAGGTCTCGTCGGAAGAGTTATCTTGACAAGCATCGTCGTGATTTAGAATTTCGGGTTGGAGATCGTGTATTTTGAAAGTTTCGCGTTTAGAGGTGTGAAACGTTTTGGAATCAAGGGCAAGCTCGGTCCTCGATTCATCGGACCGTTTGAAATTCTAGAGCATTATAGGAGAAGTTTCGTGTCGATTAGCACTTCCGCCTCAGTTATCGCATGTTCATGACGTTTTCCATGTATCACTCCTAAGGGGATACAACTATCATCCGTTACACGTTGCTTCTTATCCGTTCGATCAAATTCAATCCAATATGTCTTTATCTGAAGAACCGGAAGCTATTCTAGAAAGACAAGAAAGAGTTATGAGAAATAAAATCATTCCGTTCGTTAAGATTCTTTGGAAAAATCATCCGGAACGTGAGGCTACTTGGGAAACCGAGGAGTCGATGCGAGCTAGTTATCCTCATTTCTTTGAATAGTTTGATATGTTCTCATTTCATTGTCGTTTTCGTTTCATTTCATTTCAATTTTCGAGGACGAAAATTTTTCTTTAGAGGGGAAGAATTGTAAAACCTGGAAAATCTAAAACCTGATTAAGACTAAAATACCCTTGAAATCGAAATTTATAAAATACGTAAAATACATTTATATCATTTAACGAAATTTAAAACTTAACTTGCGAATAAATAAAACTTAATGAATATATTACGTGATCGATTTTGGTATGGCGAAGATTGGACGTTCATAAATAACTTGGGTCGTGTTTGTTTGTTTCGATGGATCAAAGGCCGAAGCCCAATGGTGTGCGTTTGGATTGTGTTCGGTTGGGCCAAGCCGAAACCCAAGCTACTCCTAAGCCCTAACCGAAAATACTACTACTACTATATATACATTACATTAACACAAAAGTGAAACCCTAGTTTATTGTTGCCTCTCTTTTCTTTTCTTTTGCTCTTGCTCGGCCGAATACTTACACCCTTGGTGTCGAGTTTTTGCTTCAACCAAGTCAAGGTATAAACATGTTCTCGTTTTCTTTTGATGTACCTTGCGTTAATATATTGTAATATATTTTGTTTAGTCGAGATTTGTGTTTTCCTTTCCTTGTGTCGAGCCGTATAGAACCAAACAAGGCAAACCATATGATTTAAACTTGATAAGTATTAAAGAGCTATGTACGTAATATGTATTATTGAATCGGGTCATGTATATGTCGAGTTGTATTAAAACCGAACCATATGTATTAAGGGCCAAACCATGTATAATTTGGCTAAGGTATAAAACGTAATAACTTGAATATGTAAAGTACGTAGATGAGTTAAAGACTTGCTTAAGACCTATTAGCCGAAACCCTAGATTGAACCGAACCACATATGGAGTTTTTGAACATGTATTAAATGAGTAAAGGTCATGTAAACATAAACACTAGTTTGATATGTAAACCGAATAAGGTATGTCAAACCCTAATGGTTTGTGAATCGTGTCTCATATGCGTGCGTTATTATAAGTCAAGTGAATTTGTAAATGTGTAAACGTGTAATTAATACGAGTAATAAGTATCTTGTATGTCACATAAAATAATAAACGTGTATGGTGAAACATAAAAGGAAAGATTGTTTTATGACGTGTTAGGTTAAGTAACGAGTCATTAAAAGACGTAACATGTAAGTAAATGCATATTAATAAGATATTAAAGAATGAGAAAACCCTAGAACATTAATGAGAGTCGATTAGGGTTTGAAACTAAGTATATTAATTCGTTATTTTATGTGTGAGTTATGACGTTTAAACTATTTTCACATTTAACCCTAAACTTTAATAAATGACATAATGAACCTTAATCTACGATATTGTTTATAAAACATTTAAGTCTCATTTAATTATAAAACCCTAAAGTATTAAGATCATTAAATATACTAAGTATGAACGCCAAATATTAAAAGATCATTTCGACAATTATGGAATCATAAATAACATGTACGACCGTTAATGTGTATAGGTTACGTGAAGAAGGAGTAATCCTTTGCTTTCCTTGTTTACGCTTTTCGATCATTTGCTTTGGAATAAAGTGCAGATATTCGACCTTTTCAAGTAAAGGTTTCTTATAACGTTTTCTTTTCGTTAGCTTTTGTATTAGGATTTCCTAAGCCTTTGCTATGAACCCTAATGTGTCTATTTGAGTGTTGCTTATCGAACTTTGATTTTGAATCATAAAACATTTGATTTTGAACTATATGATATGAAACCTTTGATTTTGAAAACATGATTAAACATTTGATAAAATATGATCTATGTCGGTTATGACATTCTAATTTGACCTAAGATAGTTTGACACCCGAGCCAATTATTAACTAGTCATGGGGTTCCATGTCCGTGTCGACAATGCACTTGACATGACTCTAGAGGCGATAGTGTGAAGTTACGCCACGTCCCTTATCTCGTTATTGGTTATGAGCTCATGTTATATTATATTATCAATGTATGTTTGTGGGCGTATGGGTGCATCCTAGATCATTATATGCTATATATTATATGTTATATGCTATATGTTATCGATGATTGATGTTTGCGTGCATGCGCGTCCTTCATAACTCTGGTAGGTCTCCCTACAAATGTTGCCTTATGTGACTATGAATGTGATTATGATATGGCATTTGTGTTTGGGCTCGAGGTAGTTAGCTATAAAATTATTCTTTTATCTGATTTATCTTTTGAAATGATTCGATTTCACTATCTTTCTTTCTCTTTATTTCGTATTCGTTTTGTTTCAGTATTCATTTTGCTTGTATATCATTCCTTTGGGCTTTTGAAGCTCACCGCATTTCTTTTCTTCATGGCGGTATCTAAGCATTGGAGTTGAGTATTGCTTTGGGATGAGTGCTATGTGGACTTACCTTAGAGATTTTAGCTTTGATCTTATGATGCCATTTAAGACTTTATATTATAGACATTTCTTTTAGAGTTTATTTTCCGCTGGGACCTATGTATTGAAGTCATTTGACTTGGATTATTTCAATATTTATGTTGAGATTTCTTTTGGATATTTATGTTTGCTTTGATATGACACAATTACTTGTGATTCCTTTACCCTTGTCGGGTCGGGGCGTTACACTCATGGTGTGTAAATTACAACACCAAGAATATAATGACCAACTTTGATCATTGACAGAGGGTCGCGACCCACTCTATCTTAAATCCTTTAAGTAATATGGCTTGCTTTTATTTTCATAATTTCCATAAACTATTAGGAGAGTTAATGTGAATGTGATGGGAGGCTTAAGTAGTGGTATGAGGTGTTTGTTACACCGTATGCCTTCCAATTCGACATTGAAACTCACAAACGACTTGGCTGAACAAACCTTTGTGTTTAAGAAACGAAGCAAGATATTTGTGGATAATATATTATTCATCATTGAATTGGTAGAGAGGATTACATCATTTTTTAAAATGAATACTAAGACAACTACCAATAATGCTTGCTTTCCCATGAGAAGCTTTTAATACAAGAATGAAAAGTAAAAAATACTTCTTAAACATAGAACTTTTGGAGGTTCGTACTATTCTGATGACGTACCCTCCGATCAGGTCGAAGGACATCCCTTCGACCTCAGTTGAATTTACATTATAAAGGCCCAAGTCTTTCTTCCTAAGTCATTGGTGGCGTAAAATCATTCATCCTTGATATGGTTACCAGCTGGGAATTCGCCAACCGAAGGCCTATGTCCTTCGGGGTCTTCTCCTGAAGACACTAAGACAAAGGAGAACATTTACTTGGTCTTCCCGTACGTTCCCACTATCTCCTTAGCTTCCCCGCTAAGACAGAGAGAGTGGGGATGAAGCCCTAGCGGTTACCACAAATCATGGGACCCCCCCCATGATTTTGAAGCGTCTTGAAACACTCTCAAGCTTATTTCTATCTATAAATAGGTTGGACGAGTCATTTCAATGGTATGTTCACTCAACACAATATTTCACATACTCTACATTACTTACAACACATATCACATACTTACTCTCACGCCGGAGGTGGTTCGCAAGGTCCAACCCCTGCGCAATCACTTAACGAAGTGTCAACTATTTCTTATTGCAGATTGGCTACAAGTTTGGCGCAAGCATATCACCCCCCATACCCTTCGATCATCATCGAAGGCCTGGTCATACGAATTATTGTACAATAAGTGGCGCCATCCGTGGGACCCGCTACAATTGGTCTCGTTATTCCAAACTTATAATTAGTCAATCGCGCTCACTAGTTTTACGGCATGAATCAAGGAAGAGAAGATACTCCCCTACGGGTTTCTCGACCTTGGCGGCAATCGATCAAAGATCTAACAACCTTCCCAACATAACGCGCCCACTATCACCACACGATCTCACCCACGAAATAACTCCCAACAACCATGCTCGACGTCGCCTAACCACGAACGATGTCGATCTGTCATTATTGAGGGCTAAAACCGAAAATCTAAAACCTATATAAAGACTAAAATACCCTTGGAACCAAGAATAATAAAATCGTAAAACACGTTTATAATAAAGTACGAAATTAAAACCTAATAAATAAAACTTAATGAATATAATTTAGTGAGCGACTTTATGGGTCTACCCGACGAAGGGCGTAAATGTTTCGCTAATAAGTTGGGCGTTCGTTTGTTTAATGGACTCGTGTCTTTTGTTTTGAGCGACTTTTCGCCGTAAAGCCAAGGACGTTTGTTTAAGACTCGTGGTGTTTGTTTTGTTTCGTGTGAGTCGTGTGAGCCAAGGGGGGGGGGGCCGAAGCCCATTTGGTGTTTGTGTGTGTGTTCGGTTGGACCCAAGCCAACCCAAACCCAATTACTTTCCTAGTTTAACTCAAATACTACAACTATAAATACATCACATAATCATTAAATTGAAACCCTAGTTTTATTTTGCTCTCTTTTTTCTTTTCTTCTTTGCTCGGCCGAGACTCCCAAACACACCATTGGTGTCGATTTTGCTAAATCAAGTGAAGGTATATCGTTTATTTGTCTTCCTTTAACGTACCTTGCATGAATATGTCAAGTTATATTTTGTTTCGTCATGTTTTCTTGTTTTCTTTTTGTGGCCGAGAGGTGTAAACCAAGAAACAAGGGAAACCCTAATTCATTTAACTTGTATTTAATAAGGGCGTGTAAAGTGATAAGTAATATTGAATCGGGTCATGTATATGTTGAGCTAAGTTAAGCGAAACATGCATGAGGTTGGACCGAGGCATGCATGACTTTCGAATGGGGTGTAAAACATTATAACTTGTATCTGAAACATGTTTAGATGAGCTAGGTCTTGTGTAAAACATGCTAGCGAAAACCCTAGTTGAACCGAACATGTAAACATGAGATTTAGGCGTGTAATTAATGAGTAAGGGTTAAGTAAACATAAACCCTAGTTTTAAAATATGTAAAGCGTATAAAGTATACTAAACCCTAATAACTTATGGTCACATGAAATCATAAGCGTGCATGATAAAGTGTAAAAGTAAAGAAGGTTATTAATTACGTATTAGGTTAAGTAGCGAGTCATTAAGGCGTAACATGTAAAGTAAATGCATATTAATGAGATATTAAAGAGTAAGAAACCCTAGAACATAAATGAGAGTATATTAGGGTTTGAGCTAAATATAGTAAGTTGTTATTTAGTGTGTGAGTTATGACTTATAAAACTATTTTCACATTTAACCTAGACTTTAATAAATGATATAACGAACCCTAATCTACAACATTAATTATAAAATATTTAAGACTCATTAATAAATCCTAAAAGTATGAAGATCATTAAAGTATGAATACTAAATATTAAAAGGACCATTTTGGCGATTATGGAATCATAAATAACGTGGGCGACCGTTAATGTCTATAGGTTACGTGAAGAGGAGTAATCCTTTGCTTTTCGTCTTTACGCTTTTCGATCTTTGCGTTGGAATAAAGTGCAGATATTCGACCTTTTCGATAAAGGTTTCTCTTAATGTTTTCTTTCGTATTAGGTTTTCCTAAGCCTTTGCTATGAATCCCAAATCGATTTGTTTGAGCTATTGCTTATCCGAACTCGATTTACGAATTATGAAACATCGATTTTGAACTATTTGATATGAAAACTATGATTTTGGAAATATGAATGATTTTTCGATAAATATGATGCGTGTCGGTTATGACATTCGATTTGACCTAAGATAGTTTGACACCGAGCCAAATATTTAACTAGTCATGGGGTTCCATGTCCGTATCGATGATGCACCTCGATATGACTCTAGAGGCGATGAGTGATGTTACGCGCGTCTACGGATGGTGAAGCATATTTGTGAATATGTAGGAAGGCGTATGGATGCATCCTAGATCATTATATGTTATCTGTTATATGTTATCGATGATTGATCTGCGTGCGTGCGTGCGTCCTTCATAACTCTGGTAGGTCTCCCTACAAATGTTGCCTTGCGTGATTATGAATGTGATCGATATAAGTTACGGGCTCGTGGTAGTTGACTATAAATATCTTTTGAAATTATGACTTATGCTTTGAAAATGATAAAGATTTTGTTATTGCTCATTCACTTTAATTCGTATCCGTTATCGTTTAGTATTCGCTTTTGCTTTCATATCATTCCTTTGGGCTTTTGAAGCTCGGCCGCACTTTCTTTTCTTCATGGCGGTATCTAAGCATTGAAGGCTGGGTTGCTTTGGGATGAGTGCTTGAGTGGACTTACCTTAGAGATTTTAGCTTTGATTTCTTATGATGCCATTTAGACTTATTTATTTGGATATTATGTTTGAAGTTTATTATGCTTCATTGGGACCTATGTATTGAAGTCGTTTGACTTGGATTATTTTCCGCATTTATGTTAAGACTTTCTTTTGGTTATTTGTGTTTGCTTTGATATGACACCATTACTTGTGATTCCTTTACCCTTGGCGGGTCGGGGCGTTACAATTTATGGTATCAGAGCCAGGTTTACGACTTGTAGTCAGGACCTGTGAACATAAGAACCTTAAGTTATCCCTTAGAATTAAGATTTGACCTGTGAGGATTGGGTAGACTTAGGTTTCCTTCTGCGAACTTCCATTTCGTATCTCACCTTTGTTCTTTTGCTAATCGTTTGAATATCATTCAGATGGTTCGAACTCGTCAAATTTGGATGGAGCGATGATGCTCTAACATGGATCTTTGCGATTGCGAATGCTCTCAATTCTCTCTTCCTGGTTTGACTACACGAGATGATGGAGCAGTGATCAACAATATTCGAATCGGTGGTGAACCTTGGAGCGGTGGAGGTGCTCAACCCGTCGGCATACATACTTGGCTCGGCGTTTGATAGCTCAAGCCTCTTTCTTTTTCTTCTTTGCTACTCCCCTGAAGGCGAGGGTGGATCACTCATGTTGAGAATTTGTTTGAAATCTTGGGTTGTGGAGATGGATTTAAGACTCGTTTAGTTGCATTCAAATTGGAAGGTGATGCTTTGAATTGGTGGAAAGCATTGAAACAAGCACGAGGAGGAGATGCTTTCATTGTTACTTGTACTTGGGCGGAGTTTGGACTATCTTCTATAACCGTTACTTCCACGATCTTTGAGCGACAAAGGTATGAGAGGATTATCAGGCGATCTACCGGTTTGATAATGAGAACTCCAATGAGTACATGAGTAGGTTTATGAGGTTGGTAAGCTTTGTTGGAGCGATTCTTTGGAGATGGTAGGCGCCAAGCTAAGCATTTCAAATGGGGATGAAGAAGTGGGTGTTGGACCGATTGCTAACAACGACTATGAGGATGTGTCGGCTGCAATGATGCGACTCGTAACATTGAGATCTTTCATGAGGTTCGAGTTACAACAAGCGTGTCGCGATGGTGATCGGATTCAAGGTAGGACTCAAAGTAATGAGTATAAAGGAAATACTAGCGGGAGTTATGATTCGAGGGACAAGTGGATAAGGGTTATGATCGGTGAGGTCGATCGGGAAGGAATGTGGACTCTAGGCGCCACAGGCGAGGGTCGGGATAGCGAGCTGCTTTGGTAAGAATGGAAATGATCGTCGAATCAAGGTAACAATAACCGGTTACAACAAAGATCGATCGACTCGAGGATCGAATCGGTCGTGCTTGAGGATCTTACAGTCGACAAAGGACGGTGAAGTTTGCCTCCCCCCTATCTGTACTACTTGTGGAAAGGCTCATCCGGGACCGTGTTTCAAGGCCGGCGGTGGATGTTTCTCTTGTGGTTCCACTACTCACAAGATCAAGGATTGCCCTAAGAGGAACGGCGATTCACGGAAACTACACCAAGCCGCCACCTACTCTTGGGCGTGTCTATGCTACTACTCGGAATCGGTGGAACATACTTGGTACCATTACGGAACTCTTTTCATTGATGATTATTACATCTTCGTTTTATTTGACACGGCGCCACACACTCCATCATATCATCACATGTGCTAAGAAACTTAATATGAAACCACAACCACTAACGAATCACTTATCGATATCTCGCCTATGAAAAGTCACATGATCATTGATCATAAATCGTTAAGTGTCCTCTTCGTTTTGATGATCGTATTCGCCACGCACATCTGTATCCTCTCGATATGGTCGACTTTGATATCATTCTAGGCATGGATTGGTTGGCTTATCATAGAGCTTCCATCATTGCTATGCTAGGCGTGATCTTTGGAGACGTAAAACATCCTAAATTCGTTTATTATGGTTCTAAACCACTTAAATCTGTTAAGTTCATTTCTGCTATGAAGGCACGGACCATGATTGCTCATGGGTGTCAAGGTTTTCTAGCATCTGTTAAGGACACATCTTTGGAGAGTCCTAACATTGAAAACCTTTCCGTTGTTTGTGAATTCACTGACGTTTTTCCCGATGAACTCCCTGGACTTCCTCCAGCTCGAGAAGTTGAGTTTAGCATTGAGTTAATCCCTGGTGCTAAACCGATTTCGAAAGCTCCGTGTCGTATGGCACTGTAGGCGAAGGAGTTGAAGGAGCAGTGCAAGAGATGATAGATAATGGATTCATTCGACCTAGTGTTTCTCCATGGGGCGCGCTGTGTTGTTTGTGAAGAAGAAGGATGGAAGTATGCGTCTATGTATCGACTACCGTGAACTCAACCGTATTACTATTGAACCGTTATCCTCTTCCGCGCATAGGCGATTTGTTTGATCAGCGCAAGGAGCTAAGTTCTTTTCTAAGATTGATCGAGGTGCGGTTATCATCAACTACGTGTGAAGGAGCAAGATGTTCCTAAGACCGCGTTTCGTACGGATATGGTCATTATGAGTTTCTCGTTATGCCTTTTGGTTTGACGAATCGCTTTCTTGTGTTTATGGACACGATGAATCGTGTTTTCCATGAGTTTCTCGATAAGTTCGTTATTGTTTTCATCGGCGACATTTTGGTTTACTCTAAGTCGAAGAAGAGCATGAGCAACATCTCCGGATAGTTTTGGAGATTTTGAGGAAGAAGAAGTTGTCGCCAAATTCTCGAAGTGTGAATTTTGGTTAGGACAAGTCGCTTTCCTTGGTCATATCGTGTCGGTGATGGTATAACCATGGATCCGTCTAAGGTTGAGGCTATCACTAAGTGGCCAAGACTCTGACGATGTTGGTCGGGAGTTTTCTAGGACTTCTTGGATATTATCGACGTTTTGTTGAAGGTTTCTCTCGTTTAGCTTTGCCATTAACCCAATTGATGAGGAAAGGTGAAAAGTTCGTGTGGACGGATGAAAGAAAAGAGTTTTGAAGAGTTGAAGCGGAGATTGGTTTCGCTCCTATTTTGACTCTTCCATCGGTTCGGAGGATATCAAATTTATAGCGATGCATCTAAGAAAGGATTGGGTGTGTCTTGATGCAACATGGTAAGGTGATAGCTTACGCTTCAAGACAAGCTGAAACCTTATGAGGAAAATTACCCAACTCATGATCTTGAGTTAGGCTGCTTTGTGGTGTTCGCGTTGAAGATCCGGAGACATTACTTGTATGGAGGCGTGTGATATTTTCACCGACCATAAGAGTCTCAAGTATATTTTCACTCAAAGGAACTCAATATGAGACAAAGAAGATGGTTAGAACTTCTTAAGGATTATGACACTAACATTCGGTACCATCTGGTAAGGCTAATGTGATTCTTTGCGACTTAGCGGAAATCGGTATGATTGCAAGCATTGAGATTGAGCCTAGGATCATTCGCGACTTAGAACGTTTGGATGTTGAGTTGTGCGTCACGAGGTTACGGTGGATCTTGGGCTAGTATGAAGGTGGAGTCGAACCTTATCTGCAAATTAAGGAAGCTCGAGAAAGATGGCGGTTGTGGGCGTAGCTCAAAATGTTGAAGAAGGTAAGCAGACGGAGTTTAAGGTTGATAACGATGGGATTGTATGGTATGAAGATAGACTTTGCGTTCCCAATGATCGGATACTTCGTGAGAAAGTTATGGTGAAGCTCATAGTTCTCCTTTCACTATTCATCTGGTTCTACCAAGATGTATAGGGATTTGAAACGATATTTACGGTGGAGCGGCATGAAGCAAGATGTAGCGGCGTTTGTGTCGAAGTGTATGATTTGTCGACAAGTGAAGATCGAACATCAAAGAGCTAGTGGATTGTTACAACCATTGGATATTCCGACATGGAAGTGGGATAAGATATCTATGGACTTTGTGGTGGACTACCTCTTACTAAGAAGAAGCATGATGCGATTTGGGTGGTTGTTGATCGACTAACCAAATCGGCTCATTTCTTACCAATTAGGAAGGATTATGGTATTGGCGGTTATCGAGATTTTTCAACAAGAGATAGTTAGACTTCATGGTACTCAAGCGGCTATTGTGTCGAGATAGGGATCGCGTTTTACTTCTCGTTTACGGAAGGGTTTGCAAAAGCTTGGGGTACTCGACTTAATTTTAGTACGGCTTTTCATCCTCAAAGCGGATGGTCGATCGAGAGGACTATTCGGACCTTAGAGGACATGCTAAGGGCTTGTGCTGGAATGGATGGCGGTGGGATGAATATTTGTGTTTGGTAGAGTTTGCATACAACAACGGTTGGCATGCTAGTATTAAAGCGACACCGTTTGAACTTCTTTATGGAAGAAAATGTAGATCACCTACTTGTTGGGATGAAGTAGGTGAGCAGCTTAATCGAAGGTCCGGAAATGATTGAGATCACTAATGAGAAAGTAGGCATTGCTAGAGAAAAGTTAAAGGAGGCTAGGTCTCGTCGGAAAAGTTATGCCGACAAGCATCGTCGTGATTTAGAATTTCGTGTTGGTGATCGGGTATTTTGAAAGTCTCGCCGTTTAGAGGTGTGAAAGCGTTTTGGAATCAAGGGCAAGCTTAGTCCTCGATTCATTGGTCCGTTTGAAATTCTGGAACGTATAGGAGAAGTTTCGTATCGATTAGCACTTCCGCCTCAGTTATCGCATGTTCATGATGTGTTCCATGTATCTCTCTTAAGGGGATACAATTATCATCCATTACACGTTGCTTCGTATCCGTTTGATCAGATTCGATCCGATATGTCTTTGCCTGAAGAACCAGAAGCTATTTTGGAAAGACAAGAAAGAGTCATGAGAAGTAAAGTTATTCCGTTCGTTAAGATTCTTTGGAAAAATCACCGGGCGTGAGGCTACTTGGGAGACCGAAGAGTCGATCGAGCTAGTTATCCTCATTTCTTTGAATAGTTCGGTATGTTCTCATTTCGTTATCGTTTTCGTTTCGTTTCATTTCAATTTTCGAGGGCGAAAATTTTTTTAGAGGAAGAGTTGTAAAACCGAAAATCTAAAACCTATATAAAGACTAAAATACCCTTGGAACCAAGAATAATAAAATCGTAAAACTCGTTTATAATAAAGTACGAAATTAAAACCTAATAAATAAAACTTAACGAATATAATTTCGTGAGCGACTTTAGTACGACGAAGGGCGTAAATGTTTCGCTAATAAGTTGGGCGTTCGTTTGTTTAATGGACTCGTGTCTTTTGTTTTGTTTTGCGCCAAGCCAAGGACCAAGAGGGTGTTTGTTTTGTGTCGTGTGAGCCAGGGGGCGAAGCCCATTTGGTGTTTGTGTGTGTGTTCGGTTGGACCCAAGCCAACCCAAACCCAATTACTTTCCTAGTTTAACTCAAATACTACAACTATAAATACATCACATATTCATTAAATTGGAACCCTAGTTTTATTTGTTCTCTTTTTCTTTTCTTTCCTTTGCTCGGCCGAGACTCCCAAACACACCATTGGTGTCGATTTTGCTAAATCAAGTGAAGGTATATCGTTTATTTGTCTTCCTTTAACGTACCTTGCATGAATATGTCAAGTTATATTTTGTTTCGTCATGTTTTCTTGTTTTCTTTTTGTGGCCGAGAGGTGTAAACCAAGAAACAAGGGAAACCCTAATTCATTTAACTTGTATTTAATAAGGAACGTGTAAGTGATAAGTAATATTGAATCGGGTCATGTATATGTTGAGCTAAGTTAAGCCGAAACATGCATGAGGTTGGACCGAGGCATGCATGACTTTCGAATGGGGTGTAAAACATTATAACTTGTATACGAAACATGTTTAGATGAGCTAGGTCTTGTGTAAAACATGCTAGCGAAAACCCTAGTTGAACCGAACATGTAAACATGAGATTTAGGCGTGTAATTAATGAGTAAGGGTTAAGTAAACATAAACCCTAGTTTTAAAATATGTAAAGCGTATAAAGTATACTAAACCCTAATAACTTATGGTCACATGAAATCATAAGCGTGCATGATAAAGTGTAAAAGTAAAGAAGGTTATTAATTACGTATTAGGTTAAGTAGCGAGTCATTAAGGCGTAACATGTAAAGTAAATGCATATTAATGAGATATTAAAGAGTAAGAAACCCTAGAACATAAATGAGAGTATATTAGGGTTTGAGCTAAATATAGTAAGTTGTTATTTCGTGTGTGAGTTATGACTTATAAAACTATTTTCACATTTAACCTAGACTTTAATAAATGATATAACGAACCTAATCTACAACATTAATTATAAAATATTTAAGACTCATTAATAAATCCTAAAAGTATGAAGATCATTAAAGTATGAATACTAAATATTAAAAGGACCATTTTGGCGATTATGGAATCATAAATAACGTGGGCGACCGTTAATGTCTATAGGTTACGTGAAGAGGAGTAATCCTTTGCTTTTCGTCTTTACGCTTTTCGATCTTTGCGTTGGAATAAGGTACGAGATATTCGACCTTTTCGATAAAGGTTTCTCTTAATGTTTTCTTTCGTATTAGGTTTTCCTAAGCCTTTGCTATGAATCCCAAATCGATTTGTTTGAGCTATTGCTTATCCGAACTACGATTTACGAATTATGAAACATCGATTTTGAACTATTTGATATGAAAACTATGATTTTGGAAATATGAATGATTTTCGATAAATATGATGCGTGTCGGTTATGACATTACGATTTGACCTAAGATAGTTTGACACCCGAGCCAAATATTTAACTAGTCATGGGGTTCCATGTCCGTATCGATGATGCACCTCGATATGACTCTAGGGCGATAGAGTGATGTTACGCCGCGTCTACGGATGGTGAAGCATATTTGTGAATATGTAGGAAGGCGTATGGATGCATCCTAGATCATTATATGTTATATGTTATATGTTATCGATGATTGATCTTTGCGTGCGTGCGTCCTTCATAACTCTGGTAGGTCTCCCTACAAATGTTGCCTTACGTGATTATGAATGTGATCGATATAAGTTACGGGCTCGTGGTAGTTGACTATAAATATCTTTTGAAATTATGACTTATGCTTTGAAAATGATAAAGATTTTGTTATTGCTCATTCACTTTAATTCGTATCCGTTATCGTTTAGTATTCGCTTTTGCTTTCATATCATTCCTTTGGGCTTTTGAAGCTCGGCCGCACTTTCTTTTCTTCATGGCGGTATCTAAGCATTGGAAGTTGGGTTGCTTTGGGATGAGTGCTTGAGTGGACTTACCTTAGAGATTTTAGCTTTGATTTCTTATGATGCCATTTAGACTTATTTATTTCGGATATTATGTTTGAAGTTTATTATGCTTCATTTGGGACCTATGTATTGAAGTCGTTTGACTTGGATTATTTTCCGCATTTATGTTAAGACTTTCTTTTGGTTATTTGTGTTTGCTTTGATATGACACCATTACTTGTGATTCCTTTACCCTTGGCGGGTCGGGCGTTACAATGGCCTAAAAAATAAGTCGATGGAATTCCTATCCACTAACCTTCCCGCAACCTACAAAGGCTTAATGGAGAAGACGTACACCTGGATCAAAGCCAAGGAAGTGTCCACCAATGGGGATCCGATCGAAAGTAAAGAAAGTCACAGCAAGATCCCAAAGCACTCTTCGTGGGAAGGGTCCAAAAACAGACACAAATGCAGGGACAGGTTCACACCCTACAACAAAAACATCAACCATGGACTCTTGGCAAATATGTCTAAATCTCCAAGGGAAATACTTGATACAGAAAGGGCTGTGAAGGCCTTCGATCCTCCCCCTCGATTGGCAAGTAGAAGAAGAAGCATGGATACATCCAAGTACTGCTATTTCCACGACGATTACGGGCACGACACCAACAGTTGTAGAGAGCTCAAAAACCAGATAGAAGAGGCCGTGAAGTCTGGCCAATTGAGACATTTGGTGAAGGGCATAAAAAAGGTAAAGAGAAGGTCTCCGACACACAGTTGGGGAAAGATACCACGCCCGTCGAAGCTCCAATCCACATGGTTTACAGGGATGATTCTGGTTTAAAGAGAAAAGCAGCAGAGAAAGGATTATGCGGGGTAGGAGATGTCACGTTCCCTTTGATCACTGGTAGGGTTCTCTCAAATGACCCCGTGGTCATCAAAGTCTTGATTTCCAACAGGGAAGTGAATAGAGCCTACTTAGATTGCGGAAGCTCCTGCGAAGTCATCTATGAGCATTGCTTCCTGAAGCTCAAGCCTTCGATAAGGTCGAAGAGAGTTGATTCGAAGGTACCTTTGGTATGATTCTCAGGAGAGCACTCATGGCCTTTGGGAGAAGTCCCTCTGGAGGTTACGATTGGAGAAGGAAGGCTAAAAAGAACAGAAACCCTGGTTTTCGTGATCGTAAGGTCTGAATCTCCCTACAACCTGTTAATAGGGAGAACCGCAATGCAGAAAATGGGTATCGTTGTCTCCACCATACATGCTGCGATCAAATTCCAAACACCCTACGGTATTGGAACAGTTTTCTCTAGCTACAACGTGAAGAAGCCTACAGATGTAGGCAAAAAAGTCAAGCAAAATCCCAAAGAGGTTCCGAAGGACATTCTCAACTGCGCTGATGTTGAAGAGTGCATCATAGTAAACGACCTAAATCCTGATCAGACGGTGGTCATTGGAAAGCAGCTCCCTGCCACCTTTAAGCCAGAATTGGAAAAGTTACTAAGGGCTAATACGGATGTCTTCGTATGGACTTACTCTGACATGACAGGGGTCCCCAGAACCCTCATCATAGATGGAAAGCCCTTCGGCACTGAGCACAAGCTTAACGAGTTCAAGTACATTGAACCTATCAAGCAAAAGCGTCGAAGCCTTGCACCCAAAAGGAATGCAGTAGCATGCAAGGAGGTGGATGAGCTCGTAGTAGCAGGTATACTCAGGGAAGTGAAGTATCAAACCTGGGTAGCCAATCCAGTGATGGTTAAGAAGCATAATGGAGGGTGGCGAATGTGTGTAGACTTCACCGACATCAACAAGGCCTGTTTGAAGGACTGTTATCCTCTACCAAAAATTGATTGGAAGGTGGAATCCTTATCAGGGTTTTGACTGAAATGTTTTCTGGATGCTTACAAATGTTACCACCAGATACAGATGGCAGAAGAGGACGAAGAGAAAACAGCCTTTTTTACAGGAAAAGGCGTGTATTGCTACAAGAAGATGCCTTTTGGCCTGAAGAATGCAGGTGCTACCTACCAAAGGCTAGTGGACAAAGCCTTCAGCAAAAAATAGGTAGGAACCTCGAAGCATATGTAGACGACATGGTCATCAAAAGCATAACGGAGGAGGATATGCTCTTCGACATAAAAGAAACTTTCGATCAGCTTCGCGCCATCAACATGAAGTTAAACCCCAAGAAGTGTTCTTTCAGCGTGGAGGAAGGGCAATTCTTGGGGCACCTGATCACAAAGCAGGGTATCAAAGCCAACCCTTCGAAGGTCAAAGCCATCACAGACTTGCAGGCTCCTAAGTCTCTCAAGGATGTACAAAGTTTGAATGGAAAGCTAGCAGCCCTCAGCAGGTTCCTATCGAAGGGTGCAGATAGATCCTTGCCATTCTTTAAAATACTTAAAGGATGCATGGATAAAAAGACGTTTCAATGGAGCACGGATGCAGAAGTTGCCTTTCAAAAGCTCAAGGAGTTCATGGCAATTTTACCCACACTTACCGCCCCAATCAAAGGCGAAGTGTTATTTATGTACATATGACCTCCTTGAAAGCATCAGTCTTTGTTTTGTTGGCAGAAAGGGAAAAGAAGCAAATACCTATCTACTTTGTTAGTAGGGTTCTACAGGGAGCTGAGCTAAATTACCCAGAGTTGGAAAAGTTAATCCTAGCTTTGGTTCATGATGTGAGGCGCCTTCGAAGGTACTTCCAGGCTCACCCCATAACCGTGCTCACCGAAAAGCCAATTAGCGAGATATTTGAAGCCGAGAAATGGAAGGATAGCTAAATGGGCCATCGAGCTAGGAAAGCATGAAATTGAGTACAAGGTTAGGAACTCGGTCAAAGGGCAAATACTGGCAGACTTTTTAGCAGAGACACCCTCCAAACCGAAGCAGGACAACAAAGTTGCTGACAAGAAGCCTGCGAATACGGTCAAAGGGTGGAAACTTTACACCGACGGGGCCTCCAGCTCCAACAGATCAGGTGCAGGGTTGATGCTGGTTAACCCTGAAGGAAAGGAGTATACTTATGCACTCCGCTTCGAATTTGATGCTACTAATAATGAAGCGGAGTACGAAGCCTTGCTAGCAGGTCTCCGACTCGCTAAATACATGGAGGTAGAAGACTTGCCTATTTTTGTTGACTCACAACTGGTGGCCAACCAGATCAAGGGCTCCTACGAAGCAAGACAGCCTGTCATTAAGCAGTACCTTGTAAAAGCCAAGAAGTCTGCAAGAATTTTCCCTTTGATAGAGTTTCGACCTTTAAAATCTATTTCATGCTCCCCAAGCTCAATGGCCCATTTTGCCACCCTTCTCGATTTTTCAGGCTTCGACAAGATTTACTTGAGTGGCTTGTCGGTTAAGACTGTTATCGGGTGGGCCTGAAAATACCGTCAGAGCCTTCTTGCTGCGTAGATTAGAGCCAATATGAGCTTTTCCAACGTGGGGTAGTTAACCTCTGCTCCTTGCATGACCCTGCTAACAAAGTAAATGGGGATTTGTCTTTTGTCCCTTTCTGCCATTAGGACCGCGCTAATACTCTCCGTTGAGGATGCTAGATACATGAATAACACTTCGCCTTTGATTGGGGCTGTAAGTGTTGGAAGTATCTCTATGAACTCCTTCATCTTTTGGAAGGCGGCTTCCGCATCTTGGCTCCATTGGAAGGTTTTCTTGTCAATGCAACCTTTAAGCATCTTAAAGAGCGGTAGGGACCTGTCAGCTCCCTTCGACAAGAATCGACTTAGCGCAGCTAGCTTCCCATTCAGGCTTTGTACATCCTTTAAACATTTCAGAGCCTAGAGATCTGTAATTGCCTTGACCTTAGAAGGGTTAGCTTTTATCCCTTGCTTTGTAATCAAATGCCCCAGGAATTGCCCTTCTTCGACACCAAAACTGCATTTCTTAGGGTTTAGCTTCATGTTGATCGCCCAAAGTTGGTCGAAGGTCTCTTGGACATCAAGGAGTAGGTCCTCCTCCGTTTTGCTTTTAATAACCATGTCATCAACGTAAGCCTCGAGATTTCTGCCTATCTGCTTGTTGAAGGCTTTATCTACGAGCCTTTGGTATGTTGCCCCTGCGTTCTTCAATCCAAAGGGCATTTTTCTGTAATAGTAGACACCTTTGCTTGTATAGAAGGCTGTCTTTTCCTTGTCCTCTTTTGCCATCTGGATTTGATGATACCCTTTATAGGCATCTAGGAAACACTTCAGTTGGAAGCCTGCTAAGGACTCTACCTTCCAATCGATTTCTGGCGAGGGGTAGCAGTCCTTCGGGCATGCCTTGTTGATGTCAGTAAAGTCAACACACATGCGCCACCCTTCATCGATTTTCTTTACCATTATTGGGTTGGCCACCTAGGTTTGGTATTTGACTTCCCTTAGGATGCCTGCTTGTGTCAACTCATCTACTTCCTTGCAGGCAGTAGCATTCCTTTCGGGTGCAAGGCCTCTTCTATTCTGTTTGATGGGCTCAATATGTTTGAATTCGTTGAGCCTGTGTTTCGTGCCGAAGGGCTTTCCGTCTATTAGCAACGTTCTTGGTAATCCTGTCATGTCAGAATATTTCCATGCAAAAATATCAAGGTTAGTTTGAAATAGCTCTGTGAGCTTTGCCTTGAAATTCACCGGGAGCTGCTTTCCTATCATCATTGTCTGCTCGGTGTAGCTAGGGTTTACTACGACCCGTTCTTCTGCATCGGTACAGCTTAGAATGACCATCGGAGGCTCCTCCAGCCCTTCTTTGACCTTCTTGACACCATATACTCCCTTTTCTGCCCCACTTCGAAGGGGGTTTGGAACTTGATAGCAACGTATATGGTGGAGACTACAATATCATTTTTTGCATAGCGGTTCTTCCTATCAGCAAATTATAAGGAGAATCTGACCTGACTATGATGAAGGTGAGGGTTTCCGTACGGGATAAGGGCCCTTCTTCGATAATTATTTCCAAAGGTACCTCTCCGAGGGGCCATGAGTGTTCACCGGAGAACCCTACCAAGGGTACTTTTGAGTCTACCCTCTGCGAGCGTATCGATGGTGTGAGCTTTAGGAAGCAGTGCTCATAGATGATTTTGCAGGAGCTTCCACAATCCATGTATGCTCGGTTCACCTCCCTGTTGGAGACCCATACCTTGATGACTACGGGATCAGTTGAAGGTGTCCGCCACAGAATGGACGGGAACGTTATCTCCCCCACACTTCCCAGCTCTCCAACTGCTTCTTTCCTCTTTAAGGTTGGGTCGTGCCTGTGCACCATCAGTATCAAAGCTTCTGCAGGGGTAGCTTCCTTTTTGTTCCCCTTCCATTCACCCAACTGAGTGTCGGAGAACTTGTCCTTCCCTTTCTTGATGCCTTTAACCGGATGCGCCAATTGCGGGCGTCTCGCCTCTTCAATTTGCTTCTTGACTCTCTGCATTTGTTAGTGTCGTGCCCATGGTCTTCGTGAAAGTGGCGATGCCGACATGTCCTCGGCTTTACCGTCGCGACATTCGGTGGTGGATCGAAGGACTTTTCGGCTTTCTCAATAGCGAGGATTTCCCTAGGAGATTTGACCAGGTTTGCCAAGAGTCCATGATTCGATCCTTTGTTATAGGGAGTGAAGCGGTCTCTGTTCTTCTTCCTATTCTTGGATCCTTCCTAGGAGGACCCTCTGGAGAATTTTTCATAGACCTCTCTTTGCTCGATCAGAGCTCCGTTGGCTGCTACTTCTTTGGACCCAATCCAAGTGTATGTCTTTTCCATGAGTGCCTTATAAGTGGTGGGCAGGTCGGTGGACATAAATTCCACCAGGCTCCATGTTCGTAAGCCATGTACGAAGCTAGAAATCC